>VXBX01005335.1:215649-287695 GCA_013400415.1 Scytalopus superciliaris
TAATATCTCCCCCTTAGCACAGAAACAGGCTTCAAGAATGTGACACAGAGGTTAAAATCTATCTTAAGTATTTGGTACAGGGGTTATAAACTACTTTTTAAATGCAAAAGACTATAAAACTATATAAAATTACATTAAAATCTACAACTATATTAAGGCTTATGGCAAAACTGGCAAAAGCTTGAGAAACCTTGAAGTAATACTTTGATAGTAACTCATTAGTGAATCATTATGGTAAGTTTTACTGGTTGAGAAGTTAATAGCACAGCCTTTGCCACTGTAACATCTTTTAATAACAGCTGGATGAAGGGTAAGTAAGCCAATATTTAATGTATACTTGGTGATCAGCTGACAGGAAATTACATGGAGCTAAGCTTGATAAGGGAGTGGGCTAACTTCTGTGAACATTCTGGTGACTCCTAGCAGGGAGGCTCCAGCTCCTGTCTGTCACAAGCTGGAGCACTTACTGCATCTTCACATGATAAGAATCACAAGAGCTTAATTAATTAATTCCCAGCAGGCTGAGGGACATTGCTGCTGAAGGCAGCGCAGCTGAACTAAGTTCCCAGCTATAACAGAGAAAGAGAGAAAGTGGTAAACTGAAAAATGGGTATCAGAACTATGAATTTTGGGATGTTAAAAGTTTTTGGCAACAAAGAATGGCTCTGTGAGGAGACTACATGTGGAAAATTTTGATTCATCTTTGTTTATGACAGGTTTGCCTTCAACAAGTGTTCTCTTTGTGGAAGAGTTAGTTTCCACCTGAGTTGTTAGTAAACTAGTTGACCTTACAGACCAGCTGAAAAGAATGATAAACAGCTAATAAATGGTAGCTATTTTTCTGCCTGTGAACTGAGCGTTTTAGTTATGTGTGTAGTTGGAACAATATAGGTTCTGTATATGTGAGAGTGCTGGGCAGTGATCTACCTAGGAACCTGGTATAGAAATATATGTCCTGACCAGACATATATATATGACAAGGCTCAATTGCAGAAAAAATAACTGAAGTCTCCTCATCTCCTCTCCACGTTACATGTAGCATAGGAGTATCATTAGAGAACAAGCACTGATGTGATAAAAGAGAGGTTTGCTGCCTAGATAATCTCTTTTAGAAACTAACTCTCAGCTCTTAAGCATAGTAGAAGGCAGTAAGGACAATGTTAAAATGAGAAAGGCAAATTCCACTGAAATTATAAATTTTATACAGTTAATACTGTTACAGTGTGAACTCTAAGAAACAGGAGGTACAATTTTCATTTTGGGTTGGGATTTTTTTTGCTTTTTATGTTTTAAAGGCCAGATAATAGCTGTATGGTGATCTCCTGCAAAGTGTGATCTGTAGAAATGTCATGATTTTTAATGGCTTTCCTTCTCTTTCCTTCTCTTCCCCTCCCCTAGGTCACATCCACAGACTATCTATTTCAGCACCATTGTATAAGGGGTCAATTCACATGGTCCCTACAATGTAGACATTCATTCCTTTCATGTGACACCACGATACTGTATTTGTTCTTTTTCCCCTCTATTTGCAAATTACTTTTTTCTTTAATCTTGCCTTTTTTTTTTAATTACATTTCTGCTTTCTTTAAACTGTCTGTGTGTGTTTTTATGCACATCTTCCTACTGCTTCAGTCTCTTCTGCTTGCAATGCTCCTCTAAACAGGAGGTGCAAAAGCCAAGCATTTCCTTGGGTCTTCTATGAAGTGAGTTACTGGCAGATGCACAGCCTATAGCCTGGCTCTTGAGAGCCGTGTGTGTATTCCATTATCACCATGTGATTGTTCTCTGGTTGCTGAGCTGTGTCAGAGACAGAGGACTGCTGGGAGGAGGTGGCACTTGCTGAACTGAGCAGAAGGACTTGTGTAGCCAATGTTGTAGGGAATCTTTGTGTGGCGGGAAGGTGCTCTGAGATACTGAGAAGGGAAATCTTCACTTCTTTTTTCTACTTTGTGGCTGTTACCAGAGATGGAAAAATCTGGTAGTAAAAATAGTCACTCTCAGGAATAAACTTCTTGCCTATTTGAAATTGGTTTCTGACATTGTCCATACAGGAAACACAGCTCAAACCCCTTACTTTGTATCCCTTCCTCTACTACTTGAAAATTGAGGCTGTTTCTTTTATTAAACAAGTTGGAGTTGGCTAGAGATATAACTAGGTGCAATATAATTTTGCAATATAATATAGTCTAATATAATCACAATATAAATGTGTAATAAAATATAAGTGTTGAGGCATTGGAACAGGTTGCCCAAAAANTATGATTGGTTTGCAGATACCTGTGTGCAGCTTGTGTGAGAGGCTCTCTAAACTACCATATATGTGAGGCCTCAGAAAATACTTCCTTTCCTTACTTTTGTTATTGCGTATCCATTGGATCACTGATTTGGTGAACCACATGTGTACATGCAAGTAGATGAGTAAACTCATTAGAACTATTGGACCTAGAAGTACTTGTGGGTTTCAAGCTAGACATGTGTAAGTGCTTTATTTATTTGTGGCNACACATGATATGAATAATTATTCCTTGCAAGATTATGCAATGTATGCATTAATGGTATTATGTACCACTGACTTTAAGGAAGTCAAGCAGGAAAATCTTAACATCAGTTCCAAATTCTTCAAAACTGAGAATCACCTTTTCTCAGTGTTACAGTCATTTCTCACATTTACTCCATCTCTTGTGCCCATATGCCAAGTAAAGAAATACTGTGTTTGGAAGAAGTGACATTTCAATTTCCAGTAAAAATATTTGGATCCTGCAGAACTTTATATATACATAACAAAATGTTCCTCCATCTAAATGTTTAAAACAAATGTTTAAATAGTTGTCATCTGTGGAAGTGCTCTGAGAGCACTGAGTACTAGGTGTTGACAAATGGAAATTAACTTTATAGCAAATATACTTATGGGAATTCTTTTATGTTTATGAGAGTTGTTGCAGCATATCCTTGATGGTCAGCAACCACATTTGCTATGCTGGATTCTCAAAAGAAAGATAGACAACCTCATCTACTCATTTTCTCTGTACATAAAATCGCAAGGAGGGATTTTTTTCCCTTCCCCGCCCCCCACAGTCCATTTGTGTCTTTCTGGAGTCACTTGCCTTAAGACTGTGGGTGAAATTCCAGGCTAAGTGACAGATTTCTATACTTTCACATTTGCATTACAAGTGCCATCAGCTGATCTCTCCTTCTGTCAGTCTTAACTGCTGTTTTGCAATTCTTGTGTTTGTGGAGCGCCTTAGCTTGGTGTCCAGGAGGTCTTTCACATCCATTTAGGTTCAGAAAGCCATGTAGTCCATCCAGCTGAGGCTCAGTTCACCTGCCTGCAAACCTGCCTGGATATATATGTGTATACATATGTATGTCTGTGTGTGTATACTTTCTGATATACATACATATACATGNGCAAGAAGCTGTACATATGAAACAGTGTTTAATCACAGCTTTGTCAAACTTCCTTTTTAAAAAAATTATCACGTGGTCTTCACTAACAAATTATGTTCTACCCAGGAATAGACTTTTTTTAATGTGAAAATATTTAATTACAGGTATAGCTGATGCATCATATTTTCCCTGAAAAGATATTTTTCTTTCAAATATCAAGTTAGACAATGAAGCTAAGTCCAAGGTCTTTTTTTAATGTTAAAAAACCCAAACAAAAGCAACCCCTAAAAACACCACAAAACCAAAAAACCTCAAGCAAAACAACAAAAAAAAGCAATCAAAACAATAGCAACAAAGCTAAATGCCTGGTCAACGTAGAGATTACTCAGATCAGTAATAGTTAAATAAATAAATAATTCTGGAACGGAAATAAATATTTCCAAATGCTTCCAGATTTTACAAATTGTGATGGGTTGGATAAACCCCCAAAACTTAGATTAAGGCCTTAGTTTAGTTAGGCCTGAAACCAAATTTAGTAGGCCCCAGTCTTTTGGGCCATGGGGCACTCCGTAGATTCAGAGGGGCAAGTATCACCTGACTTAAGCAACCAAAGAGGTATTTCATATCATCTGACGTCAAGTTGAGTATAAATCTAGTGGGGGAGGTATCCTCGCTCTCTTGCCCTCCCTCTCTCCGTGCGGTGTGGTGGGGAGGACTCCCTGTTGCNCTAAGCATGAGAAGCTGATTTCATATTCTTTTGTCTTAAACATTTTATTATTGCTTTTTTCTTTTCTTTTTTCGTTCCTTTTTTTTTTTATTTTTACTTTGAAAGAACAGCTAGGACAAACTTTTATGGGGGAAGAGCAGTCACTGTCGTATTCCTAGTGAACCAAATCACGTGGTGCTCAGTAACAGGATTTCAGTGGTGAAGAATAGAGCCACACAGTCACCAGACTTCACTGGGCTCCAGATGAGTTTTCTGAAACAAGTGTTGAAACTGAAGAATACAAAAGAAACAATTGTTTCTTTGAATGACACATATTTGTATACTATTTTTTAAAGAAATCTATCACCCTGTATGATAGAACCAAGCATCAGTAAGGTTAGAAACAGCAGCTGGAAATTGTCTGACTGGAGGTGCTGGTTTAGGTGTTTTGTGAAGGACTTTGGTGATAAACTGCTGACATATGCCTTTGAGAAGTTACTTGAAACTAAAGGAGGAAATTTGCTTTACTGCAGGATTTCTAGAACAAAGCAAAATTCCCAAGGCATCTATTAGTAGTATATTTTAATACCATCTCTTCTACTTTCCCACTCTGCCTTGGGCTTAATGTTGCAGGTCATAGCAAAGAAAAAAAATGGGATGAGTAAACAAAATTATCATTAGCGATTTAGATGTCTGAAGGAGCTGCAAAGTTGTTTGATGCCATTACTAGGTAAAGCTGGGAACAACTTCCTAGAGAGCAATTTTCCATGTGAGTTTTTTCCCCTTCTCCCAGCAGTGTTCACAACCTATCTTCTTTTGGGATAAATTTCCTCATGCTCTAAAACATGATATTCTGTTTAAAAATATGTTCAGACAAAATATACTTGTAACTCAAGTGATGTTAGTACTATGAAAAGCATTCATAACATTGCCTGAAAATTATATTTGATGAAGTGGACCTCATCTCTGTCTCCCCTTTACTGTGCTCAGTGTAGTGAATGAGTAGCTCCTAAACTAGTAAATAGCTGCTGAGAGTGAGCTGAGAGGGAAAGATATAGGAAGGATCAACCTTGGATTCTGCCCTGGAGGCACCTCCCTCAGTGCTGGGGAGTGGAGCAAAGCATCCATGCCATTAGCCACATCTGAAGTTAGGCATGTGAAGATTTTCTCTTGATACCCTGATATGATTGTAATTTCCCCTTCCTACAAAGTGGGCTACGTTTGCAAACACTTGTCCAAAATATGGGTGAGAGCATTTGATTCCTGCTTGAGACTGAAGGGTTCGATTTGCCTGAAAGCAGGAGGGAGAGAACTGTAGAGGCTGTGGGGCACCTACCCAGAAGGTGTGTGGGGAAGTGGAAATGCTACTGCTGACCCCAGAGAAGTTTACACATATCTAAATGCCCATTGCCTGCAGAAACAGGTTCTGAAGAGACCCAGCTGCACTCCTTGCAGTTACTTGTCTTCAAAGTCAGGCCACCATGTTGTGCTGCCACACTGGTGCAAAAGTTTACAGGACGGCATGAGTTAAACAAGGGGTGAGAGCATTCCTGGGTAGTCTTGGTGTTTAGGCTGGGAGCTTGGGCATCTTCAAGCCAAGAGGGCTGAAATTCTTTCCTGAATCCTGCTGTTCCCCCTGGTGCCTGGGCACCATGTGTGCTGCTGCAGACCTCATAGATGGGCTGCTGTGCTTTGAAGGAGATTGTGAGTGGCAGACCTGGCTGCAGCAACAATCCTGGAACCAGGGACATGGCAGGACTTCTGCAGGGGATGACCCAGCCCAGGCAACCTACCTGGCTGAGGAATGAGCCATATTCTGAGCCTCTCCACTGTCAGACTTGATGGGGGGCTCTTTGCTCCGGAGCCCCTCCGGGTGCAGGCAGGCTCCAGAAGCCTCAGAAAAGACACAATGTTTCCAAGGCTTGGTGGTACACGCAAAGAGAGTTTATTCAAGCCGTCCCGGGGTTTTTAAGCCCTGGGGCGGGCCCAGGGAGGAGAGCTATCATTGGATAAAGTTCGGGTGTAGGGGAGTGGTTTGGGGGCCCGGGTAGCCAATGGGAGAGGGGGAGGATCCATACCCAGCAGGAACCAGGGATTGGGGGAAGGCTGGGGAAGGATGGGGGAGGCGGCCAATAGGGTTAGAGGAGGGGCGGAGCTGCTCTCAGGGGAGTAGGAAAGCTTGGCAGAGTCCCAGCAGATCACGTGGCCGCTGTCGGTGGGCTGCACTTATTACTATTAAACCCGAGAGGTAAACAGTTCTCTGCTTCCTTGGTCCTGCAGTGGTTTCTATGGTGATGACCTCCGTTCCAGGGATGCATTTTTCCACTCCTCGTAGGTGTCTCTGTTCCCTACACTCCACTTTGCTGGTTTCAGAGAGCTTCTGGCACATCCTCTGCTGCTACTACCCTGCATGCTGGAGCCCACTGAGTCCTTTGGGATGAGACTGCTACGCTGGTGCCTCCTGCCACACAACTCAAATTCAAACTGACAGCACATGCAGTGAAGAGGGGGAATTTCTGCCCTGCTCCTGGAGCAGACGGGGGAGTCTGAGAGCATGGTACCTCCCAGGGTCACCTGAGATGGTTGGAGGTATCTGAACCAGTCACAGACCCCATCATGGAGCCAGAAAGGGTGTTTTGTGCCAAAACCTTCTCCTTGGTATTCCCTCACATGGATGGTGGAGATAGGTCTTGATTTCAGGCACCAGATCAACTTCACATCTGTTTTTAAGAAGCAGTGTCACTGCTGTCTAAATACTTGGGGAACTTCAAAGGAGAAAGTGCGGCAGAGTGGAGTCTGGGCTGCTCTCTGCATTGGCAGTGCTGGCTAAGGGGGATTTCAGGATCCAGACTTTTGACTGAAACATTCAATTAGTTGTTTTGTGGGTTTGGCCAGTTCCAGTCCTGGGCCTGGGCCCAAATGAGGTCCCTAAATTGCTATACACATAAAAGACAGAAAACTCCACCTCAAGGCTAATAATTGCCATCCTCAAATATTCCTCCTACAATTCCATCCTGAAAGAATATTAAATCATTATGTTTCCTTTGTTTCACAGTCTGGTATGCTTTTTCATTCCTGAAAAATCAAACAAAGCTTTTGCAGTAAAAAGATACAAAATAAGGGGGTGGGAGAGTGGGGTGAAGAAGATAACAAGGCAGATAAACCCATTCCAATCAAACAAATAAGATGTGTATGTATATACAAATGGGAGATATTAAAAAAGGCAGTCAGAAGGCCCAAAGCCTTATTTTCTGCTAAAGCCCAAACTTTTGTTCAGTTATATAGGACAAAAAACTAGCTGAGAAATTCCATACATAAATATCTAATTGCTTGCTATTTAATTGTGAGAAAGAATCTACATGAAAGGGAAAACGATTGGATTTAGTGGATGGAGGGGATTGCTGTTTTCTGTACCTGCTTTTTTCCTTTGTTTTTGCTTGGTTTGTTGTTGGTTGGTTGTGGGGTTTTTGTTTTTGTTTTTGTTTTTTCGTTATTTTGGCGTTTTGTGACAAAACAAGAGATGTAGGACAATGAAACATCATTTCTGTGATGGAAAAGGCAAAGACCGATTTACTTTTATCATATTTCTCACTCCAGTGTTTCATTCCCTCATCCATCTTCCAAATCTTCTCCAAACTGGATATGGATTTCTCACTGAATATATCTTTTCTATGAGTTAAACTGCTCAGCTTTTCCATACTCTTCATGATTTTCTAGTTCACTACCACATCCTTCCTGAAATACCTCCTTTTCAATTCACTATCTACTTAGTGGTCTTTTGTATAGGAGTCTTTCCCTATCATCCTTATTGCCTCTTTTTCTGGGCTTGTCCTAGTTCTATGGTATTCTGAAGAGCATGAAGCCGTGGCATGATGCAGTGTTTTATGTTTTCTGTATTGTGTTCACTGTTTTCTGATGTGTATTCTTTTATCATAGTAATTCCAAATAACATTTGACTTTTGACTGTGGCTTTTTGTTGAGTTAATGTTTTCACAAATAAAGCAACTCTGAAGCCTTTGAAATGCAATAAGAAATTCAGACACACCTCTCCGTGCTTAGCAATTCTTTTCCCCCTAGGCTTTCACTTAGTGGATAATGGCTTTCATCTTCAGGCAATTTAATTGCCTGGTAACTCTTTCTAGTGAAAACTGCTTATCACCCTATTCAGCCAGCCCTAGATTTCATGATCCTGAGTACATCTGTGTCATCTGTGAACTTGGCGACAGTTGTGAACTCATTATTTGTTCCATTTTCAACATAACTTCTGAAAATATGGAGCAGCAAAAAAGGCTTGAGAACAGATTCTTGCCATCTCAATCCATTTATTTATTTATTTATTGTTGGCTAGCTTTCTGTCTTTAACCAATTGTTAATCTTCTTAGAGACTTTTTTCTCTTAGTGCAGAATAATTCCTTTTCTTCAGCTTAGCAAGGGCTCTACATTCCAATGCTCCTTCTTAGCTGCATTCTTATTAATTATTGTTGTTGTCTTGCTCTGGTTATCTTTTGCTCTCTGGTTACATGTTGACTTAGTTATTTAACTGTTTTCTTGCTTGAAATATTTTTATTTTCTCTTTTTCTGCTATTTTTCTATGCTTACTTGTTTTCCTTCTTTTGCTAAGATTCTACCTTGTTATTCAAAAGCCCTCCATCATACCTAAAAACCTCTTTAGCCATTTATTTTATTTTGTTAATGAGTTCTGCCTGTTTAATTATTCTCAATAAAATTAAAACAGAAGGAGATCTGGACGAAAGTAAGAGGAATTTTTCCAGTCTACAAAGATACTGAATGTACATTCTGCCTGTTATACTTTACTGTGCCTACATTTTGATTTCTGTCCTACTAATTACTCAGGAAAATCCATAGCTACTTTTTATGGATTTTTTTTTTTTTTTGGCCTACATTTTGGCAGTCATATACCCAACTCCTGTTTTGTTGAAATTTCGTATTTTTTCTATTTCCTCCCAAAACCATACTTTGCTATGAAAACTTGTTGAAAACATGAAAACGCTAAACAAGATTTTCTCCATGGTGTATTTTGAGACTTCTGTGTTACACAGTTCATATATACTATAAAGAATGAATTTAATCATCCAAGTCAAATGCATTATGAATGTCTCAGATAACATCTTTAAACAATAAACCCTTCATATTTCTTCTGTATTTCATTGTGCAGCATAAAATAGCCTAAATTATATATTTAAGGCATGTCACTTTTATCTCTAAATATAAGGAGTATCCTCTGTGCTTTGAGGATATGCTGGATTATATACCAATGTAGAGAAAAAGGAGAAATATGGTAAGATACAAAAAATATAAAGTATTCTTCAATAACTCGAAAATTGAAAACATCCCATTGAAAGCTAGAAAAGGCATATTTCTAAGCTCTAATAGGGGGGAAAAAGTATAAGGTAAAAGTACGCAGGTGTAGGATCAGAAAGAAGAAGATTCAAATAGACTTAAAATTCTCCAGAGACAAAAAAAGAAAACAGGTTAATAGAAAGTCTGGTTAAAACTAAATGTTTTATTCAAATTCTTACTATGAGTAATGTTATTAAGTTATGAGTAATGTTATATATAATTATATATATGGGACATAAAAGGAAAAAGGTCAGATAGTGAATATTTAGATAAATTCATATATTATGCTATGAGATTAGAGCTTACTTTGGGAACAAGTTGAAGCAATTTCTGATATATTGTGCTCTTCTTGGGGAATTCATGGAGGGCCAAGGAATCCTTGAGAACTGGCAAAAGGCAAAAAAATTGCATTTAACATAGAAGAAAGATAGTTTTGAGTGGGGCCTATTTGCTGAGAAAATAGTAAACTGATAAAAATGTAAATAATTGGTTGTCAATAAAACATCTTCTTAAAGAAATTTAATATCCTTGCAAGTGGTAGAACAGACAAAGGGAAACGTAATTTATGATACAACTTGTAGTCTTTTGGTCTCCCTAACATGAGACTGGCAAGAACAAATTAGGAAGTATAGTTGACTGTGGCATGGATACAAAATTCTATGGAGACCTTCAGGCAAAGAATTGTTTCTAGTAGCTGGCTCTTAAGGTGGCATATCAGTGAGGTCAAATCAGCTTCCCTTGGTGTAGTGCCTGTCTAAATTTTCATGTGTACTTGGCACTGTAGAGGAACAAGATTTTGTCACAAGAGAGATAACTGGCAGAGGTTAGAGAGGACAGGGCTGCAATTCAAAATGGAATTGCTGAACTGCAGGAATAGTCTGAAACCAATACAATGAATGGCGACTTGGTAGTTTCATGGTCACCCTAACAAGAATTACCTTCTAGCTTCTAATACTTGACTCACTTCTGCCTGTCTTAGGAAAACAATATAACAGCCATTCTCTTTAGCGTCCAAGAATTGCTCATTGCACTTTGACGGTTTTTCCTCCATTTGAAATGTGCCTGACTATATATAGAGATAAACATGGCAGGCATTTGTGTCTGAACTTTTCAGAAGAGAGAAACAGGGTGTGATTCTTTTACTCATTTTAATGTAAATGTTCAAATTAGGATAGATCAAACCCTTTCTAAAAATGCCTGTTTTCATTTACTGAGTACTAGGGATTACTATGTAGCATCTACGCTGGAGTTATATTGAAAACAGGCAAGCCTAATCCTTCTCTCTGGCTAAATTTGTACTAGAAAGTGAAATACTGCCAGTGAATACTTTTGTGTCAGTAAATAGCTGGAAAACTCCCTGGCATGATGACCGATGTTCTCCCATGTAACTGCCAAGTATAGTTCAGAAGGGAAAACGTTCCCAGAAAGACCTTCTCACTGAGCCCATGTGCATATAGGCACCATATTTTAGACACCAAGATGGTTCACATGATTAGATATTGCCAACTCCATCCCAGCTGATCTTGCTGTCAGGGGAAGTCACTAACTCATTTGTCTGGGAAAATTAATCAATCATTGGCTTACTAGTATAGGAGTGTTAATTTCTCCTTTCTCTTTTAGAGCTCCCATGAGTACCAGCTCTCGTATTTTGGATGTTTACACTGGTTGCCCCCACAAAAGCTTTTGACTACTTGTTACTCTGTCAAGCATCTATGGACAACCACTATTGTTCTTGTCATGAGAATGGTTGTTATTTCCCTCTGCCCTAAATCCTACATGCATATATTTCTGAGTTATACCTAAATCATCTTCCTACTTTATTTTCTTTCTGAACAAGTGAAATCTTTGTTAATGCTACATCAAATAAATCTCTGTTACTTTAATCAGGTAATAATTTTGAAAATATGGAGGTTTCCAGATTTTGCTGGCTTTTGGATGAAAAGCTTAGTATGTAAGATTCTCAGTAACTTTACAAATTACCTTTCTTTTTTTTTTTTTTTTCCTGACTCTTATACCACTCCAATCAGTAATCCTCAATGACTGAAATTTCTTCAAGAGTTCTGGATGACTGTGTCTAAAAAGTTTCTTTCCTTTCTTTTTGGGTGCTGCACCATGTCTACACAGCAGTCCCTTTGAAACATAAAAAAGGAAGCCAAAGTACTACCAGCATAGGTATGCATATAAACAGGGTATATTTTCTCTTCCCTCTACTAAATTCTTTTTATTCTGCCCTTCTATCCCTAAAAGTGCACACATATATATCATATTATCCAAAAGAGGTCAGTCATTGTCTGGCCTTTTCATACATAGGAACAAGTTGAAGAGAATATAATGTGAGCCTCTGGCTCTAGTGATTTCTGATCTGCTTACTTTTAGTCCCAGAGGAACCATCAGTCCACATGTGGGTTAGCAATGTGGTGGAGCAGTCTCTGATTCAGATTGGCCCTGGCAGGTTTTCGGTTAGTGGAGTCAGAGCCCTTTGCAGTGGCACTTTCTGATACTTCACAAGTCAGCAGATCATTCTTCCAGGTTACTCAGCACTGAGTCCCAGAAGCACTGCTCTTTGAAATGTATAAGCATCACTACAAAGAAGCAGAGGCCTTAGGGCATTTTTTTTAAAAAAATCATTAGGTTAGATTCCTTGCAGGTCGCCAAGATAGTGATCGGTTGTTGGCCTTGGCTGCTGGGACTAAGCAAGCAGCATTTCCTGCCTGAGGAGCAGCCACATTCCTTCTCTCCTGGTGGAGTTGCTTCAGATTCCCTCGATAACCTACAGACTTCACACTTCCAGATCTTCTTCTGCTTCAGGCAAATACATATTTCTCCTATTTCAGTCTGCTCACTTCCTTCTCAAGCTCTCCTGCTGTTCTTGAGAGGGCCTTCTAACAACTAACAATTCCTGTAAAGGACCTTTTTATTTTCTTTTTCCTGACTTTCAGTGCATATAAGACCCAGTCTTTCAAAAGTCTGCATCAGTACATCCTTATATTTATTGGAATGCCTGTTTGAACACAGCTTTCACAGAAGCAGTGGCAAATCTGCCAAGGAGGTGCCTGCAATGAAACATTGAGACATTTTTGTCCCTGTGTATTATTGTGGTCTTCACTTTCCTGTTCTGTAGCTCTGACAGAAAACTCCTCTGCACTACCTCTTCACTTTCCTTTTTCCCATGGTTTTCTTCAGATGGTTGTAAACCATCTTTAGATTATAGAAAATTGCTCATTGGAGCCTAGAGTATGTTTCTACAAGACAGTGATTATGAAAACTAATACAAATAAGTGGTTATTATAATTCTGTCATTTGGGAGGTCTCTAGTGTATGCTAGTAGCCAGGATTAATTTGCAGGACAGAGAAGTAATCTGGTGTCTCTGCTCAAAGAAGGCCCAACTGGAAATTAAAGCCAACTTTGAACTTAGATCAAGTTGCTGATCCATAAGTTCAGCATTTTTTTAGGACCCTTTAGTTATGGACAATGCTTCCTATTTCATGTGATGGCAGAAACTTTTATTTTATATTAGTGTTCTGTACCCCCAAATTTTTTTATGGATGTTTTATGGATTCCTGTGATTTGATGACGAGTCCACAATACTGGATATGTTAAAGACATGATGTAGAATGGGCCAGAAACCAAAACAGAAAATATATCCAGGATTAGCTGTTAAGGACAGGAACAGAAAAACTGAGGTAATGTTATAAACCCACTCATCACCAATCAAAGCAGAAGTAACAGAGACCATAGACTGGAAAAGCTTCACTTTATTGACCTTTTGCATCATTGGAGGGCACAGTCCCTTCACACAAATCTAATTTTCTAGCTATGATATTCTTGAGGGAGAGGAGAGAGAAGAGGAAAATAGGAAGGGCTAGTCTGAACCTATCCATGGGCAAGTAATAAATATACTGGAAGAGTTCCATACACACCATACATTCCTGTACGAAATGTGCAACAAAACAGCCTTGGGGTGTTTCGTCTGCTACAAACATCTGTATTTTGTGGGCCTGAACAAACTCAATTAGAACATTCTCATATTTGATGCTGGTTGAACCAATTATGCTTTTAGTTGCACTGAGTTCTGTACAGCTAATTCCCTTCTGCTTTAGCTTTGCAGTTGTCAGATCAGGGCATCAAATGAAAATATAGTCAATACTCAGATCTACTTCTGAAACTAATAGCTACTGTTGTTCCAAGCAATAGCTAGTATCCTAATAGTAAAACCATTTACTAGTGACATGCAGCAAAAAGCTTTGGTTTTCTTTTGATAACTCTAATTATTAACCAAAGTGAATCCTACCTGATTCGCACGAATTTACATCATAGTCATTCTATCATAAATATTCCAAATTAACCATGAAGGAGCAAGACAATGTCATAAGCCTATCAAAATCAAAAGGTGACCTCAGAACACAGTTACAATCCTCCAAGTCCTCAGAACTTGTAAATAACCTCACTCATAAGACTTGGTTATTACCTAATACCAAAGATTATTTGATTGCAATGTATTCTAATGTATTCTAATCCTTGATTTTTATTTTTTTTATTAATTTTTTATTTTTCTTTAATTCTTCAAGTACATTAAGGGCAAAACAAACTAGAAAGTTACTTAGCATATGTTCTTCCGAGCACTTAAAATTGCCAGGAATCATCTAATTTTTTGCCAAATTACTTGCAGTTTGTTGAGTTGGAAAAAAAGTACATGTAGCTGACACAAAATTAAGCAGCTCCTGTGTGCAGCTGATCTTTGGTGATTCTTACTTGAAATCTCCAAGCTAATAGAACTACCACATGTGTTGGCTACCAAAATGCATCTTGTTACTTGTTGCTATGGCCGTTAACTATGGAAACTTTCCTGCCTGATGTTAAAACATAGCACTTATTTCTGCAAACATAGTAAGGAGGACTGGAAATTTCCTTACTAAGACATATTATTTTAACCTTGGACTGTATTTTTACATGCTGTTCTCTAAGCTCATGCACATTGTCTTTTTTCAACATGTAGTTATAAATACACTGTTTTGCAGTTGAAACACTCCCTGCACTAATGGCAATATGCAGCTATGTCTGTTTCTTCAATCTTGTATGTTCTTTCCAACATGCATAAATGTCATCAGAATCTTTGAAGAAAACTTGCTTTTAAAGAAAATTATGTAGGTGATGCCATCTATAAGGATATAGAAAATTTGTCAATTCCTTACTACTAGAGTGAAAAATACATACAATGCTTTTGAAAGCTGATTAGTGGAATTAGGCAGAGAAATACATAGGTCTTTTTCTTTTTTTAAGATCATAAAAGGAACATATTTTTTTTTCTCTTGAATTGTTAACTAAAAGGAAAATTGGGACTCTGCACTCTTCTAGTCCTGGTGCTCCAGGGAAGATCTGATCATTACTGTGCACCTTGTATTGTCTTTTAATTGATTTAAGATTCTACCGTGTCAAAATAGCAATAACTCCACATTTACTTTTCATTCATGTAAATGATACACACAAAAGAAGCAATGCCATATCGAATCTCATCATGTGTCCTACATGCCTGTTATTTTGTACTTTGAAATGACCAGTAGCAGACACTTAATATAAATTTAATAGAAATGGAGTATGCTAAACCTGCCTACTTCCCTGGAGTCAGTTCTTCATTTATGACAATCAGTGGTTGTAAGCACTTCCTGCACTGTGGGACTCATCTGGACTGTTGTGCTATGTAGCCTCTGATGGATCTATTCTCCATGAGAATTTTTTAATGCCTTTGGAATCTTTTGGACTTTTGACCTCCACAACATCCTGTGATAATGAGTTCCACAGTTTAATTTTGCATGAGATTTAATTATGTGTGAAAAATGACTTCCTATGTTTGTTTTAATCTTTCTGCCTGGTAAATAAATCACGTACTGCCTGATTATTATACTAAGAATAACAGTGAATAGTGCTTCTCTAGTCAACTTCTCCACATATTTCATGATTTTATAGACCTCCAGCACATCTCCATTTTGTTATCTCTGTCCAAATTGAAGAGACTATGTCAGCTCTTCTTGCATTAAAATGACTTCAGATCTTTTTTCAAAGATGTGCAAGGATACACAATGATGGAATGGTGAAGGTGATGATGCTCTTTATGAGAATAACTCACACTAAAACGACTGTGATTCCATTCCTTTTCCAAATTAGAGGGACTTCTGGACAGCCAGTTCTTCTGACTACTAGGCTGTTTTAAAGTGAATCTCTGCTTATATGTGTGCTTTTCTCAGCCTATCCCTAGGCACACAATTTCCATGACTAATGCAAGTCTTTAACTTCAGAGATTCTCGTAATATTTACACTCTGGAATTACTCTGTCACCTTTACTTTCCTCTTTTTAGACTAAAATCAATGTACTTTTTTTTCCTAATCTGATAATTATGAAGTGCTATGTCATTGCTGGATATTCTAGACAATGTCTGACCCAGTCACTACTAAAGCTACTCTATGTCTTCATGACCTGTTCAGCTATTAATAGGTTAGTAATGCAAGCACTTGATTAACAGAATCCACACCTACAGAAAATGAGATTTATATGTCCAGCTGCTTTGTGTCATGCAGCAAAGATGTGCCAGTCACCTGATTTGCAGCAGGGCAGCATTGCTGATAATCAGAGCTGCGTGCACAAGGAGTTGTGGGAACTGGTGGAACTGGAACTTTTATTAAATGTGTCATGTACAGAGAAGTAACTCAGATCCCAGATGTGTTGTGTTTCCTTGTATTTCCAAACATGGCACTTTCATTCATAACCAAAATAATAACTGCAATAAAATCTATTTTTGTCATATGAATGTTTTTATCCTGTTTTGGCTAAACATTATATTTTATGGTAAGATTTGGCAATTCTTTGCCACTGATATTTTTCAGGTGTATATAAGTTACGGTCTGCTAAAAAGCAAGTACCGGGTGGGGGGAAGTGCAGTCTGTCTCAGTGACATTAAAACACACTGACACTTTCTCAGTGTGAAACTCTTTGGGCCTTGGCTCTTGTTATATTCTTAAGCCAGGTTCCCTAGATTTTGCCAGTCTTTTGGTGATTCTTGGTCATGTTCCATCAAGTTGGGGCCAAGTTTTAAGTATTCTGGAAACTGGACTTGGTTCAAACACTAGAATAATTTACAGTTTGGGAAAAATATTTGCATAAAATGTACTTTGATTCAGTCAGAATTTAGTGGATTTGTATGAGTTTTTTTTCTAGTTTTGTATGCTGTTTCAATGGGTCTGTGCAATTGGAATCTGAAGCTGATGAGTACATATGTTTATGGGAGAAAAAATAAGATAAAAGCTTATTTTAACTAGAAGTGCTAGCTGTTTTTGCTCATTTCCATAAGACAAAGAGTAAGATAGTAATTTTCTACTATTCTAAATTGTAAAATTAACAAGGTTCCAGGATTCATTGCAATATAATAGTTTTCTGGCAAACTGAGATAATGCTCTATAGGATCACACTGTGGTCTTGAATTGTTCTGTGGCCACGGGGGCAAATGTATTTATTGTACACCTTCCTTGTCAGTATGAATCTCTCCATGATCCTCCTACATTATCTAGAAATAATGTAGCACACATGCTAGAAAACATCTGAGATCTGTTTTGGAGTGGAACATGTTCCCTCATGCACAGCATTTGGAATGGTTTATCTCTTGCAAGTCAAAATGTTTCTCACTCAGAGAGAGGTCATGCAGACCAGCAAAAGACAATTAGAGTGAGTGAAGGCCCTGCAACTGAGGGAGGGGGTGCAATATTGTCACCTATGCATATGTTGCTGGGTACCCTCACTGGAGGTTTTCAGCTCAGCCAGAAAACAGTTCCTGGAAGAACAAACAGACCCCAGAAGTCTAAAATGTAGTCTTTGCAAAAGTTCATGATGTACCTAGTGTGAGGTGGGGAGATACTTGGATATAAACAGGCACAAGGGCCTGTGGAGCTGGGGACAGTACACACTAGAGGGTGCTGCTAGTGAAGAGGGAAGACATCAGGTGTTCCAAAGGACACATAAGGGATCGTGAAGGCAGTATGTACATAGGTCAAATTATTCTTGTCTTCCAGTTTAAGTCAGTTTGCAAGATCAGGTCTCTTTAATTTCACACGGTTTAGTTCAGAAACAGACTTAAGGCAATGCAAATTTTTTAAAGTAAACTTTATATCTCAGTTTGCTTTGTAAGCTGCCTGCAAAAAAAAAATAAAAAAATTCTGAAATCTAGATGCCTTATTTATTTAGCAGTTCTGTAAAGTTAATGTTGATCAGTGACTTAGCATGATTACAGCTTGTGATACTGATAGCTGCTTCAGTCTAAGTTGAGCGGATGACAAGTCTTTCTTTGAAAATATCTTCTAGAATCACAGAACATGCTGAGTTGGAAGGGAACCATCAGGATCATCAAATCCAACCCCTGGCCCTGCACAGGGCACCCCAAGAATCACACTATGGGCCTGAGAGCATTGTCTAAATATTTTTTGAACTCAAGTTTGGTGCTGTGATCACTTCCCTGAGAAACCTGTTCCAGTGCTCAACTACCCTTTGGGTGAAAAACCTTTTCCTGATGTGTAACCTAAACTTCCCTTGACTCAGCTTCCTGCCATTTCCTTGCATCTTGTCACTGGTCATAAGGGTGAAGAGATTGGTACCTGCCCTTCCACTGCCCCTTGTGAGGACGTTGAAGATCACAGTGAGGTCTCCCCTCAGCCTCTTCTTCTCCAGGCTGAACAGACCAAGTGCCCTCAGTCACTCCTCATGTGGCTTCCCTTCAAGGTCCTTCACCATCCTTGTCGCCCTCCTTTGGATGCTCTCTAAGAGCTTAATATCTTACAGAATTGGATTTCAAGGCTTTGGGGTTCTAATTAATAAATTTTTTCAATCAATATTCTGTAATATATATTTAAAGTCAGTCTCTGGGATGCAAATTGAAAAAAAAATTTGCAAGGACAGTTGAAATGAACTATTAAAATTTTCAAAAATAACCATTTCCTTACAAAATGGACATAAGCTTTTAGAAGTCTAAAATTCAAGAGCATTTAGTCTTATTTGGAAGCATTTTGAAGCAGTTTTACAGATGTAAATGGCTGTGCATAGAGGCTTGAATATTTGTATAGAGTACATTAGGCTGAAAAATTTCATAATTTACATTTTTTTTCCTTATTAGTGGTGATGAATTCACCTTTTAATTCACATGTTCCCACCCCACCTGTGCATTAGATGATTTTGCCTCAATTGAGCCCTCAGTAATTACTTGAAGATTTCTTGGGGGTGCAATTAGAATGTATTGTTAGTGTTGAAGGTATTACCTGATCTGCTGTTTTATGGGAACACAGAGACTGCTTAATACTTGGCCAGGTAAACCCAGCAATGAGAGAAGTCACCTCTGCTGAAATTCTCTTTCAGGTTCAGCATTAATATGATGGAAAGTAGAGATGATTGATACTTCAGCTTTCTTCCAATATGTGTCTCAGGAGTGTCTCTTTTAAATAAATGGTACTTATGATGAGACTACCTATTTATGATAGTGTTAATTACCTAAACTTTACTCTGATATTTGTTCTTTGCAATTCAGAATTAAATTATTTTAAATACATTATTTATTCCAAAAAGAAGAACACTCCTCTGCTTCCAAGACCACACAATGATTTCTGCATATCCCAAGTAGCACTGGATGCCTGTGTGAGGAAAAGTGAATTGAATCATTTGTATTACAGAAAATGTTTTCCTTAGAAAGATATCTTATCTGAGAAAAAGAATCATGTAAATCAGGTTTACATTCTGACTTAGATGTTTTATTCCCATGTCTTCATCTATACTATAACTTAAGCTCCTGGGAAATAATTTAGCTTCTATCCTTCAAACACTTACCAGAAGGAAGCCTTCAACTCACCATGTACACACAGTAGTCACAGCCTTATTGCCTTATCCAAAGTCAGTGTAGTGTAGCTGTTGCTGTTTCCTAATTAGAGAGTTGTTTGGGGGAAGAGCTGTAGGAACTGATGGGAAGCTCATCTAGAGTCCTAGGCAATCTGCCCCAATGTTACTACCAAGTCAGTTCAGCTGATATATTTCATCCCCAGTTATATTAAAGCAGTTGGAAAGACTCCAGTAGACTCCACTGGGCTTACATCAGGTAATTTTACGATTGCTGGAGAACTGGAAATTGATGCACTTTTACTTTAGCTAGAAATTCTTTTGAAATCAATGTAAAATGATATGGAAGTATTTTAATGGATATTTATCTTAGTGACAAATGTGAGGTTTTCCCTAAGTACTGCCACTGCTGAACATTAAGGAGTGAATGGACTTGAGGTCCAATCAAATATTTTCTTCTAAGTAGCTGGGTGGGTGTGAAAGTTCGGGTTGGCTCTCTGCCAACAGCCAAACCTCACAAGAAAGATTCCCCCCTCCCTCTCCCAAAACGGNGAAAGAACACCTCCCCTTTCGGCTTATATACACCTGATTACGTAAAGAGATGGGATGGAATACTTCCTAGATCTTGACCCTGGTTACCAAGGAAGGCCTACAAAAAACAACCCATCACATTCTCCACCCCTTATTCCATACCATTTCTTTACGTAACACCTATTTCCCGCGCATCAACCCATCACAGTGGGGATGCAAGCTTTGTAGCAGAGGAGGGCAAGGGAGTTCGTGTGGGCACAAGAGCAACTGCCTGCAGCCGTCTGCCTTTTGCAGAGGCAGTGATGCCCTCACTGAGCCCTCTAGGAGCTGGAGTAGTTATTTTCCTCAAATAGTTTCAGTATTACATTTCCAGCAAAAGAGTTTCCTTTCTATTGACAAATTGGTTATCTGACATAGAAAACTGCAGATGTAATTTTCACTACTTTGTAAAAAAAATTAAATGCTTACTATCTCAAACAAGTCTTAGCACTCCGTATTCCCTGAATGTCAGGTTATTATTCAGACTCTTTACCTCTCTGTCTGAAAGCACAAATTAGTGACTTCCCTGTGGACAGCTGGGAATAGCTCACAACACATAAATGATATGTTAGAAACAATTATCCACTTTTCATTTTCTCCAGAGTGTTCTGAGTCTTCACACTTAAATATACTCAACTGCCTTATTGAACTTGGTGAGACTACAAGCAAAAGTTTTAGGAATGAGCCATTTGTAGTAAGTTTGGTCTTCAGGGTGCTCTTACTGATTTATTTCTATTTACAAAGTACTTTAAGTTAGGCAATATATAAAACACTTCTGATGTAATATTAAAAGATGAAATTGTGGGTTTGGATAATTACTCGCTAGAAATTTTAAGATTCAGAAATAAATACACTGAAGTTAGAGTCATTCCAAAAAAACAGTCCCACAGACATGCTTGTTTCCCAGCCAAGCATTGTAGTCTTTCTGTACTGATGTTTCGTGTTCAGGTTTAGGGTTTCCCCAAAGGGCAATAACTTCTAACAAGACAGACTTTTATTTCTGTCTTTTATAGACTCTCTAGCTCTCTCAGGAACACCAAGATGGTGTTTAGCTGGATAAAAGTTTAAGTCATGAACCAGCATTGACTTTTTCAAATGGTTTGGTCTGCAGTGTTCTGCCATATATACTGTACAACACACAAAGAGTTAATACAATTCATATCATGTGTGCTGACTATAAGTAATCAGTGTTGACATTCATGCAGGCTTGTTTCTATAACGCAGTACTTCAGTTATAGCCTTTGTCTACTATTAATTTCCCTTCCTTTTTGCCAAGAGGCATGTTTTTTTTCAAGTGAATCATTAATTTTTTTCCAACATGATTATTTTGTTTAGCTAAATATTGAGGCTCTCTTAATAATGTGGAAGGAAATCTTGACAAGAAACAAAACAGATCTCGAATTACTTGTCTGAAGCCATTTTTACACTCCTTTAAAAAGACCAAGGAAACCTTTCAAAGGAGTTCAAAGAGAGGGAGTAGAATATTTGGTGCAGATGTGACTTTATAGTATGTGATTGCAAATGAATGGCAATGCAACATGTTCACTTTTACTATCAAATGTAAACAAATTTGTTTCTTAGTGTTTCTAAGGTTGGTTTTTCTTAGGGTTTCTCCTGTGTTGAGTGTTAAGTATTCAGTATACTTCACTACAACTTTCATTCAGTTGCAATAATTTTAATAAATTATGCAGTATTTATAAATTATAGTAGCATACAACTCTGTGAACAGTTTCAGTGCAGTTGAATCTCCTACATATTTGTCTTGAGCAGATATTTAATAAAAGGTGAGCTGATGCTGCAGCTTTGAGACATTAAAAAGTCTCTCTTCTTGATTTGCCTCTTTTCACTGACTTCATGAGCTCTTTGTCAAATTTCCTTAATTTTTGGTTACCTTGAGATCAAAAGTTTGTGGGTAGGGTTGGACTGAGAGTATGATACATGTCTTTTTTTAATTTTTAATTTTTTTTTTACTAAGTATCCATACAAAAATAGCACACCAGTACTGAGCCTTGTCTTGCTATTATATATCCCTTTCTCTCTCCTCAGCTTTTGGCATTCAAAGGCTTAGGGATTTCCTGAGCTAGAGGCAGCATCTGGAGCATCATATTTTAATAGTCACTGGTGGATCCTTTCTCCATGAATTTGTCTAATCTCTTCTTTAACTCCATTTATGCTTTTGGCCTTAACAACATCCTGTGGCAAAGAGTTCCAAAATATAAGTATGTGTTGTGTGAAAAAGTACTTCCTCTTGTTGATTCTTAAATACTTGTTATGGGCAAAGTGCATTCTCTGCTGAGTGATAACACTGCTTACTTTACTGCACTTGGAAGCAATCACACCCTGGACAATAGCTGCTCCCAGCAGTAGGCCAATGTGCTTGTATGTGGACATCAGTGAGAAGAGTGACTGGAGACAAGAGAAGTGTGTAGTGGCCCCTGGTTTATTTGACTTTGTTCTGTCATGAAACTGTACATAATAACATTATGCCCTTAAATAGGAGTTGCACTGCTGGGTCATTTATTGATGATGTTTAACAAAGTGGACAAGTGTTTATTGTACGCTCTTCCTCTTCCCGTACTTTGCAAATGAACTGAAATATAAACTCCAATTTACCATACATGGTTAGATGCAAGTTTCCATTGCTTTCTGTTTAACAAGGTACAGTTAATATATTATGCACTAAACACTTGTGTTTGCTACAGAGATAACACAGTTGTCTAAACCACATGCTGTACTTACTGCGTCTGAGTCAGTTTTTTCTGGCCAAGAGCGCAGAACCAGCAGCTGCATTGAGGGATGTCACTGTCAAACCACAGCCCTGAGCAGCAGGATCAATACTTTTATTACTAGCAGCAGAATTTATTTGGTAATCAATGTTTTCCCAGATAAAGTGGTTTAAATGAAACTGCTGATTGTTTCGAACTTAGGCTTTTTACTTCTGCAGCAAAGTGAGGGTATAGGGAGCTCTAACCCAGTATTACTAAAGAAACAAGTGCCTGAAAAGTAGGAAAAATTTTGTGCAGGTAGATCCTCTTATTCATGTCAGCAATGTCCCAAAAGATTAGGACAAAAATAGGTCTTCAGTGTTTGCTTCTCTGTACCACTGTGAGTTCATTTTGAATTATATCAATATGTTTAGTGTTCAGACTTGCATTTGTAGAGCAGTCCTTCCATATCTTTTTAAGAGGAAGATTCAAGAACTAATAATACACCAGACGAGAGTCACTCTTTTCACATGAGTTTTGAAGACTAGAATTAAATTGTTATAGGGACATACTTGGTTGCACTATAATGTGTTCTCCTCTTTAATTTTTCATTAAATTGAAAACCTATTTACCAATCAATAGAAACAAAATGTGCCTGAAGAAACACTTACTCTACTTGTAAAGGAAAACAAGCTATTGCTTTATACTCAAATGACAAAGACTATCACTAACCAGTGAAAAATATCTTCAGCTGAAGCCATGAAAGTGCAACATAGTCTTTTATTACTAGAATGTATTTTGGGGGAGACATATTGCTCATTGTTGTCAAACTGTAGGCATCTCCTGAAGATAGAGAGTAGTCTGTCTGTCTTCCCATATATAAAATACTAAGAGCAAGAAGGTCTTCAAAGAGAAATGCTTAAATTTGACTCCTATGTCAAAGAGAGACACTACTACTGAAGGTTATCCATTGCTCCTACTCAGAATTGATGGCAGTGTAAATTTCCTTGCTGCAAGTTTCACTTTTGGAAAGTGTTGGGAACTCTTTTGCGGGCACTAAGGGAACTGAATGATGTAGAAATTAAAAAGAGAGAAATTACAGCATTCACATGGACTGTGGGATTCGGTTAATGAGGAATTCTTCTTCCTTCTAGACATTGTTCAAGCCCTTGAACCTACTACCATGCTCCATGCAAACTTAGGAGGCCGGAGTGCAGTGAGTACTATATAATTTACATTTCACATGCAAAATTTTTCTTCTTTTGCCTCAAAGAAGTCTAGCAATTTTTTTGTTGGTAAAATATCCAGCAATGAGACAGTTGTTTATAGTCTGGCTTGCACCAGGGGGTCTAGAACTGTGCTCACAAATCTTTAAAACACAGTGGTCAGAGTAATCAGGATAGATGAACTACAATCACAGTAGGATACAGTATAGTCCTCGAACATGTATAACTGATGCTTTAAAAATACCTAGTTTTTAAATAAAAATTAAAAAATCCCTGTCTTAAGAAGAGGAGAGAGGGTGAAACAATGCAGAGGATTTATTGGAAAGTATTTGTGAGTGGTCAGGATAGGCTTGAAACTTGTAGCCATGTAGACAACATATGCATACATTAGCTGAAACTAAACAGTACTTTCCACTGTCCAGGCACATAAAACGTATTTTGCAACTGCATTTTTATGCCAATAACTGTAAGATATATTTCCTCATATCCATGAGACCCAGTTATTTGTCTATTGAGCAAAGTAAGGAGAAGCAATCAGCACTTTTTTGCATTAGCAAAACTGAGATGGCATCCCAAGCAACTCAGTCTCAGAGCCCAATTTTTTGATAACAGAGACTGATATTTTGAGAGGCAAACAGTAAGAAAACAATATTCATTAATATATGTTCATATATGCAAAATGGAGGAAAATTAACAGGCTTTTAAAAAGTAAGTTTGCTTGGGGATTTGCAGGGGTTTGTTTTGGTTTTAAATAGAGGTTGGTTTTGTACATAGCTTTTCATCTTAAAAGTGTAATTTTCTAAGCTGCTCCTTCTAAAAAACTTGAGCAAGGTACACCATGACATTAATATAAGTTCCTGGTGTCTTACTCCTGGAATGGACTACCTCTGAAAGTAAGATGAGTTTAAGGACGTAATCAATCCTGATTTAGATTAGTCTCAAAATGATTGCATTTGAAGGGTACCTGATACATTTTGAAAGGTACCTTGTCATTCTTAACAGAATTGTTTCTACTGTTATTTTATTTGTTGCAGACCTAGAACTATTTCATGCAGAAAGAACTCCTGAGATCCCACCCATGCAATCTGTTGAAGCATTCCTAGACTGACTTGTACGCTGCCAAAATGCTCCTGAGGAGGGTTGGTTGATCAGCATGTAAAGGCATGTCAGGATCAAGACAGCTTGTAAAAACCATGGACAACCTGGAGAACAAAACCCCACAACAAAATTGGCAGTTACCCAAAATTGGTGCCGTACACATCTCTACGTGTACTGCTGTGGGGAGACCTCGGCCACTGAATCAAAACTGTAAGTCACGTGTATAGCTTGTATTTCATATATTTGGACACTCAAACCAAATCCAAACAGCAAGTGAGATTTTAATTTTCTGGTTTTTTCTTTGAGGAGATTTGTTAATTGTATAATCTTCCAAGTGAGAGAAAGGTTCACAACTCTCTGCAATGGATTTAGCTACCTGATTTTTTTCTTCTTTAGCCATGATTATTTACTTTCAGGTTATATATATTTCTCAGGGACTTGGAAAAAGAGGTAAGTTTACACTCATAGATATAAGAGAGATACTGATTACTAGGAAAACAGTTTCAGAAGGAAATTCATGTCACCTAAAATCTTTGAGAGCCTGAGAGGGCCTTTTCTGTCTTGTTCCAGAGAGCCCAGTGAGATGCTCTGCTCCTAACTTCATACATTTCAAAAGTTAAGAAAATAAACATGGCTTACAGTTTTCCATTGCATGGATGAATAATTTTTGGACACAGTGCCCTGCAAAGGCTGTCTTTTTGGAAAAGGTGTATTTTTAGGTGGACCTGAAATAACAAGGAAGCAATGCATCCCTCAGTGAGCAGAAATAGGAGTAAAGCCCATACTTGTGGTATAAATTGGGAAGACAATGAGACTTACAGTTCAGTGAAAGCACAGAATGTGTTATGAATCAAGATAACACCCAAGACACAGGATGAACAGTGATTGTCTAAGGAAAAACCAGGATTTCTGTTTTCTCCTGGAATGGGACTCTGATATGGGACAGACTACAAGTCTGTGGCAAACAGGGCTGCTATCATCTATCTAGGTGGAGATGGTAAAAAGTGAAAGACAGGAATCTGTAATTTCAGTGAAACAGAGCTGTTATGATAAGCAGGAATTATACTGTTTTCCAGCTGCCTGGCTAATATGGAGCCCTTGAAAGAAACCATCAGGCAGTTTCCCAGCCATGACTGCAGAAAACTGGGATCTGATCAAGACTCTGGAAAAAAAGTTTGGATCCACACTCAGTGTCTCATGATATGTTAAGTCCCTGCTACTGAAAGACAAAGATCACATGAACTGTAAAGGAAATGTTTGTGTCTGGAGATGGTGAAACTTCAGTTGCTGGAAGAAACATCTGTTTGGATTTCTTTTCATGGTGACTGGTGTAGTTCTCATCTCTATGTTTGAAGACTCACTTCAGTTTTCTTCACCACAGGAAGAATAATGCTAAACACAGTTCACTGCATGGAGACGAAAAAAGGAATTTCTGTGAGAAACAGTTTTAATTATTATGGTAGTCTGCTAAATACTTAAACTGATTTTTAGGATTAAACTTCTCTTTACAGGATTGTAAAACACACAATCACCACACAAATCTTGTGCCAGTGCACTTAAACTGTTAACTGTGTTACTGATGGGAATAAAAATCTAAGAAATACATTTAAGACTTTTTTTTTTTTTTAACATATAAGAATATTTTTTGGGTTTCACATATGTCTTGACTTCTTCTTTTGAATGTGCTAGGCACCTTTCTGACAACTTTTTAGAGATGACAAGGATTAGTATAAGGCTGAATGTTGTTAGATGAAGCCCTGTAGACTTGCTAACCTGCATCTGAACACTAATTCTCTTTTACTACAGCTTTTCGTTCTGAGAATCCTTTTTCATTAGACTTTAGAAATTCTCAAATAAAAATGTTCCTATAATACAACTACTCATACAAAGTTGAAATCTCAATGTAAGCAATTGGAGTATACAATAGTAAAATCTGCCCTTTAAAACAGGAACTGGAAATTCTGACCTTTAGAAAGGTCTTTGCTGAGAGTATCAGCAGCAGAATCAGTTGGAATCTTCTCGTCAGAGCAAGTGCCTCAATGTCATCTGTTTTGGTCTTAGTTCTAGTGACAGGTTAAGTAGTAAGCAATAAACAGCAATGATCTGATGATCTCCATGAAACGGTCAATTCAGCCATTTTTAAGAATACATTGCCATCTGGTGTACAAAATTTTGAATATGTCAGTTTTACCATTTAAAATCTAATGTCCTTGGACAGAAAATCTTCCATCATTTGATACTAACTTCCTGGAATCAAATGATCGACCTTAATGAACTAAAACCGATTGTACTTTTCAATGTAATTGCTTTGTAAAAGTTTTCTGAACATTTGTGAATTCACACAATGGAAATAATACATTTAAGTTGCTACAGAGGCTACTTACATGTAGGCGCTGTTGTTCGTTGTGTGACTGAAAATATCTATCTTGTTTTATCTCTAAGCTAAGAGAGGAAATCGAACACAACCCTACAAAAATAAATTCTGCTTACACTAGTAAGACAGGCAGGGCGCCGAGATGCAGCGTTCTTACTGCTTGTACCTTGTGCAAAGGGAAGTTCAGAACTATGAAAAGCAGACCTTCATCCCTGACAGATTTCAGGGAATGTTTCACTGATTTCAAGGAAGCAAAGGTTTGATTCCTTATTTCTAGTTTGATTAAACAACAGATTTTGAATAGTGACTTCCATTTGGTCTCATAATAAGCAACTCTGATTTTGTACTAGCTCTTTAGAATGTGTCTTCTGATCTTCCATAAGCATTGATCAAGGGTGATCATGCTCTTATGAAAGCTAGTAAAGCTGGCTCCTCACATATCATTTGTCCCATGGTAGGCATCATAAAATCATTTTCTTGCTAAAAATGCAAGCAATCTGAAAACAAAAAAGAAGAAAGGTGGCTTACTTGAATACATACATTTTTCTGAAGTGTAAATAAAATTCTAAAGTGTCTTAAAAGCAAGCAAAAACCCCACAACCCTCCAACCCAGACTCCACTCAATCCCCGATTACATCCAGTCTGATGAGAAATGGAGCAATCACAGAATCACTGAATATCTTGAGTTGGAAGGGACCCACAAGAATAAATTTGGGATTGTTTCTGAATTTCCATGTAAAGAATTATCTTAATTATTCTAATGAAATTTTTAAAAGTTGTCTTTTAATAGTTGATATCTAGTCTGGATAAATTAAGGTAAACTAGTTGAGTGACTTTCTAAAAATGGCACCGTACTTGCTGCTGTGTCCCTCTACAATATCTACTACAATGGGGTCTGGCTCTCCTTGGTCATGAAAGACTGCCAGGCTAATAAACATGTTTAATACTAATCTTTCTTATCTTGGGTTTCTGAGGACCTCTTTTTCTCTTCTCATGGAATCTGAGGAACAAACACAAGAGGTTACTGGGTCAGGCTCTAGCTCTTCTAACAATGAACTTTGATTTGTTTAATTCATCTGTCAGGATTTGTTTGGCTTTACATAATTACTTCCAGACTTATCTGTGATAACTTAATGGCTTACTTTTGTTGTGACCTTTTTGGTAAGGTTGTATATAAAAAAAGTTACACTGATTGCTTAAGAGGATGTGGGTAGAATTATAAAAGACATTTGTTTGATTAAATGGTAATTAAAAAGTGAATGTAATTAAAAATGCAGTTATGACCAGCTCTTGTTCAGTATGACTCTTGTGGAGCTTAAAGGTCAGTTTATGCTATTGCTTATAGCCGTTATTGCTATTTATTATGTATAAGATAGAGTAAGGACTGCACAAGTGAAAACTACAGAATAGTTATTACAGTCCCTTTAGAAAAAATGATTGTCTAAAGTAAATTTCTAGTGAACTGCATTTTAAAATTCTTCCTATTATTTACCCTGAAACTACTTTCTGTAGTCAGGTTGGAACTCACAGTAGAAAGTTGATCCTTAAAAAGACAGTAATTTTCAACACAAAGAAATGCTTTGGCAGATGCTGCAGAAAGCTACAGTTGCTGTGATTTTTTTTTTTTTTTTATATTATCTTTAGGGATAATACTTCAAGGGAAGCTAGTCCCTGCTGTGTATGAGAATATAAAGATATGGTTGCACAAGTGTGGGAAGACAGTGAGTTTTTGCATGTCCTTATGTAAAAAGCAAGACTCCCCAGACTCCCATCTCAATAGGACATCTTTATCTTATCCTTATTAAACTATGCTTTGTCCTGATTGCTGATGAGTCAGGAAAAATAAGGAAGAAAACTTGGTACAAATTAGAGCTCTTCAGTTATAAGTAAGAAAAATGAAAGCTGTTTGATTAGGCCAAAGAATGAAGAAAAACTTTGTCTGTTTTAAGATCAAGTACAGACCTTTATTTCTGCTTCAGGAGAATGATTTGCAACACTGCCTCTAATTCTATGATTATGTTATAATTTCTAAATAAGACAGCCTTCCATACCCATGGAATCATAACAAGTTAATACAAGACATAAACTGATGCATTTTGTTTTCTTGCTTGATTGCCTTTTCATCTGGGACAGAAGCTAAGGCTGGAAGCACCTGAAATCTTGATTTCTGTTTCCACCCTTTTCTTCTTGGTCGATTTTAATGTATTTTAAAAGTCTTATCTTATGAAGCTTTGCAACATATCAGACATGATTGCAACACTTACATTTAACAATGCCCTCAGGGGAATAGAAAATCAAAGTGACATGTTAATCTAGAAACATGTTGCATAAACTGAAAAAGCTTCCAGATCATGGAATAAATGAGTTGTTTCTATTATTTCAGTCTCTTTTATTTTTGTTATTATTATTTTCTTTCTACATAGTTTTCAGAGGGGAAAATGTTTTTAATCTCCCCCCTTCATTATGTTATCTGTGAATAGTAACTATTTATACTTCTCTGTCAAAAATTTGTAATTAGCCTTGAATGGCAAGGTAGTTCAGTTCATTTGTGTTTGGATTTTTGCCCAAATAAAAGTCTCAATGAATCTGATAATACTAAAAAGAATAGTACTTTTTCTATAGGCTTTGCTAAAATTGTATTACCTTTGGTGTGTTCTTAGTAGTTTTTATCTGTAAACTCATCTTGGTCTATATCTTTATATAACTTTAATATCAGAGTTCTGTTCCTAATCTACTGTGCTAGTGTCAGATCTAGATCTCTCCTCATCAATATTTCTTCTTCTGGAGTTAGAATCCTAATTCAGACCAGCTGCTTAGGTAGCTAATGTCTAGGATTTTTTTTCCCAGTGAAAAATAGCAAATAGTAATAATTGTCAGTTAAGCGTCTGCTCTAAATCAAACATGAGCTGTACCATCTGTAGCAGGTATTCACATGCCAGATGAATCTCCCAAATATTTCTGTGTTGACCTTTGGCTTTAGGTATGCACTGAACAAGTCCGTAGGTTTGAGATCCACTAACAAATTGGGTGTTTTCTATAATGTTACATCTGTAAATGACAGTACTTGTAAATTGCTCAAGAAGTTCCTTAGTGGAAAATGTACGTTCCTGTGTGACTTGAGAGGATGGCAGCTTTGAGACATAAGCTAATGCAACCTTGGCTGTTCCTTTTTCTCCTGATCATTTTCTCTTAGGAAAAATATGATGTGAAATTCAGATGTGAATATAGAACAGTTTATTTCATCTCTTTTCTCCCCTTGGCATGCAAAACAGTTGGGTAATCTTCATCTGAATGTTTCAAGCTAACTCAAGTTATCTTCCAGTGTGCACTGTGTCCACTGAATCTGCTGGCCCCTACCCCTCCACGGCCACCTGAAACAGAATTGCTCCTGGAAGGAACAGCTGTGTAGTATATAGGGACTAAAAGACAAAAGTTCAGAAAAGGGAGTTTCAGGTGCTATTCTTGTCCCTGGTTCAGGATTAGAGAGTTGACAAGATGGCCACAGAGGACAGAGCTGGATACTGCTGTCATACCCAAGGCAGAGATATTTTATCACGCAGTAGAAATTAGTTCAGCCAGTATATTTGATTTGTTGTTGTTTTTACATTTGTTTGCAAGGTTTAGAATAAATGCTTAAACCATTGTGTCCCTTGAAAAAAACATGGCTTTGAGCCAGACAGGAACGGTAAACAAATATTTCCCTGATGCTTTTAGTTACTAGGGACCCCCGGGAAGGAAAACAAATAACGCTATATACACATGCATGGTTAGCCTTATGCTAGGATTAATTTTATTTTTGCTGTAATAAATAACCTCCCATGTAGGATATACGATTTCCTTTACTGCTATTTTCAATATTATAAAAGATAGCTAATTAAAATCTAGATTAGTATTAGTCAGCTCCTCTAGATCCCTACCTGTAGCCAGGCTCCGACAGCGGCGGGCGCTGCGGGGGGCTCTGTGCGGGGCACCGGGGCTGTCCGTGCCGGGCACAGCTGTATTTAAAAAGGGGCAAAACCATTGCGGGACTCACAGGGGAAGAGAGAGACGGGTTGGAGGGGAGAGAGGAGGAGGAGGGAACCGAGGAAAAGACAACCGAGGGAATGCGGCGTCAGAGTAGGAGCTCACTGTAGCAGATCCGGCACACCCCAGAGGGACTGCAGCCCACGGAGGGGACATGGCAGAGCACAGGAAAAGTAAAAGAAGGGGGGATTAGCGGAGAGGAACCACTGTGCACTAAACCCCGTCCCCTGTACCACCCATCACATCAACTAAGGGACTGAATTGACCTGTGGCAAGAACGAGGAAGGAGGAGAAAGGATTGGAGGGAAGGAGTGACATGGAGACAGCTGAGGGTGCCCGAAGAGGACCTGAGCCAGAGATAGGATGAGGGATGGGTTTTTCCCCTTTTTGTACTTTGATGTTTGCATTCCCTTCCCACTCCCTCCCCTCCCCCCCTCTCCAATCAGTTATTAAATGTTTATTTTAATTGACATTAAGTTCCTCATGTTGAATCTGTTTTGCCCAGTGCCTGATAACTGGTCGCTCTGTCTTCATCTCAGCTCATGGGTTTTCTCACTCCTGTTTGTCCTCTTTCCATCCTGGTTCCACTGGGTTGGGCGAATAAAAACATGTGGCTCTGTGTGAGCTTATCAGAGAGCTAGAACCAACCCACCAACCCCTTTCCTTGGGGTTGCTGCTGTGACTACCAAAGGTCTCTTACACCTTCATCTTGTGGATGAGGCCCTGTGGCCAGAATGTGGCCCATTTGCAGTGTCAGTGAGGGACTGGCACAATGGCAAATAAAATGTCCAGTTTGAATAGGTCTGAACTATAATTCTTCATATTTGGATGTGAATCAGAACAACCTCTTCTCTGACTGGACTGACACCTAGTACCATGGTCTAGTTGACATGGTGGTGTTCGATCATAGCTTGTACTCGATGATCTTAGAGGTCTTTGCCTATGTCATTGATTCTGTGATTCTGTGAAAACCAGCTAAGAAGAAAACTAATGGTTAGCTATGCTATAGTTATGATGCCTTCTGGTTTAGTGTGGACTAAATGTAAAATTTTCATCTCATTGTATACTGGAGTAAATATTTTTTTAGGTTGCACACACTGGATGTAATAATATAAAAGAAACTGAGAGGATTTTTGAAAAGAGTGTACCATTATTTCAGAGCGGTTTTAACCAATATATAGGTACACTGACTTTTAATGCTTTGCATTTTGGCAGCAAACTATCTCAGGCTTTTAGTTGAAGCTGAAGCTACTATTTTGGATTCATCCTTCAGGTTGCCTGATATTGTGGCATTTTGGTCCTCAGTATAAACCTGATATGCTTAACTCTAATCATACCCTGGAGTAATTCAGGAGATACAGTTATGGTAATAAATGCATCCAGTGTTTAAATTTTTCATTTATAGGATGCAGTATTAATGACAAATTTTCTGGATCGATACTGATATCAAAGAAGATTTCAGAAGTGAGCCTGTTTTTTTGCTAAAGGAGCTATACTTGCTTTTCCAGTCAGTGCAAGTGTTTATAAGCAGCTTCTCAGCGCCAGGAAAGCAGCGTCTCTGAAGGCAGCCTGTGAGGTGCTTTTCCCACTAGATGGCAGAAAATACTTTGGACCTGAATATTTAACAATATTAACAAAATACAGGATTACTGTACTTAAATGTTAGGTTTTCCCCACAAGTGCAGAGACTTTGCTTATTAAAAGTTTTTCTGGTCATATATTATCCAGATTCCTCTGAATATACAGCCCCACTCTCTCTCTCTCTACAAATAGTAAATTTAAATTGCAAAGGTTTGATTGCAACATTCTCTTGTTACTTATGTGGAATTGAAATCAGAAAGGCCTAGAGAAATTAATGTATAGAAAAATCTACTTATCCAAAAAAAGCTGTGCAATGTCAGTGAAACTGATACAAATGCTATTGTTACAATGTTTCCATTATAATGTGTATCATGTTTTGAGCCTGTATATATAATATACTATATGTATTTTAAATGCTTTGTCAATATAGAGCATATTGAATTGGCAAGCTTTTTATCCTGTCATAGTTTTCACTAATATTTGCATGAATATTCAGTTTAATGTGGTTTAGATACAACACTTACAAGGCAGTAATCCTTGTTTTGCCAGCTCTTCTTAGAGCATTTACAGCTCCAGCAGCTGGAATCGACATTGAATAATGCAGCAAGTACACACTTTACATATACATGGAAATCTCCCTCTCTCTTACATACTTGTGTGTATTTAAATATGTATCTATGATTTGACTTATTTTCCCCTAAGTGTTTCTCTCATAGAAAATGCTGAGTTGGAAGGGACTCACAAGGATTATCGAGTCTGACGCTCAGCATCAGGCAAACTCTGGTTACTAATGTGATCACTTACGGTGAATGTTTTTCATACAAGTTTGGCTTCAATATTGTCTGCAGGCTGCAAATACTGAAAAACGAAGCTACCTCTCAGGCTGAGCGTGATAGAATGTATTCTGAAACAGTTAATGGAAAGCAAAAGGGTGTCAAAAGTCCTAATTCCAGCAAAACTTACTGTTTTATATCCACAGAACAGATGAACCACTGAGTATCAGTAGAAAGTTTCCAAAACACTTGGACTTCGGTTTGCTTTAATTAGCTGATAGTTAACTTGTCCTCCTATATATTATGTAAATTATTTATTATTGAGACTATTTGTATCACCTGTGATTTTAATATTGCCAGTTCTAACCCTCATTTTTCAGCCTCTTACGATTTTCTGAACGGCAACACTTTTTCAGGGTAGTATTTTATATCCTGGCTGTGCCTCAGGCTGAACTTTTTGGAAATTTTTGGCTAAGAAGGTTCAACCATTTCCAGGAAAGCCTGGGAAGAATGAGTTATTTGTTCCATGTTTTTTAAAAATAAAATAGAGTCTGGGATCTTTAATTTGAGTGACTCTTGCTGCCTTGTGCTCTGGAGTTAGGATTTGAAATTACACTGAGAAGGAATGGGCAAGGAAAGGCATTTTAGAGTCAGAATATGACCTTTGCTACGCATGGGAAAATCTGTTACAGGCCTTTGCAGAATCTGTCTTGTACATAGGCTGTATAATCTCCTTTGTTTTTCTGGATGAATGTCTCCAGGGAGCACACATACGTTTCACAGTTCTGCCAGGAAGGGCACACAGCACCCCCACGGCATGAATGAACATGCTGCCCTCTGTCCATGGGACTGTGGCCGGAGATGGGAAGGAAGCAGGCTGGATTCATCACTCCCCATTTCAGATGTCTAAATCTATGTCAGCCACTGCATGCTGCTCCTTGAACAGGCTTTCTTAGGCATAATAGATGCTCTGTCTTTTAAAATCTGCTGCCAGTGGGTGGGGTAACCCTATATATATGTGTGTGTGTGTGTGTGTGTGTGTGTGTGTGTGTGTATACATAATCTGGATGACTCTGGTCCAATGATTCCAGTAAGAGAATCAGATGTGCAGTTCTGTAGAAGGAAAACTGGGCTGTCAGAGCATAAAGGGGTACATAGTCTCATAATGAATTGGTGTCATGTACAATGTTTTGCTTGACAAAGAAGACATCATGACAGTACCCTAAGGCATCTCAGTACTTTTGGCATCAGACAGTCCTCAGAGTAGCTCCTGCAGCTTAGTGATAATTCTGTCTTCCAGTTCCTGAAAAAGGCAGTTTCCTTGGAATATGCTGGTTCATCTTGAATAAGAATTCTTTGTTCCTTAAGAACTCCTAAACTACCACATATCTTTAGGAATGGAAAAAGTATCTTATTCTGTTAAGATAAAAGTTTAAAGATTTATTTAGATGAAAGGAAACAGTTGCCAAAAGACAAGACAGCATTATGCTGCTGGTATTCAAATATGCTGTTTTCTGTCCAGCTTGCTGTGAGCCTTAGAAGGAGATCGTGTTCTTGCAAGAATTGTCTCATGCAGAATGAAGTCAGAGAAAACTACCCTAACACTACCCCAGAACTTAAAAATTCTTGCATTTGGAAGAACAAAACACAAATAGTTTATTAAAGGATGACCTTCCCTCTATTGTGTAGTTGAGGATGTTCACTGCATTACTTTAAACTACTGAAATGATACACTGATACAGACAAATTACTTTGTTACATTGGAAATTGCCCTTTATTTTGGATTTTTCTGTCATTTCTTCATCCTTTTATCAGGCAGAAAATATAAACATTGTCAAACTTGTTTCCCTTGTTTTAACTCATGTCTCTTGTAGAAGCAGTTTGCTGTCTGTTAACTCTATTTCTTAAGTGATCTCAACCTTGCCTTCTCAGCTAACATTTTCAGATCTACTATTTCACAAATCATGTATCTCAGGAAATAATTATTGTATCAATATCTTAACAGCACTGTAGAAATCAACTTGACCTCAACGGCTCATAGAGACCAATTAGGCTAAATAAACATATTTTATTCCTAAACTGGAAGAGAATGCTTTGAATAATATAATGCTATTACTTTCTACATTGCTTTGTAGGGAATTTTTTCAGTGGGGTCTGTCACACAGAATGGTATCAATGTCTAGAAATAGCCTTCCTTGTGTATGAGAAGCTGCTTTAATATATATAAATAACTGTTGAAAAGATTCTGTGGGTGATTTTTTTCTAGTTTTCCATTTGAAAACATAAAACAAAGGGCAAGTGTTAAACAAAGGGAAATTCCTTCTGTGAAATAGCTTCTTCTGTTGACATTTCCAATTGATCAGGTATCTGCTGTGGTTCTGGGCAGGTTAGCAGACAGTAATGCTGCTTTGGGATTGTGGTTCTATGCAGGTTTTAATGCTCTTGCTGATACCATATAAATATTCCAAGAAGACTTACACTTGAAACCAGTTAAAAAATCAACTGTATCACTTGGGGGTATATTTGGGTCTATATTCCCTTTGTTGTTGCTGTAAAAGATAACACAGCACTCCTTTAAATATATGTTTCCTGTCTCCCATAAAAATCTTGGCTCTTAGTTTGCTTTCGTGTTAGCAGAAGAGATTAGTTCCAAATGCCATTAAGAATCAAAGAAGCTCAGCAAATAAAGGTGCCTTGAAAAATGTGTCAAATAAATCCAATATAATGGGTTGTTTGGTCTTGATAGCAAAACATAACAAACAAAAGCAACATCCCATGTCTGCTAAAATTTCAGTATGGTGCTAGAATGGAGGTCAGAACTTACTCGATATGAAAAGGAATCCTGTTACGGGGATAAGTAATCAACCACCTGGGAGAATATAAAACTAAAATGAGAGGTGTCCACGGAGACACAGCAGTGCTGCCAAGTTAAAGATTTAAATCCAAATAAAATATTACAGTAGTCTCAGGTGATAGCATCCATAGAAGTTTGGACCTCATTAGGGGAATTGAAAAGCTTAGAGCTGTTTCCAGTAATAACACTCAATTTAGTTGGTTAAATTAAAGCCAAACTAATCTCCTTTCCATGAAGTGTTTGAGCAAGTTGTAGAAAACTCCCCCTTCAGTTTTCTTGTAGGAGAAAGAAGGCTCATAAATAGTGCTGCAAGACTGAACTGAAACTCTTTGCACCAACCTGGCAATTCCCATTTACACTTTGGTGTGGTCCTATCACTTCACCTACTAAACAAATCTAAGGCCTTGCTGTTTCATCCTTCATCAGATCTTATGAACTGAAACTTCTGGAGTCTGTTTGGGTCCACAAATGTCAGCTTTACTCTCATAAAGAAAGTGGTGAGTTCATGATTTTAACATAAGCTGATGGAATTTGGTTTGAAGGAACTGAAGTAGAGTTTTCCTTTTCATGTGGCATCCTCGGTGTTTTTTCATGTAGTCCTCAAATGCTTATAAAGACTCTCAGGAAACATTTAGCAAGCCAGAGTTAAAATGAAGAGAAGACTTTAAAGGAACTGTTGAAGTAAGGAACAAAACATGTTTGATACATTAGAAATTGGTATTAAACTGAAAAATGGACCAAACTAAGCAAAAGCTATGCTTCTTCATAATTCAAGAATTGCAGAAAATTACTCTGTACAATGTATGTGAATATCCTTCAGCAACGCCTTTTCTATGAATCATCCTGACAACATGACGGTCAAATTATAAATTTAAAAGGTTTATTGGTGATTAAACTTAATGAATCGCTCTTGATCTCCCCCAATCTTAAACAGTACTATTGCCTCTCACCCTGTGCAGTTGTCCACGACAATTCTGAACCAAATGTCAGTGGTACAGCAAAAAAAGTAGCATTACAGCAAATCTGAGCCTGGTATCAACATAATAATGAGTTGTGGACACACGAAGGCAGAATTACCTTGTTTTGTATACTACATTTTGGTAAATATGTATAAATAAATCTTGAAACATATGACATGTCTGTTGCCCTTTTTTGTTACTTACTGTGTTCTATAGCTTATCCTGGATCCAATAAAGTGCTTAAGAGGAATTGGCCTCAGTGAATTTCTGCGTGTGTTTAAAGAGTAGCATATGCTGGAGGGCTTTGCTGAACAGGACATCTTGCTTGTATCTTATGATTTATCATGCTTTTATTACGCTGTCTAAGTTTCTCATGCTTGTCACCTTTGCTTTCACAGTTTAGATAATTTCTTACTTTAAAAATTCACTTCACTCTTGGTAAGTTGTGAAAAATGTCATTTTTCAAAGCAAATAATGTCCCATGGAAACTGTGTACAGCAAGAATGAGAAACAAAAGATGAGAAAAATCAATCAGAACTGTTGAGTCAGCAGGACTGATATCGAGAAACTGCTTTCCTATCTTTTGAGATAAGGAGGCATTTTTCTACAAACTGTCTCCATCCTTCAGTGTGCTGCCACCATCATGTCAAAAACTCTTCAGTGTGATCCATTCAGAGCTCTTTGGATGTTTTTGAAAATGTGCTAAATGTGTTCAGGGATGAGTTTATAATAGCATAAACCTGCAGAAATGAAAACATTGCACCATTAAGAGATCCAGACCCCCACAGTACTCCTCTTGGGCTCCTCTTGTTGCTTTTCATAGGAGAAATAGAAGATTATATGAATAGAGCACAGGTGCTTGAGACTGACCTATCCAGGTCACTGTTACTCTGCATTTGTGTACAGGATACACAGGTCATGAAGTTTAGCTAAGCTATACTGTTGATGAGGGCAAAACTGTTGACTTTAACTTGCAAAACTTCAGTTTGACATATCACTCTTGCAGGTATGGCCATGTAGTCACTGAACAGATTTCTGAAAAAAACCCCCGATTTCTGTCTTAGTCATAGATGGGAAACAGGAACTGTGGGAATGTGCTGTATGGATTGGACTTCCCAACCTGGAGTATGACAGGGGCAGAAAGGCTGGCTAACACAGACAGAGCATGACCAAGACACTGCTAGTAATACCCAAAGTCTTAAGTAACCTACACATCTCTAAAACCTGTGACTAGAAATGCCTGAATAGCTTGAAAAGTTATAGAGAAAAAATTAATTAACTGCCACATTTAAAAAAATAAAATAGCAATGTTAGAAAAAGAAAAAGAACAATGTTAGAAAGCTTAAATGCTGGAAAGTTTTGATATTCCATTCAGATATACTCTGTTTTTGCAGTAGTTGAGGCCACTTATGCTGTTCAAAATACCTTGCGTTAAAGTAGTCTATGTTACATAACACAGCCTTAAAGGCACAATGATGTGGTGTTGTTGATTCAGTGGGGTGTTGTTTAGTCAGTGCTTTCTTCCTTCCCATGTTGTTTTCCATCCCCTTATTAAATTCTCTTTTTTCCCTTCACTATGTCCACTGATACACAAGTTGAAGTATCATGAGGTAACTAAATAAATTTCTTTTTTAGGAAGCAATTGGCCCAAACTCTTTTTCAATACTTATTCTAGATAATAAATACTGAAATTAAGCTGTATTTACTTAAAAGCTACCCTACAAACAGTGCAAGCTAGCACTTCACATTGAAACAAAATTCAGGGGAACCCGTGCCATTGAAAGGAATGCACACTTGAACTCCAAAAAATCATAGAATTATATTCTGATTTCATTTTATTCCTGAAATTGCTAGTCAAAGGAATTAGATTATAGGTATAAATCATATACCTGTGGAATACAGCACATTGTGAAACTAACTTCTAATTTATGCTTTATTTCTATTGTATAGCGAGTCTAGAATGTTTTGGAATTTTTAATTTTTTTTTTTATTTTAATAACCATGTATGGCTCTCTTAAACTGTGAGAGTCTCTTTGGAATATAAGCCTGTTTATTTTATTGTGCTCTGTTTAGTTATTCTAAAAAAGAGTTACAGACACATAATTGTAGCCATCTGTTGTGTTTTAAGTCCAATCTAGCCCAAAAGTCAAAAAAGTCATGGCAACAACTTATAAAAACAATGGCAATAATATGAACTCACTATGGTTACTGGTGAACCTTTATTTCGCCTGTCAAATGAAGTAAGATTCCTCAGAGAATTATTTTAATGTTTGATTTATTTCCTTATTAAATATGCCCACAGTATGACCAGCTTCTCTATCAAAATTGTCATATAGCTGTCTCCTTGATTGTAAATCTGTGTTTCTCCAAAAATGTAAGTTCTATTATTATAAAAACCAATCTCAAAGTGAAACAGCAATGGTTGCCATATATTACTCTAGCATAAACCAGCAAGCAGGATTAAGATTGTTGAAGAAAATTTATGAGCGGCGATGAATAATATTTATCATATAATATATTTAACCCATACTCTGACAGATTTAAAATTCATTATTTATAGATTTTAGATATTTAATGTATTAGGCTTAATAATTCACTGCAATATTTAGTAAATAGTTTCCTCAATTAACTTAATTGAAATGTCAGGGACTTTTATGAGACATTGTTAATTTTCTGTATTATCCTGTCTTCTAAACATACCCAGTTTCTAAGTTTACCACTTTTTATTTTAGCTAAGAGTGATGCATTGATACTTGTACAGTAAACAATAAATGGCACAGGTGTTGAAAATTACCTCTAGATATGTTGGATACAGTCAGATAGATGCTTTCTGCTACTACAGGTTGTTGACATGGTATATTTCACTAGTTCCCTTTTCTTTATATTTGTGAACAGATGATAGAAATCCATGCACAATTGGGTTTTTTTGTGTAATCATTCATACACCTTACTCCTATTAAACAGAAAAGCTGGAGTGTTTGTGGAGCAGTCCTGTCCTTTGAGGAGAATTACAGACTACAGAATTCTAGTGGCTTGTAATGTCTTGAGAAGGGTGAGGTTGCCTGAGGCATGAAATGTATCCTGGCTAGACCCATTTCTCTCCTTTGGCTGTGAAGAGCACAGCCTTACAATGATCCTAATTTGGAGCTCATGCAGTGCTTGCCATTAGACAGGATGGGTATGAGCCCCAGCCACCTCCAGAGAGATGGTGGCCCAATGACAAATTGTTGTCTGTCCTACAAAGTTCCCTAATAGTCACCAACAGGGAGCTAAGTTGTTTCTGTCAAACAAAATTTGGTCCTGTAATGGTGAAGTTAAGATGAAACATAACAGAGATCAGTTTCCAGTTGTTCAGGCCACCTCCATAGGAATTAAGAGGACACATAAGTAATGGACAATTTGTAGATTGTTTTATCCAGCTAGTAATAATCTAAACAAAATGGCAGGTAGTTCACGTTGCTGTAAATGGAAGGTGAAATAAGAAATGTAAATGATAGTGTCGGTCCAAACTTCACTCACAAGTATAAATGTCATGTAAAAGCCAACTGCTATTTTTTCACTTCTCATTTATTGAGTTAATTATGTGTGCATACCTTAGCTTTTACTCTTGCTTCTTTTGATAAATACATCTAGTGAGCATGGGAGTGAACCACTCTCATTAATATCTGCCTCATACTACCATTAAAAGTTATCGTGAGGACTTGCTATTTTTTTTTTAAGGGTGTAAAAAACATATTGGTTTGTAACCTAAAGATGACATATTTGCAGAATGATGGCAACCACAAAGCTTTGATCTAAAACATCAACTCTGACTTATTTTTTTTCCCTGAGAAACTTGCACTGAACAATTATTTACACTTCCCTGTATTTTCTTGAGCTACAATGAAAAAATTTCCATACAATATAATCTTCTCATTTAGGTGTCCCTGGAATCCCTCCCAGTTTTTGCTCTCCTACTTTTGTTTTTAACAGACTTCTGATTTTCTCCTGTACTAAATAATTTTCCAGTGTTTGTCATTGAGTCTTGTTTGTGTACGTATTTGTGCAAATGTAACTGTCTGTAGCCACTGTCTTTTAATGCCTGAAGTTATCTGGCTTGATACATTCCTTTTACTACCTTTTATCAAATAATACAGTGACTAAAAATCAACTTCTTTTATATCATCCATACAAAGCACTCATTTCTCTACTCCTTTATCATACAAATATGTCTCAGACTTTGAGTATTATTTCATTACAGACACGTCAATGGGTAAAAGTAGAGCAAGCCTGTGATTCAGAAAGTGCGTGTAGCTCTGGAAAAGAAGCTGTGCTAGACTGGAGTCTGCTCAGTAGCACTGTTGGTAAACTCACTCGGTCATCACCCACAGGCAGCTGGGGCTGCCTCATGCGACTGCAAGAGTTCTTGACTTTATGGATGTTGTGTCATCCACAGCAAGTAAAAGAAATATTTTTAGGAAAAGGCAAGACCTCAGGACAATCTCAGTATGCAGCTCAGGAAACTGAAATATTGATGACACCAATTTCAGTGCAAGTGGAATGGTTTGGGATGACTTAAAAACAAGGTTATGTTTTTATTAAAAATGAGTACTCGTGAAGATCAGAGACTTATGTTTCTAATCAGAGATCTCATCTGTTAAGCAGGTGGTTGTACAAAACCATTTGAAAAGTATTAGTAGGATTAAAATATCGCAGTTTTGTGTTGCAGTGCTTGGAATGTCAGTTTGCTCTAAATCTCTCTCTCCCATTTAATCTCTTTGAGTCTCTGGTTAATATTAATCCATGCTAATGGTGCAAACATTCTGGGTGTGATGCAACAAGGCATAAAACCATGTTCATAATTTGGAGTATTTGCGTTATCCTTTCAACTGATAAGCACATGATTGAGTGCTCTGCTGGAATGGGGCCAGAGTACATTTTAGTGCTGGTTAGAATGAGTTTGCATGTGTGCTGTAACACACACCTTTATATCTGACTCCACCTCTAAGCAGGATGGAGCTGGTAATTGTGGACATGATTGCTATCCCATTAAACAGCCAGACAGTGTCCATACCATCCTCCAGCACTACATACACACAATCACACCACAAAAACAAAACAAAACAAAAAAACCCAAACCAAACCCAAACCAAAACACAAAAAACCCAAACCAAAAGACAAAAAAACCCCAACCCCACAACCCCCCCAAAAAGATAGGAAATGTGTTCTGTGAGTTAATAAAGAAAACATAATAAAGAAAACAGACCTACTTCCCCAGTTCACATGAAGGGAAAATCTCCCACTGACTTAATTAGGTGCACTGCCTGACTAAAGCCTGCATGATTTGGCCAACATTTCCTACCATTCCAATGTTATGACAGAAGTTGCCAGAACAATTCCAGCTGAGAACTAGTCATGCTCCACACTGCATTAGGAGAACAAATGGAAGATGACTGCTGAACCTGAACACATATTGACAACAGATAGTGATAGCACATAATCCTGTTGCTCAGCTCCTGTCTAACTCTCAGATTTAATGACCCTTCTATTTACACATGACATTAGACAGAAAAGGTTTCCTGTGAGGTAAACAAAATTAAGCTTTTGCTCTTAGCTCTCATACATTTTGTATAGGAAGTTCTGACAAATCCTGTAGAAATGGTAGTATATTTTCAATAAAAACTCTTAGTATTTTATTCTGCTTGTTACATTTTTTCTGTTACTGATATCTGGTGGCAGAGACTTGGTAAAAGTAGTTCCCTATTTGTGTATCATTCTTGTTGGACTGATATCTAATTTGGCTTTTCTAGCAATTACTCCTAATAGTATTTTTGATTATGTCTCTTTTCTTCTTGAGTGGCCTAAATCTTGACAATAACTTAGATTCACATTGAAAGATGCTTTAAGCTGTTGGCGTTCAAGCACTTGTCTCTTGATCACAGAAGACAGAATTATACTCTGTTTTCTTTTTCTGACACATCTCCTTTTGTCTAAGTTTTTTTTTTTTTTGAAATACAAGGGATTTTTTAAATAATTTTTTTGCTGCTTTTAAAAGGTCTTATTAACTTCCTTCCTATAGTGTAAAATAACAAAGTGCTGCAGTCAAATACATACTCCTCGGAGATAGACTTTACTGGTTTCTGCTTTCACCTCTGTAGGCATCATTTTCTAAGAATCAGAAAAAGGCCTAAAACCCCAGAAAACATGTGGAATTGATAAACATGGTGTCTAGGCAATCAGTCCAGTCAGTATGGATAAAAGAGTCAGATGATGGGGCTGGGTTTTTTTTGCCTTTTTCATTGTCACACACAGTCTCTTTATTTGTCCCTCTCTTTTTTTTTTTTTTTTTCCTTTTTTTGCATGAAGAAATATTGCTTGAGCTGTACTTGGAGGTGTTTTAACATATAACCAAAGCAGAGAAAAAATTATGGAACTGAATCTACAACAGCAATAATTCTTCATAAGCAGTCCTCAAGTCTACTGGCTTTTCTAAATCCTGGTGGTTGCACCCCATCCTGATGCCTTGCTCTCAGCTCCACAACCCTCTTTGGAGGTGTTGGGTGCCTCTCCCCCTGGACAACTTGAACAAAGGTGCTCCTTCCCTCACATAGCATCAACTGATTAGAATGTGCTTGAAGCCTCACCTTAAAACCTTCCATCTTTCTCATGATTAAAAGCAGAGTGCAAGTCAGCATCCAGACAATGATCCACCACTGCATCAGAGATTTTGCTGTTCCTAGCACCTCACTGGACCTTGGCTAGATGTGGGGCTTTCTAGGCTCAGACTCCAGGCTTTCCAGTCATCCCACAGATTATTGCTTGTTCATCGGTTTTTGTGACTGAGCATTATCATTGAAGCATATTTTCCAATCTTTTTTCCTACACAGTTGAAATCAATGTCACCTAATAAATAGCTGGGAAAGAGTAGTATTTTAGATATTTGAAGCCTCAAATATAGATATTTGGTAGAGGCCTGTGGTATAATTTCTGTGCATTTTCTATCAATTTTCTTGCTGTCTGTTTCTCCCTTCACTTTCTCTTCACTTTGGATTTGTTCTCCAAGGACAAAAAATAAAAACGAAAAAGTTTTTTTCCATTTTCATTCATCTGTTTGGCCATAATTGTAAGTCTTTGGTAATGTAATCCTAATAATTGTTTCAGGACTCAAAAGAAAATCACAAGACAATACTACTTTTTTCTGCCTTTTTTTTCCCCCCTCCATACCATGTAGTAGTAGGTTAACTCCTATGCTCTTTTCCCTGTGTCCCATTTGGAAGACCCAAAGGCAGCAAAGACTTGTTGAAGTTCCTCTTGGCAGGAGGCAAACTTCTGTAGGAGGAAGCAGAGAGAGATCTGCTGGTAAGGCTGATTCCTTTTTCTCTTTTTCTCTTTTAGTCTGGAAGTATGTTGGAGAAAAGAAAGGAAGTGACATAACTAACTTTGATAATCTCTCCGGTTGGTAGATAGTCCTGGGGGAAAATGACTGAATAGTGTTTGTTAGAACAGTGTTGTTCCAAGGCCAAATAGAGAGAAAGAAAGGGGCTGTGAACAATTCTTTTAGCTGAGTCTTTGCTGTACTCAGAGCCAGCCAGACATAGAGGAAAAGTTAATAATTTGAGAAAAATATTCTGTTTGTCCTGAGCTGCTTCAATTCATATGTTGTTTTCAGTTAAAAATGCTAAATGCTTTTATAGATCTTCACATGCCTGTTAAATTAAAGCACATTAAATTACACATATGTTGGTGTGACCTACTTAATTTTGTGCATATCAAGGTACTTCTCGGAATATCTAATTACCTCCACAGTTTTCCTGTCAAAATTAGATACCTAGCACTTGTGCACCATGCATGTAAAGAGCTGATGCCATTTGTCACTGTTGGCTGTGGAAGACACACACTTTTGAAACGTGAAGAACAACTGACAGAAATCAAGAAAAAAAAAGCCAGGAGACTGAGGGGGGATGTTTGTAGCAGCAACTGCTGCAGAGACAGAGGGTGAGGGCAAGGCAGGCAGGCCAGCATGGCCAGCAGTGGCCGCTGAGGGCCGGCAGTGCTGGGAGGTGGCAGCAAACCCTGTGGCATCACCCCACTGCTTGGCTAGCTCTCTCCCCACTGCTGACAAACAGCTGATATTTCTCAGGCTATTGTGTGCCATTTTTTTACTTCAGCAACATAAAAGGAACTTGTATGCAAGTAGGAAATACGGCTTGGTGCCAGGAACTGAAACTCTGTTTAGCATGTCAGCAGAGGTGCCACATGACATGATACCCTTGCCGGGACAGCACAGAGGCAGTCTAAGTGTTTTGGTATCTCTGGGTAACAAAGTCTGTAGTACCTGCCTAGGGCATTAGGAAAACATCACCAAAGCACATGTTTTCTTATGGAAAGCCTGCATGGTACAGATTAAGGCAGATAACACAGATGTTATAGTATTATACTTCTAAGAGACCTAAACTGTAAATGTTTTCTGTTCACAGATGAGAGGAACAAAAATCTCCATTAAAAAATGTAGAACAACTGAAGTCATCTAAAGACAGTTAATAATGACCTATAAAATGCATGCAATCTTCAAGTCAAAAATATAGAATGTATTTAAAATATTTAACAAAGAAAGACTACTAGAGGCAAGAGTCTCTTTTACAAGAGTGTCCTGGCAAGAGGACAGCATAACAGTCAATTATTACAAACAAAATCCAGGTTTCTTAATTAAAATACAAAATACTGGCTCTGCTGTGAAGCCTGTAATAAGTTATGTCTTGAGAAGACTGTAATTATGCTGGCGCCTGCTAGTGCTGCCATAGTTAAGTTTGTCACCATTTCCATTATAAACCCCATTTTTAGGCAATTTATAATGTAGCCATAAAACAAGATTTTAGATTGTAGCTTGGAAAATAAATTCTTAGACTGAAAAAGTTTAGTTTATTTATTTTCTTTTTTAATGTAAATAATCTTTTTGGTCATCTTTATGGGGTTTTTTAGAAGAGCACTAAATAAGCCAGAAGTTTTATGATTTTGAAGCTTTCTGACCATTGTGTAGTATAAATATATTTTCTTTTTTCATCTGCATCAAGAAGGTCAGTCATTGCTTAAAAGCAGAGAATTTTAGTTCTTTGAGGTTCATAAATACAGGAAAACAAACTTCACAGCTCTCTACAGAAATAGTGAAGACTGATTAGCTTTGAATTACAATGAAGAAATGAGAACTTAGTTAACCTTAGGCCTTGGAAAAAAATCATTGCAAAATGTTTCTTCCCTTTCCAGCCCCCTTCTGATGCCAGAGGAAGGTGTGGTCAGAGCTGGAGGCAACAGCATCTCAAAGGTGGAAGCTTTCCTGGCAGCCCATTGAATCTGTTCCTTCTAGCAATGCTCACGGAAGCATACAGAAAATATCTGCCCAAAAGTCACAGAAAATTCTCATTGATTTGTCCCATTGTACACTCTATCAACAAAGGTGAAAAAGATAAAAAAATGAGCACAGAAAACATCAGGTATCTGCTCTGAGAAATTGCTGTGAGAAAGTTCACCTGTGTGATTGTGCTATGCAGAAGTATGTTCATCATGTGTTTCATCCTAATCTAAACTATTAATGAACAACCTTCAGTTTGTTTTTATGATTCAATGCTGTGTTTCTAGAGAGGCAGATATATTTTTTGATGAGTAGCACTGAACAGCAAATGGCAAAGCCTATGGAAGTATCATTATGAATCCACTTCCCAAAGGAAAAGACTTCTGCGGCCTCAGTCAGCATCTGTAGCTGTGTTATAGTTTGCATGACTTAACTAGAATTCCTTCAGGAAATAACATTTTTTCCAATTTCAAGGTCTAAATACTAAGAAGCAAGCACTGAAAGTAGCAAAAGTAAAGAAGCAGAAATGAAGGACTGCTCATGTGTATCTTCCATGTTTAGATTAAAATGCACAGATGCTGAGGTTGCAATGCAAATCGTACTCCTATTGCAAAAGCCTGATTTACAAGAGATGTGGATTACTCTATTTAACATCATGCAGATCATGTTTTCAGACTTCTGGCTGCATAAAGGCAAGTTTAGCAGCTACAGCAATCTTTCAGCTTCAATGCAGAGATGTTAGTGCAAATTTACTGCAGATTTTAGTTCTATACTTTCTCCAATATTTCAGTATTTTTCAACAACCATAACAAACCTCTGAGGGAAACAAATGGGTTTTCTACACCAGCAGCATAAACCAGCTCTTCACTTTATTCTTTTGCCTTGCCAGCTTATCAAATTCTGGCTTAAGTAGACTGCTGTAGTAAATACTGGCAATGATTACCCATTGTTGACTACATCAATTTCATCAGTTCTGGCCAATTGTAATCATTTTGCAAGATCAAGGCGTTACATGCTAGAAGAGAGTATGGTCAAATGAGTGAAATTCAGGAAAGCGGCGTTTTATTTTGAAGTGTTTTCTTATCTTAGGTTATGACCACTGCCACCACAGTGCTGGTGCATGTCGGCTAATTAGACTCAACCCAGGAGAGTTTAAATAGTTACCATGATGTGTTCATATACCCGCCTGTCTCAATGCTGTTTGGTTACTCCCATCTTTAGGGTTCTCATGATGATAATTTAGTACAAACACACAGGATACAAAAAATGTTCTTTATGACTATGGAAACAGTGCAATCAAAACACTAGATGCTAATATTACTGAACAATTCACAAAATCTCTGGTATTGTATTGTTGAAACTAGCTGACTATGATGTTGTCTTGTCTGTTTTCCTGAAAATCCCATTGTGGTGAAAAGCTTATAGCATTTTGTAGCTGGATTGTTGCCAATTTCTTGACTGGGTCTAACCTGCCTCCCTGATGGATCCCCACACCTCAAAAAGTCCATGTCATGGGGGTCAGCAGAACTGCCCCCTTGGACTTCTGTAGGACAGATTTTGGCCTGTTTAGGAGACTGGTTGTCAGAGTCCTCTAGGAGGCAGACCTGAAGGACAAAGGAGTCCAGGAAGGATGGATGTAGTTCAAAAAGAAAATCTTAAAGGCACAGAAGCAGGCCATCCCCATGTGCCAAAAGATGAGCTTGTGGGGAAGAAGACTGGCCTACCTGAACAGAGAGGTGGTTTTTTTACCCTTTGAAAGAAGGAGCTGGAAACTCAGGAAGATTACAAGGACGTATGAAGTTATGCAGGGAGAAAATTAAGAGGGCTAAAGCCCAACTAGAACTTAATCTGGACATAAAAATGTTCCTATAAATATATTTGCAACTAAAGGAGGGCTAAAGAGAATTTCTATCCTTGATTGGATGTGGGGGGAAACAGTGACAAAGGATGAGGTAAAGACTGAGGTACTTCTTGCCCTCTTCACCTCAGTCTTTAATGGCAAGACCAGTTGTTCTCTGGGTACCAGCCTCTGAGCTGGAAGACAGAGATGGGGAGCAGTATAAAGCCTCCATAATGCAAGGGGAAATGTTCAGCACCTGCTACACCACTTAGACACACATGAGTCCATGCAAACAGATGGGATCTACACAAGAGAAATGAGGAACTGGCAAAAGTATTCACCAAAGCAATTTCCATCATTTACTAGCAGTCCTGCCTATCCAGGGAGATTTCAGCTGACTGGAGATGAGAAAATGTGATGTCCATCTTCAAAAAGGGCCAGAAGGAGGATCTAGGGAACTACAGCCTGTCAGCCTAACCTCAGTGCCAAGGAAGGAGATCATGGAGCAGATCATCTTCACAGAATCACACAGCATGTGCAAGACAACCAGCCAGCATGAGTTCATGAAATATGGGTCCTGCTTGACCAACCTGACCTCCTTTTATGACTGGGTGACTCACACAGTAGATGAGGGAATGGCTATGGATGTTGTCTACCTGGACATGAGTAAAGCCTTTGATACTGTTTCCCATGGAAAACCTGTTTTCCTGGAAAACCTGGCAGCCCAGCTTGCACAGGTGCACTTCTAGCTATATTGAAAACTGCCTGGATGGCTGGGCCCGGAGATTGGTGCTGATGGTGCCACATCCAGTTGGCAGCCAGACATTAGTGGGGTTCCCAAGGACCAGTNAGGAAGGAGATCATGGAGCAGATCATCTTCACAGAATCACACAGCATGTGCAAGACAACCAGCCAGCATGAGTTCATGAAATATGGGTCCTGCTTGACCAACCTGACCTCCTTTTATGACTGGGTGACTCACACAGTAGATGAGGGAATGGCTATGGATGTTGTCTACCTGGACATGAGTAAAGCCTTTGATACTGTTTCCCATGGAAAACCTGTTTTCCTGGAAAACCTGGCAGCCCAGCTTGCACAGGTGCACTTCTAGCTATATTGAAAACTGCCTGGATGGCTGGGCCCGGAGATTGGTGCTGATGGTGCCACATCCAGTTGGCAGCCAGACATTAGTGGGGTTCCCAAGGACCAGTCCTGATTGATATCTTTACCAATGATCTGGGCACCCAAATATCTGGGATCTAGGGCACCCTCAGTCAGTTTGCAGGTGACTCCAAGTTGCTAGGAGCGTTGATCTGCTGGAAGGTAGGAAGAGACTTGGAGATAGATTTTTGGACCAAAACCAGTGGTATGAGGTTCAATAAGGTGAAGTGCCAGGTCCTGAACTTTGGCCACAACAACCCCAGGCAGCGCTACAGGCTGGGGGCAGAGTGGCTGGAAAGTTGCCTGGCAGTAAAGCCCTGGGGATGCTGGTTGACAGCCACTGAACAGGAGCCAGCAGTGTGCCCAGGTGGCCAAGAAGGCCAGTAGCATGCTGGCTTGTATCAGCAATAGTGTGGCCAGCAGGACCAAGGCAGTGATTGCTCCCCTGTACTGAGCACTGGTGAGACCACACCTCAAATCCTATGCTCAGTTTTGGGAGCCTCATTACAAGAATGACATTGAGCTGCTGAGTGTGTCCAGAGAAGAGAAAGAAAGCTGGTGAAGGCTGGGGAGCACAAGTCTTATGAGGAGCAGCTGAGGGACCTGGAGTTGTTTAGCATGGAGAAAAGGGGTCTCAGTGGGAACCTTGTTGTTCTCTACAGCTATACGAAAGGAGGTTGTAGCCAGGTGGGGGTTGATCTCTTCTCTCAAGTAACAAAAACAGGACAAGAGGAAATGGCCTCAAGTTGTGCCAGGAGAAGTTTAGATAAAAAAATTTCTTCACAGAAAGAACTGTCAATCATTGAAACAGGTTGTCCCAGGGAAGTGGCTGAGACACCATCCCTGAAGGTATTTAGAAGACATGTAGGTAATAGCACTTAGGGACATGGTTTAGTGGTGGACTTGACAGTGCTAAGTTAATGGCTGGACTTGTTAGAGGTCTTTTCCTACCTAAATGATTCTATGATTCTATGCGGAAGGATCAGTTAGCATGTAGCAAAGCTTTTAGGGTGTGTGTAGTCTAGCAGTTGTCCCATGAACATCTTTTTCTTTCTCAGTCCTTCTCCAACAGAGATTACTGGTCTCTCAAGGACTGCATGATTCATGGTAGTGCTCACTTTCAATTGAAAGTACTGGAGCAGCAGTTCTTTTTTTACTGCCTGAGAGGCCAGCTGATCTCTTACTAAAGGGGAAACTTTGCTAAACAAAGGAAGTAATTTGAAAAGAAGAAAATAACATCTGTCTACAGATATGTGGGGAAGGAAAGAAGAAATGTGAAAATGGAGATGGTGAGGGAAGAAGATTTAAAGTTAAAAAAGCTGAAAAGAAAGTCCTTGTGGGATCAGAGGTAGCATATCCAAGTGGCAGACTAAATGTAGAGAGACAAGGGGAGGAAGTATAGGGAAGTGAGGGAGAATGTATATAAAACGAAGCCCAGGAAAAACGTATAAACCCCCCAAAACTAATTTAGAGATTAAGAGACTGCTGCACCATCTCATTGCCAGTAGAGGTGCTAAAGCCACGGCTATGGAGCATAGTAGCTAAATGCTCAAGGGAAGAAATAATTCCTATATTTAGACAGGTAGAGTATTTCACAGTATGAACAATAGTGCAGTGCAGCTATCTAGAAACCATCTGTTTAGAAATTAATTTCTATATATATGCAGTTGAAAACAAAAATACCTTCAGCATGAGGCGGAATCAGTTCCCTGAAAAAGTGCTGCAGCCAGCCTGGGAACAGTACAAGATACTTCTGGCCGTGCTGCAGCTAGAGAACAAGGAGACCAGCGGGTACCAGTCTGCAGCTGGGGCACAATAAAACCCTTCTACAAGCTGAGCCAAGAATAATCTTTAAAAGTGCTTTGCTACTTACAAATATTGCTCTTGTCCAAGTATTTTGTATTTGCCTCAGTGCAGTTCATCTTTCTCTTTCTTTCTTTCCTTTCTCTCTTTTCTTTCTTTCTTTCTTTCTTTCTCTTTCTTTCTTTCTTTCTTTCTTTCTTTCTTTCTTTCTTTCTTTCTTTCTTTCTTTCTTTCTTTCTTTCTTTCTTTCCTTCTTTCTTTCTTTCTTTCTCTTTCTTTCTTTCTTTCTTTCTTTCTTTCTTTCTTTCTTTCTTTCTTTCTTTCTTTCTTTTTCTTTCTTTCTTTCTTTCTTTCTTTCTTTCTTTCTTTCTTTCTTTCTTTCTTTCTTTCTTTCTTTCTTTCTTTCTTTCTCTTCCTTCCTTCTTTTTCTTTGTTTTCCTTTTTCTTTTTCAGCTTATTATAAACCAAATGGGATTTCTGGGAGCTCTTTGGGTTTGTGAATTATGCAAATGATAGCATTGTGATGTTAGATCATATTATTAATTGTATATTTTGCAGTTCACATATTCTCAAGTATATATGTGAAACAAGTTTTTCTTTCTGCCGTTCACCCCCCCTCACCCCCCAAGTCCTTGAGCACAGTAAGTTTCAGAAAAAGTCCTCAGGCAGATTGCAAAATTATTTTTCTCAATTTTCTTAATGTTAAAGAAATGTATAATTTCAATGCTGCAGAGTATTCTGTGCTGATAGCTTTACCACATTATGCATGTACTATGAATAGAAAAGAAAATTTCCCAGACTATTATACTTTAAGCTGGAGCTCTTTCTGTAAAAAGGTGTTTACCTCCTAGGCTGATTTGTGATTTTGTGTGAGCTTTTGTAAACCTGGATGAAAAACTCTTTTGCTAAAGGAAACTAGTTGGTAACTGAATGAATGGCACTATAATCTAAGCATTGAACACAGTAGGTGTTATTTTGCAATGCATTCTGCTTCCTGTAGCATAAAATGAAAATACTCTCTCTATAAATAAATAATACCCTGAATAGAAGGAGTTTATATCAATATGCAACATTTACAAATATGACAATTTATGTCTCAACTGCCAGTTTCTGCAGCTAATTCTATCAGATTTCACAGTGTCCATTGCAAATGGAATTCCCTTTGTGTTAGGAGACACATCTTTCATTGATTCAGAAAAAAATATTTGTATTTCTTTCTTATGTTATCAGAGGAAGAATAAAATTTCTATACAACTTGTAATTCAGTAAAATAAAATAAAAATCTAAGTGGAAGCTATCATACAGGTTTTGCTGATTGGACATTTGGAACATACGGACATATCCATACTTATGTCCAAAGGCTAAAACGTATACCCCATGCAGTCCATGCCACTGTAAATCCAACTTGGATACAGATAGGATAACAGGTTTGCCAAACTCTGGTGTCAGTGTCACATTTCTGATCCAGGAAGAGTTCAGACTACTTCCTTTCTTTTTGCTGGGGAATCTGTAGTTTTAACCACTAATTACTCTCCTGCTCTCATGAAAGCTCTTTATAAAAGTCTTTCTCCATATACAATAGCCATGCAGAGAGATAACAAGGACAGATTTAAACATTTTTAGATCTTCTGCTTATACATAATATTGATCTGAATGCCAAATTTAGCTGGTCATTAAGAAGGGAAAGAGCCAGCAGTCTTTCGGTGTGTGTGCATATTTTACAATTGAGACTGCAAATGTCCTGAAGAGGGTCTGCATTTTAGTTTATTTTGTCAAACAGTTGCAGAGAATCATTGCTGTGGGGAATCACCCTCAGCTGATGTGGTATTGAGAACCAGAGGGAATCTGCACTCAGTAGCCATCCATTGATTTTTGTATATTTTTGAGTAGTGGGAATTGCTCACAAAAACACTTGCACTTTCAGTGATTACAGTGACCTACTCAGTAGCTTTTTTTCACCTTTTTTTCCCCCACCAATGTTTTTCACCATTACAGTGAATGGTGATCCATTGGAATTCGAGATTGGCAAGATCTGGATTCCCCAGTTTCATTACTTCCCTTATAATATTTTCTCTAACATTGTTTAGATTAATACAAACGTAATGAGCTCTGAATTCACTCATCATGTGCATACATGCAACATTGTTTAAGAAATTCATGCAGCTGCTTCCTATCTCGTGCTGCCAGGGGTGCCTGCACGGTGCTCTGCTGCTTGCCTGCCTCTGAGACCTTCCTCTCCAGGTGCACCACTGGTTATGTGCTCCTCTGTCAGATATCTACCCCTAATGGGAGCTCACTTCTGGAGCAATTTTAGTCTTCCTTTTGTTTTTAAAGGTCTGCAAGGGCTGGTCAGGTGATTTCTTATGTTGCTACCAGGCTGAGCATCTGGGAAAGAAAGAAGGTCTATCTACGTGTATCTTGAGATGCTGGAATTGTACATGGTATTTATTCTTTAGAAGTACATTGTTTCATATTGGAAATACAAAATAGAATCTATCAGCTTCTGCAGATGCTTTTCATTTCTTTAGCAAAGACTTTCAATTTTAGAGCTGTCTCTCCCCTATCTATATAAGATACCCAGACTAACAATGATTGTTTATGAAACATAGGTTTATAAAAAAGGACATCATGTTTATATTAATAAAAACTTTTTATTTTTGTATTCCAAACAAGAACATTTAGTGCCTCATTGTAGGCTGGGTTAATGCAAAATAAATATTTTGGTTTTATGTCACTTGTTTAGTTGTGGCTCCCTCAAAAAATAGCAGGAGCTGTTTTCATCAAACATATAATTACTAGTTTATATGAGTTATGCAGTTTCCATCTCAAAAGATGTTTACTACATAAAAGATCTTCAAAACTGAGGGAATTTTTTGCTTTTTTAATGCAAAAAGTTTAACTAAGTGTGGAACTCCAGACACTCTAGTGGGATAATATAGGAAGTTTCTATTGTTTGAAATTCTGATGGGCTGAGAACTTAAATCCTCTGAGTAATCAATCCACTGGCTTTTATGAATGCTTGGGGGAAGAAGGAAATATATTGCTGGAAAAAAGGAAGAAACTTTGTTGCAGAATATGTGATGGCCAAATTAAAAAAAGATATATGTATGGTAAAGTCTTAAGTATCATTGCAACTATCTGAGCAGGGCAACTGAATGGAATAAAACCCAGGAAATAATACGTTTCTTATAACAAGTGGTTTTTGAAGGAAAACCTCAATGAGGAAAGAAAATGTATGCTGATCGTGATTACTCTTCTGCTGAGAATAAGACTTCTGCTAAACAGCTTCCTAATTTTAGTGTTAATTCAGCAGGTTTGGCATGAGATAAATCCTCCCCTGGCAGAAGCATTGTTTCATTACATGTGGTGATTTATGAGAGAGATTCAGCTGTATTTTAATGATGGCTGGACTAGACTGCAAATATAGACTAGGACTCACAAATATGAGAAAAGCTCGTTTGTGCTTAATATAGTAGATAAATTGTTCCTGGCTTCTTAGGGTGTGACTATGCTTGCTGTCACACTCCCAAGTTTACTCAAGAGCTGTGTGATTTGCTGAGTAGGTGTCATGTAAAGGAAAACCCGACTGGATGGATTTTATACTCCTGTATTTTTCCCCAGTGTCATGTTGACAAAAAATCTTTGTGATCCCTTTTTTCTCCCCTTCATCAAAGGAAAGTCCCCTCAAGACTAAGGGAAATTACACGAGCAAGGAAAACGACCACCAATAATCTGAGCAGAATAAAATTTAACCTGCTGATTTTGTTTTAGTGAGAGGAAAACACCAGTTACTGGCAGTCAAAAATTTCTAAACTGAACCTTAACTTCATGAGTTGCAGATTTAAAATCTATTTTTTATTTCTTCAGTTAAGCTGTTTCTTTCTCCAGTTAATAGCAGGCTGTGGGATTAAATCTTAGCTTTTGACATTTACTGGGAAATGTAGTATAGTGATTTATGAGTTAAAATGTACTTTGAATAAATTATCATTGCAAATTACAGTTTATGAAAGTTGTGTCTATAACCATAATTACAACATTGGCTGTGCACAATTTGAAATCTTGCTTGCTGAATAAATTTGTTTGCATTCAGATTGCATTCCCAACATTTTTAGAAAAGAGTGAATCAAGCCTCACTGACAAAATTTCCTACAGAATTTGTTCAAAAGGTCACCTTTGTTTGCTAAACTTATGTAAAACATAAACATTTCTTGGATTAGTGAGATGCTATTTTAGTCTGTTATGAGAGTTTCCTATTGAAGTTTCCTAAACCATAGACTCATAAGAAGACTCATAAGAGCTTCTGTATTACGCCATGCCTTTAGCTATCTATATATCCTAAAATTGTCACAGTAAAAATTGATTCTGCAAGCTGTAAGTCAAAAAACAGTCAATAACGAAAATTAGGTATATTACTGTAAATTAGAGAGGGGGGAGAGGTTTAAAGCTCTGTCTGGCAAGAGAAGGGTTAAGGACTTTTTTGCTATACCCGTTTCAAATTACAATGAGAAGCCTCTTCTTTCCCAGCAGGGTTGTGCTTACATTAGTCTTTAGATCTCTCTTGAAGAGAGCTGTTATATTTGTGCCTGCTACACTGGAAATAACAGTTCAGAAGCTGAAAAGAGTTGAATGGATTTACAGAAGGTTATTTTTTGCAAGTAAATTCATGGCAACACATTAATTTGATTAGTACATGCTTTAGAATTACTTTACACTCAAGGGATTCAAAAGATGGTAAAGTTATCACCAGGCTGCTGGACAAATATGTGTTACACCACCAAGGTACAGATCAAGACAAATCTGTGACTCAGGATTTTATCTTGGGAAGAGCGCAAGGTGTACGAAGAACTCAGAATAACAAGGGAAGATAACTCTGGGAACTACAATGTGTCAGAAGAACAGCTCTTGCTAATACAGCTCCCCACCAAAGACCTGGTTATCTAAGGTTTATATAGGAATGCCTAGGTCAGCTGACAAAATACTAGTCTTCTGCTCCATAAATGCAGAAAAACCGATAACAACAGTGGAAAATTGGAAGTCTGAATTTCAGCTTTCTTAGAAATAACTGCAACCTGACACATTCCATAATATTTAAACAGGGTGGGGGGAGAGGAATCATCAAAGATGTTATGTTTAGAGATGACATTGACATGAAGAATAGGTAAATTTTCTTTTTCAGCTACTGGGAAAGCAGACCTCTTAGGAACTCAGAACAAGTAGGAGAAAAGATTTTTTTTTTCCCTTATTCTTTTTCTTTTCAAAGATGAACCTAACTGCACTCAAAGCTTTTGTGGGCTTGCTCTGGAATTGCTGGGTTCTGGTGGGTCAAGCACAGGGAGGTTTAGGAGACAATCATGTCCATTCGAGTTTTATTTACAGGAGGCTGCGGAACCATGAGAGAAGGGAGATTCAGAGAGAGATTCTCTCTATCCTGGGTTTACCTCACAGACCCAGACCATTTTCACCAGGAAAGCAGGCTTCTTCTGCACCCCTCTTCATGCTGGACCTGTATAATGCCATGACAAACGAAGAGAATACTGAGGAGCTGGAGTATTCACTAAAGGGATCAATGGCAGGGGAGAGCAGAGGGATACGGAAAGGATACCCTGCCTCTCCAAATGGATATTCGCGGAGAATACAATTATCTCGCATGACCCCCCTGACCACACAGAATCCTCCCTTAGCCAGCCTGCACGACACCAACTTTCTGAATGATGCTGACATGGTCATGAGCTTTGTCAATTTAGGTAGGTGAAAATTTTTTTTATTTCTATGTCTTTGACAAACTGTGAGCCGGGTCTTGTGAGGGGCAAACCCCTCGGGTGGACTGTAACCTGCTCTAAAACGGCAGGATCGGGCCCGGGCTGCTCCGCCACTGGTAAAAGAAAAATCGTGCTGATGGTAAAGTGGCTACTTTGTAGGTGGCCATGGAAAAAGATTTTTCTCACTGTTTATATAAAGTCAGTTTCTATAACTCCCCTCTGCTGGCTTCTGTTTTCTTTCATTGATGTAATGAAAATTCTAGCCTTAGGCCAACTAACTCCTTTTTTTTTTAAATCTCAAAATATCAAACACTTATCCCTATTGCTCAGTTATTTCCCCCTCTGTTTTCCTTAAAACTCACACATGAACAAACATCGGTTGTTAATACTTTAAAGCCTAGAAAGTTATGAAAAGGGAAAAGTTAAGCCACTAAAAAAAAAATCTTACGTTATTTAGTAGATTTTTTTCCGCTGGTAAGAGTCAGAGTTTTATTATCTTTTCAGCTGAATGGCTGGATTTTAAATAATCTGTTGCTGTTTCTTTGTTATTTCTATTTAATAACCACAGACTGTGTTTTATTATACTGCCATGGTGCTCAGAGTCTGTAATGGTTCTTATTTTCTGTGTCATAAATAAATTGAATAACAAGTAGAGTATTAAACACCAGAAACATGCAAGCAAAGAATGCTTTTGAAAATTATATCAATTCAGAGAGAAAACCTGATAAATCTAAATTATATTGGCTTGTGAGTGTAGTAAACATGCTTACCAGTTACAGTGCAGCTAAAAAAGCAGTTACAGAGTTCTTTAGTAAAAGGCAAGTTAAATCTCATTTAGAAAGCTGCAAATAATTCATGAAATGCATTTACTATTTTTATAAGTACTTTAAATGCTGCAGGACTCATAAATTTGGCTAAAAAAATCCTTCTCATTTGACCCAACTAGCAAGAGATTTAATTGAAAACTTAAAGTTTCCCAACAAGCTGGTACAAAATCTGATGATAATACTTTCTGTACAACGACACATGTTCCAAACTACTTTCAGATTATCACACACATTCTGTACCTTTTATGTCTAGCAGATCTTTAGTCCTTGCTGCAGTATTAAAAATGTTCCCAAATGCTAAAATCCTCAATAACAGAGGTTTCTAGGAAAGTGATACTCTAGAGTGCAGTTCTCATAACAATAAAATCACTTTTAATTAATTATTTGGCAGATAAGGGGATGTTCAATTCTGAGATCTTTTTCCTTAAGAGTAACATATGTTCACACCTCTAAATAGATTTGCCTGTTGCTCTTGCTTCTGAAATATCAGGCTAGGAAAAAGTGGAATCTGTTTTTTCAAATGTGTTCCTTATCCTTTAGAAAGAGTTACATATTACCCATGTATTCCTTTTAAGTTAACATTGCATGCCTCGATTTACCCAGAGTATCTGGAATCAGCTGAATTTAAAATGGCAACATTATACAGGAAAATAGAAAGTGCTCTAGTCATCTAAACATTAGTCAAGGCACTGATCCTGCAAAAATGTTCCTTCTGTGTCCTGAGACATACCCTCCATAAATATGTCACAGGACATTCAATCAGCAGCCCTGAGGACTATTTACCTGGGACCTAGCCTTTGATTTCACGAAATGTCTTTGATTTCAAGAGGACTTCTTGCAGTGAATGAGTAAAAGTCTTTGAAGGCTCAATGTCAGATATGTCCTAGGCTGATCCTGTTGCACTTCCCCAGGCACAAACCCTTTTTGCAGGAATGCAGTTTTCCAGTGAGCGTCTTACCTTGGGTGGGAAGTTTCTAATATTTGTCTCATTCTGTTGGGAAACCAATGTTGCCTTAAGAAAGTAATTTGGAGAAGCTAAAGTACATTTTATGTTTCTCAACTGTGAAAACTGGGGGTGAGACGCTGTATTTTTCTAGTGATTACGATTAATAGACACCACTAACTTATAAGAAAATACTGTGTAAATGTCAGGTTTTATTTGGCATCTGCAAAATTAAAATGTGTCTCAGCTCTAAGTTAGTCTAAATCCTAATTCACTTTAAATGCCTTTCCATACATCTTGGATATTGTGGTTTATCACACATTCCACCGTGTAACATGCATAAAAAATATTGATGACCAATATAGATTAGCTTCAACATTTTTATTAAACAACCCTATGTTTCAGTATAATTAACATAAAATTGAAATAAATCATGGAAATAAGTAACCATTTTATGTGATTTATGCAGTCTAAGATTGTGACAGATGAGGACAAGCTCTTTTAATGTAGAATGGGGAAAAATATGCAGTGATAAGTGAATACTAATGCTGTACTTTAAAATCAATAAATGCTGATGCAGCACAGTAATAACTCAGCTGGTTTTAGATTTGAAGGCTCAGTCAACTTACATCAAATTAATCTGCTCTGAAAATAGTATTCACCATGTTCATACTTGCACACAATTAATTACATAAAGTGTAAAACATAAAACTATTAATCATCACGGTATTTTAAAGTGAAAGTTTTGTATACAGTTGTAGCCAGTTATAACAATTTAAGACATATATATTGAAACAAGAATATGTAGCTGAGATGTTCAATAGGAATAATTAAGCATAAAATTGGAAAGACTGAACAGGTTAAAAAGTAAAGTAAAAAATAGACAGAGACAAATACTTTTATATTGAAGAGTAAAAATTAAAATATATGCTAATTTTGATTTAAAAAATATCAATCTGTCAGAGCTGCAAATACCTCTTTAAAAAAAAAACAAAAAAAACCAAACAAAATCATCAAGGGAACTGAAGTCATAATTCTGTCAAGAAACCAGAGAGAAAAATAAGAATACGTTTACTTCTCCTAAAGGTAAAGTTGTAAACACCTGTTCTTTCTACTGGAATTTATATCAGAATTTCCATCTCTTTCTTTCTTGAAAGGTACAACAAGACAGAGACTGTGTCTTGTCCTGTGTTTTGTATAAGACTGTGTGTGTTGGCAACTCTCCATAAAATTTGATGAGTGTAACAGAAGAGTTAACTGGGTTTGGTCCAGCAGTCAAAGAATAAATCCTCCACTAAACACACTGGGGTTTTCAAAGATCTGGTTATATCACCTACAAATTCAGAACTTTGTTTTCCTCACTGGGTGTTTTTATCCTGTTATTATATTTTATTATATTATTGCAAAGCCCTGACTGTTTAGAGTTCTGGCATCTTCTTTTTGGCTGGTCTCCCAAAATGACATATATAGGATACCCTGTTCCTCAGAGAACAGGCAAATAATACTCATATAGTCCTACTCACTTCTTTGCTCACTCAAAATCTAGTTAGGGAAGGACTTTTTTAAGATAAATGTTAGTGTTCCCACTCTTCATCTCTCACTGAAAGAGAGGGATTTAATAAAAAAATATGTACGTGACTGAGGCTTGCAGGAAAGCAGAGCTTTTGTAAACTACATTTAAACATTTCAAATACTGATTTTTCCATTGTCATCAAAGTGATCATTAAATCCACTATATTTAAGTGTTCCATCTCATACAATTCAAATGGCCTGTGTTTTCATTTGTTTGCAACACATCTGTTAATTTTTCTCCAAGCAGATTGTTTCATTACATAAGTCTTTGCTGTCTTCATATTTTCCTGTTAATTGATATGAACCTTCTATAAAATCGGGGATTAATATATACAGATTTTGTGGTTTTCAGTTATGTTTTCTTTCTTAGCATATGAAATTGACTTCAAAAACATGAATGTGAGGATCACAATAGAATTTGTGACTCTGACCTACATGTGCTCATAAGGATACGATATTATTGACATTTTTTAAAGTAACTGGTAAGCCCCTGAAAGACACCTTTTCTTCTTCACACACAGTGTTATTCCACAATCTCATAACAATCCTTAGGCCACACATGCTGTGTTCACTTCTTAAATCAGACATTGAAATCAACAGAAATTTTGGTCTGAGGCACAGAGGGCCGTTCATATTTCTCCATCTTCTCTGCCCCAAGTTTGTACACTGTCTTACAGTTGATATTCTTTTTTAAAACTTAAAACACTAAGCAAATATGTAACTTCAAAAGATTTACAGCCTATTGTGTACATTGGAGAATGCTAACATGGCACAGAACAACTTTTATACAGCTACTTTGAGAAACCGATAGTATATCAATCCACACCAAATACCCGTACAAATATATTTTTGTGACACACGAAAAAGAAAGGATTCCTAACTGCAGTCAGACCCTGAGCATACAGAGGAGCTAATTTCTTAAATTAAACTAATTCAGTTTCTACAGTGCTCCACTCACAGCTAACATATCATCAGTGAGAGCTATGGAGTGCTAAGCTATAAAATGCCAGGAGCTGTGGAAGGGGAGCTGGGTTTGAAGGATACACACAAAAGGCCTCAGAATCATTAATTTCTCTCCTCAAAGCTTAGAAATGAGCACATTTTCTTTCTTCCTTTTCCACAGGATTTCAGAGGTTGCTGTCTTAATTTTAACCGTACGTGAATTTCTTTGGCTGTAGTACAGCTTTAGTCCATAAAATGCAGACTTCTAATGAAAATATTGACACAGCATTAACTGATGTGTTGGAAATAGCGCTATTGTCTTGCCTTGAACAGAGGGATGCTATTAGGGATAAAATTTGTTAAATAACAAATAGCCTGCATGTCTTTAATTTTGGAATTGACCCAATACTGAGAAAAAACGAGAAAACATTTATGAAGCTTTTTTGGAATGGTAACCTGAAGTTGGTAAGATGCCATTTTTTGCTCTTTTACATAAAATTTACAGCAAATTAGATCAAGCAGGTCTCATTTAACCTTCATCCAAAGTAGGCAACACTTGGCATGTTGAAATCCTAAAATTTTTTTTCCCCTTAAGAAAATTTTTGTCACCTAATCAGTGAGTGGAATGAATTCCGTGTGATCTAGATATGTATTCAGATATTAGAAATACCTATTAATTATGAAATAATATTCTATGATCAAATTAAGTATTATGACAGGATTTTGCAAAACAAGTTTATTTCTAGAACAAAAGGACTTTACCCACAGAATGACACACCCTAAAATCCTCATGCAATCCTTACAAATCATTAGGCTGTTTTAACCAATTTTTGGGTGATGACAGAGAAGATTGTTAGAGTTTGCTTTTGATTTTGAGCAAGAAATGTTCTCCATAGTACTTTTTGGAATTATACTGCATTTGTTGTTTTATATTGAAATATTTTATATTTCCTCTGAAATCTCTCAAGTTACATGAATCTTACGAACTATATAGCTCTACCTCAAAATAGGTTTGTGTGTGATCCATAAATATCATCTAACAAAATAATGTTTTTATAACTGTCAATTAAATTTTTTGCCAAAGTTAACACTTTAAATCCAAGTAAATTATTGTATCTACCCAGCCAAAAAAATGTCAAGCTCTCCATTAACTGGAGTATAAAACTGTCTGACTCTCCTTGCCGACAAGTTTGAAAGAAATTGCAGATAACTGAAGAGAAACTGATTTAGCAGATGGTTAGAAGTGCATGGTGAAAAGCTCTGTATATGTATGGATATATAAAAATATATATTAATAATAATATTTTTCCCATTGGGAAGAACAGACCCAGTTCCGCTTCCCCTTTAGGAAGTGCTCCTTTCCAGACTAAACACAGACTTTGGGTGGGGTTGTGGGGATTGTATGTATTGTACAATGCATATTTTCCCAGGAAAACACAATCTTGCAGTGATTCTAGCTAGCCATGAAAGAGAAAGAGGGAGGCTTGTGGAGACACCTCTGTGTGGAGGGCATTAGGGAAGGAATCCTGCCGTGGACCGGATGGCGAGCCTCTTGGTTCGCTCCCTAAACTCTGGGTTGTTTGCTGAGATAACAGAGCAACTTTGGCATCTATGTGATCTCCCACACTTATTGGTCCTGTTATTATTTTCTCTGAATGTTAAATTATGCAAAGAATTTTACCATGGCTACCTGCCTGCTTGCTGCCTGAGTTATGGAGGTAATTATACCAGGGGTAGTTCCTTTTTCTTCTCTTTTTAGCCGTGGTGGCTCCTTTCAGCTTCCTTTCATAGGCATACAAACTAATATGCTTTTGCAGAAAATTGATTGATTGCAGTCTGATCATTCTAGGTGTTTCCACATAGCTGAGAATGAACAGTTTATGAAGTGCCAATTGCAGCCTCCAGCTAAAGAAAGGCTCCCCAGGGCTTCAGGAGGGCTCTGGCTGCTACCAGACTTTATAATTATTTCCCACACTTTTCTCTATCCTCTCCTCCTTGTCCTTTCCCTTGTCTCTAACCCCTACCGTCTAGGCAGGGTCACTGAACTTTAGTTTTATGTCAGTGGCATTTGGCTGGAGAAAGGATTAAAGGCCAAGAAGTGGTGAGACTAGGCGACAGTGCGGGAAACGGAGGGGGAAGGAATGAGAGCAGGCATGAGAGAAGAATGGTAAAGCACAGGCCAGGCTTTACAGGGAAGACATCCCTCTCCTTCTCAGTAGGTAACAGCCAACATGGGGGACTGGATACAGACCTGCTGGGCATGGGAAAGATTCACAACAGAGAAACAGCCTTTGCAGGAACTGATATTACTAGAAGATTTAGTCCTACTCCTCTGTTACTCACATGGAGCGTGGTGTTGTAGCACTGAGAGCATTTCCCATGCCAACAGAGTTATAAAAGTGGAAGTTTATCATGGTAGAGAGAAGAAGGTGCATGCAGACAAAGGACAAAAAACTGGGTAAAGACAGATAATGCATAAATGAAGGGGAAAATTAGTCCAGGTTGCTTCTCTCAATAAGCCTTGAAGGCAAAGGGAGCACTTTTCTTCTCAATCCCTTGTGACAGACCAACTACCTCAACATCCACAGGCGCTTGGCTCCCCAGGCAAAACTTTTCATCCTTGCAAAATAAAATGCAGCTCCCCCCACCCTTCAGTATGTGTGTGCAGGGAGTACACAGACAGGCTACTAACGTTTGCAGCCATAAATAACTTAGAAGCTAGCTTTTAAAAACCACAGGTTAAAGGATAAGGGCTGCCATGACGCACACAGAGAGGCTGAGATCAGAGGAGCAGCTAAAAGGGGTCGGGAGAAACAATGAATCCCCTTGTTCTGAGTCATATTTATGAGTGCTCCATTGCACCTAAAGTTCATATTTATTGGCTAGGCCATGGGGTTTCCCCATTTGCTCATCACTTAAAATAACACCCCTGGTTAAACTTCCTATAAAACACAGAAATGCTTCAGCAGGCAGACCTTGTCAATCCTGACAACTACATTATTTAAGTTTGTGGGTGGGGTACACCAAGCAGGAGCTGGTTTGTGCTTTGTATTGAATTATGCATTTGTTTCTATACAAAACATGACTGTAAAACAAGTAGAAAAGGAAAGGTTTTACAACTCAGCTCTCTACTCAGAAACTTCCCACTTTTATTGAGAGATGCTCAATGACATATTAAGTATTTAGTTTCCAGCTCTTTTTGAGCAACAGCTCTGGTGCAGTAGATCAAGAACTTGGCTTTATCGATGGCTCAATGACATGTGTGATACCTCACCAAGATGCGGGTGGTTTTTTCCCCCTCCCACTGCAGTTCAGGGTAAACTGAGACAATTATTAATGAGAAATTAGAGAAATAGAAAACTAAGCAGGATAGCTAGTGCCGGTACATGATATGTATCTGTAGCTGACAACCAGTGGCTTTGCAGAAGCAAAATTCCACCTAACTCTCATTTTCAAGGAGAATCAGGAAGAGGAAGAAATTTGAACAGCTGAAGTTTCTGTTAGGTTTATCTTTACCTGACTTAATATTACCTATTCAGACCCTATGAGAACCGAAGAGACTTTTTTCCAACTTCAGTATTTCTGTAATTATATTCCTTTGCAGACTGTGTCAACTAAATGAAATTACTGTTGTTCTAATTCATAGGTATTTGACTGTAGTCAAATTAATTAAGCTAAATTCTTGAGATCTGGTAAAGCTGTACCCCTATTCCAGTGTAATTATTATAAATTAAGAGCAATTTTGCTAGGCATATCCATTTAAAACACTCATTTTTTAAAAGTGAAGTGTAGGTCACACATGCAACTATAAGGTACTTCAAAATAATTTCAAAAATATATCGTGTTGGACTTTTACAATTGTGAATGGCACCATTTTTGGAGGCAGAGGTGTTAAATTCTGTTCTGGCAAAGAACAAAATTCTGGAAAAAAAAAAAAATTCTGTTGTGTTCTGTTCTAGGACCACAGGAAAATGAAAGAGCAGGGTCACTGAATGAGCAGGGACTCTGACTTTGGCACAGCAGGCAGATGGTGCCTGATAGCACCTGGTGCCTGGAGCCATGTGATTCTAGTGGTACAGTTTACAAAAACATTACCTGAGAAACTGAAAGAGTGGGAGAACAGTAACGTGGATGATAACGCTGTGGGAGCAAGTCCAAGCCCAGCATACAACCCCATGACAGCTGTAGTCTTTGTGGTGATTTATGATGGCAGAGATCCAGCAGGAACACAGCTTTGGGAAGGTTGTTCCCAAGGTTACCTCAGCTGGGATATCTGTCAGTAACTACAAGTCATAACATGCTAGTGATCCCAGAGGTTAATCTGCTGCTCCTGACCAGGTTGCCTTGCTGCCTCATACATGAAAAGTGCAAAGGTTTTGTAGTGAGTCTGGCCCCAGACTAGCCTAAACCTGAAAGTCACAGACTGAAATGTCTGAGCAGCCAAATAGGAAAAACTTGAAGAGCCTCAGATAGAGAAGGAAAACAGTGTGCCTCTGTTTTCCAGTCCGTAATATGAGGATGGGCAAATACTCCTGCGTTCATTTTCACTTCTGTATACTGACATTCTTTGACCTTGCAGAGAACTGGTAGAGCTTTCTTCATGCACAGCCTCTTTTTACTCTGGCTATGCACTCTGTAAAATACTTCACTACTAAGAACCTCACAACACCTTGCATTTCATTATGGTGATCTCAAGTGTTATTTTAGGAAGGGCTAAAAAAAGCCCTTCTATAAGGACAACAAGTTTAGTGTTTTTCAAACAGACAGTTTGCAAAATAATGAAAGAGGAACACTGGAATTTAAGCACTAAAACTAGGATTTGTGTTCTGGTGTAATGGAGAGAGAATGTATGGCTAGCTTAGCTCTTCTCAGAATATAGGTTTGTGACTCTCTGAAGTATGTGTGCATGCATATCAATCTATGTGCATAGCTTTGTATATGTAATATACAAAGCATGTAAATCTCTTCAATTTTAGTCACTGGGATTTTTCCCTCCTTAAATCTATTATTTTTTCCCATCAATACTATGTGGCTTTAGCAGCCCTGACCTTTCTAGTTGCCCGTTTGGACCAGTGTTTATCAGATGACCGTTTGACCTCCATGTTAATTATACTTAATTACATCCTGTTGTAACATTTTGAAATAAGGAGGGTTTATGAATCTGCTCCAAAGACCTGAAGACTAATACAGCAGCAGAATACAGTGGTATGAGGTGCTGAGTAATCTTATAGTTAGGTCAGTAAGAGCTGTGGCTTGTCCAGTCAATTGCAAAATTGAATCAGTTTAGGATTGTTGACACTTCTGCAAATAAAATCACACAGTTTTCGTTGTTCTGAGAAGGCCTTCTCCTCTCTGATTATCAGCTTGGGTATTTCTCCAAAGAGAACAAGAAAGAGTGAGAGACCTATCANAGTTCCATAGCTCACTTTCCACAAACTTGATTTGTAAGATTATTGTAAACTAATTTCCTAAAATGAACGAAGTAAAAAGAGACTAGAAGCTATAAAATTGTTACCAAGTGAAAGTCTAGTCCCAAGATGTTAAGGAACACAAGGCAAAAGAATACACCTTCAATTTTTATTTTATTAAAACACTGATAATTAAACTTATTGGAGAATGAAGTGTCATGAAGAATTAATTGTCTATAGTGGTAAACTGCACATAATAATGGCATTATTGTAATGGTTTATCAACCAGCATACAAAAAAGACAAGTTACTTTAGGCTGTACTGTGAGCCCCTAGACTGAGGCAGTACTGCCTGTGGTTGNATTTAAAACACTCATTTTTTAAAAGTGAAGTAGAAGTGTAGGTCACACATGCAACTATAAGGTACTTCAAAATAATTTCAAAAATATATCGTGTTGGACTTTTACAATTGTGAATGGCACCATTTTTGGAGGCAGAGGTGTTAAATTCTGTTCTGGCAAAGAACAAAATTCTGGNTTGTCACCACAAACTGTATTGTGAAAGCTAAAGGTCTGTACCGTCTTTCATGTAGCAAAGGTTAAACCTACAGTTCAACTAGACACTATTGCATTTACATAGTTAAATATTTTTATGTATTGTTGTAAGTTACAAGCCAATATGATTATACGGAATTAGTTGAATGTCAGATTAAGGTATTCAAGAGATCATAATGTTTAAATCCTCTTTGGTGTTAAGCAATAGTAAGTATACATTAAATTATATAATGAAATNAACTGAAAGAGTGGGAGAACAGTAACGTGGATGATAACGCTGTGGGAGCAAGTCCAAGCCCAGCATACAACCCCATGACAGCTGTAGTCTTTGTGGTGATTTATGATGGCAGAGATCCAGCAGGAACACAGCTTTGGGAAGGTTGTTCCCAAGGTTACCTCAGCTGGGATATCTGTCAGTAACTACAAGTCATAACATGCTAGTGATCCCAGAGGTTAATCTGCTGCTCCTGACCAGGTTGCCTTGCTGCCTCATACATGAAAAGTGCAAAGGTTTTGTAGTGAGTCTGGCCCCAGACTAGCCTAAACCTGAAAGTCACAGACTGAAATGTCTGAGCAGCCAAATAGGAAAAACTTGAAGAGCCTCAGATAGAGAAGGAAAACAGTGTGCCTCTGTTTTCCAGTCCGTAATATGAGGATGGGCAAATACTCCTGCGTTCATTTTCACTTCTGTATACTGACATTCTTTGACCTTGCAGAGAACTGGTAGAGCTTTCTTCATGCACAGCCTCTTTTTACTCTGGCTATGCACTCTGTAAAATACTTCACTACTAAGAACCTCACAACACCTTGCATTTCATTATGGTGATCTCAAGTGTTATTTTAGGAAGGGCTAAAAAAAGCCCTTCTATAAGGACAACAAGTTTAGTGTTTTTCAAACAGACAGTTTGCAAAATAATGAAAGAGGAACACTGGAATTTAAGCACTAAAACTAGGATTTGTGTTCTGGTGTAATGGAGAGAGAATGTATGGCTAGCTTAGCTCTTCTCAGAATATAGGTTTGTGACTCTCTGAAGTATGTGTGCATGCATATCAATCTATGTGCATAGCTTTGTATATGTAATATACAAAGCATGTAAATCTCTTCAATTTTAGTCACTGGGATTTTTCCCTCCTTAAATCTATTATTTTTTCCCATCAATACTATGTGGCTTTAGCAGCCCTGACCTTTCTAGTTGCCCGTTTGGACCAGTGTTTATCAGATGACCGTTTGACCTCCATGTTAATTATACTTAATTACATCCTGTTGTAACATTTTGAAATAAGGAGGGTTTATGANTATATATATATATGCTTCCTCTACTGTTGTAGTTCCATAGCTCACTTTCCACAAACTTGATTTGTAAGATTATTGTAAACTAATTTCCTAAAATGAAAGAAGAAAAAAGAGACTAGAAGCTATAAAATTGTTACCAAGTGAAAGTCTAGTCCCAAGATGTTAAGGAACACAAGGCAAAAGAATACACCTTCAATTTTTATTTTATTAAAACACTGATAATTAAACTTATTGGAGAATGAAGTGTCATGAAGAATTAATTGTCTATAGTGGTAAACTGCACATAATAATGGCATTATTGTAATGGTTTATCAACCAGCATACAAAAAAGACAAGTTACTTTAGGCTGTACTGTGAGCCCCTAGACTGAGGCAGTACTGCCTGTGGTTGTCACCACAAACTGTATTGTGAAAGCTAAAGGTCTGTACCGTCTTTCATGTAGCAAAGGTTAAACCTACAGTTCAACTAGACACTATTGCATTTACATAGTTAAATATTTTTATGTATTGTTGTAAGTTACAAGCCAATATGATTATACGGAATTAGTTGAATGTCAGATTAAGGTATTCAAGAGATCATAATGTTTAAATCCTCTTTGGTGTTAAGCAATAGTAAGTATACATTAAATTATATAATGAAATATGATGACTTTCACAGAGGGCTGGTTTATTTTTCAGAATTTTGAAAGGTAGTGTAATGTGACACTATATAGTATTGTTTATAATAGTAATTTAAAATTAGATACGACTTCAGAATAAAGATCTTTCTTTCCTTTGATTCCTTGTTTGGCTCCTTTATTATATCCTGTAGCTATTGATGGGTCTTCAAAAAGTAATGTTTTTTTCCGTCACTTCTTAAATTATAGAATTAATAATCATGTTTAAAGAGGCTGTATATCATAACGAGACCACATTTACAAAGAAAAACATTTTTTTATATATATCAAAATTTTAATTTAAGTAAATATATTTTAAATGTTGTTTTCTAAAATAGATGTGGTAATGTAAAATCCAGAGTCTGTTGATGCTGCAGAGTGAATTATAAGTACTTTGAGTTCATGTTGCAATTCACTGGGTCAGAACAGAGGGACTAATGTCATTAACACCATATTGCCACCCCTTTGTTTTCCCAGCAGCTGTTTTGCTTTCTCCATATTCGTATGTATTCCTTAGAAATGCTAAATACAAAGGATGTGCTAACTTGTGTGTTTGTGTGTGTGTGNTTCTGTTCTAGGACCACAGGAAAATGAAAGAGCAGGGTCACTGAATGAGCAGGGACTCTGACTTTGGCACAGCAGGCAGATGGTGCCTGATAGCACCTGGTGCCTGGAGCCATGTGATTCTAGTGGTACAGTTTACAAAAACATTACCTGAGAAACTGAAAGAGTGGGAGAACAGTAACGTGGATGATAACGCTGTGGGAGCAAGTCCAAGCCCAGCATACAACCCCATGACAGCTGTAGTCTTTGTGGTGATTTATGATGGCAGAGATCCAGCAGGAACACAGCTTTGGGAAGGTTGTTCCCAAGGTTACCTCAGCTGGGATATCTGTCAGTAACTACAAGTCATAACATGCTAGTGATCCCAGAGGTTAATCTGCTGCTCCTGACCAGGTTGCCTTGCTGCCTCATACATGAAAAGTGCAAAGGTTTTGTAGTGAGTCTGGCCCCAGACTAGCCTAAACCTGAAAGTCACAGACTGAAATGTCTGAGCAGCCAAATAGGAAAAACTTGAAGAGCCTCAGATAGAGAAGGAAAACAGTGTGCCTCTGTTTTCCAGTCCGTAATATGAGGATGGGCAAATACTCCTGCGTTCATTTTCACTTCTGTATACTGACATTCTTTGACCTTGCAGAGAACTGGTAGAGCTTTCTTCATGCACAGCCTCTTTTTACTCTGGCTATGCACTCTGTAAAATACTTCACTACTAAGAACCTCACAACACCTTGCATTTCATTATGGTGATCTCAAGTGTTATTTTAGGAAGGGCTAAAAAAAGCCCTTCTATAAGGACAACAAGTTTAGTGTTTTTCAAACAGACAGTTTGCAAAATAATGAAAGAGGAACACTGGAATTTAAGCACTAAAACTAGGATTTGTGTTCTGGTGTAATGGAGAGAGAATGTATGGCTAGCTTAGCTCTTCTCAGAATATAGGTTTGTGACTCTCTGAAGTATGTGTGCATGCATATCAATCTATGTGCATAGCTTTGTATATGTAATATACAAAGCATGTAAATCTCTTCAATTTTAGTCACTGGGGTTTTTCCCTCCTTAAATCTATTATTTTTTCCCATCAATACTATGTGGCTTTAGCAGCCCTGACCTTTCTAGTTGCCCGTTTGGACCAGTGTTTATCAGATGACCGTTTGACCTCCATGTTAATTATACTTAATTACATCCTGTTGTAACATTTTGAAATAAGGAGGGTTTATGAATCTGCTCGAAAGACCTGAAGACTAATACAGCAGCAGAATACAGTGGTATGAGGTGCTGAGTAATCTTATAGTTAGGTCAGTAAGAGCTGTGGCTTGTCCAGTCAATTGCAAAATTGAATCAGTTTAGGATTGTTGACACTTCTGCAAATAAAATCACACAGTTTTCGTTGTTCTGAGAAGGCCTTCTCCTCTCTGATTATCAGCTTGGGTATTTCTCCAAAGAGAACAAGAAAGAGTGAGAGACCTATCAACAGTACTGTAAGGGCTCAAGTTCACATATTATGGTATAAAAGAGGCAAGCCCCTGTTGCCACAAGTGATTTCTCTGTGGTTTTCCAAAACTTCAGAGTTCCTTATGCTTCCGAGAATTGCCAGTTCACATGAGCTTTTTGAGACTTGTATTATCTTTGTGATGAGATTTTCTGTGCATTGATAACTTCTGAGCACACCTAAGTTTTTATTAAAGAGTGGCAATTATCTCCTGTAGCTGCAGATAAACAAAAATGAAAACAAGTGAACATCCAGAAAGAGCTACAATTCTTGAAAATGGGCACTCTAAAGGCTCAGAAAGCAACTTCAAACACTTTTTATATAGATGATGGCTTTTGAAACACATGGCATTGAATATATTGCTTCTCTTTTCACTAATGATTATATATATATATATATATATATATAAGTTTTCTCTTTTGTTCTATTCCTATAT
>VXBX01005335.1:288155-371155 GCA_013400415.1 Scytalopus superciliaris
AATAATCATGTTTAAAGAGGCTGTATATCATAACGAGACCACATTTACAAAGAAAAACATTTTTATATATATATCAAAATTTTAATTTAAGTAAATATATTTTAAATGTTGTTTTCTAAAATAGATGTGGTAATGTAAAATCCAGAGTCTGTTGATGCTGCAGAGTGAATTATAAGTACTTTGAGTTCATGTTGCAATTCACTGGGTCAGAACAGAGGGACTAATGTCATTAACACCATATTGCCACCCCTTTGTTTTCCCAGCAGCTGTTTTGCTTTCTCCATATTCGTATGTATTCCTTAGAAATGCTAAATACAAAGGATGTGCTAACTTGTGTGTTTGTGTGTGTGTATGTGTGCACATGCATGCAGGACAGGCCTTATGTAAAAGGGGTTCATTGCAGGACTTAAACCAATAAACAGGCACACACCTGAACTGAAATTTTGTCTCCATGGGCACAGATTCCAAACAAGTTATGACCTGTTCATCCTGTGTTTAAATTACCATCTGCTGCTGTACAGTAATGAAGCTTCCTTTACTAATATTATGTTGGATCAGTGAGATTTACCACAAATTATGTTAAACAAGGGAACATGTTTTCATCTAAATGGAAATGGAACCATGTCCCCAAAACAAGTGATTGTGATGCTTCCAGTTTTGGGGATGGGAAAATGGGTTTTTTTACTTAAAAAACCCAGGCCTATTCCTGAAGATTAGGGCAGTTGTCGCTTCAGCCCTAGTGGAAACAAAGGTTTAGCACACACATGTGCAAAGGCAAAGGTTGATCAGATGTAAAATGCGTGTGAAATATTGTTAGTGGTGTTGTATCAAAAAGATTGCATTTGAAATAAAAGTACTATGTTGGTGGTCAGGTTCCCACTCCCTACTCCTTCTTATGCTCTGCTCAGAAAGACTGCTAAGTTTTGTCTGAGACACATGAGCTCAGCATAGAGTACAACCTTCAAGAGATCATCTTTACTGTTCCAGAGATTTGTGACACCTATAGATACCTCTACAATCAGCCTGGTTATTGCGTTCATAAGTAACTGGGTGAGGAATAGGATAAAGGCAGTCCCAGGTGGAATAACACTGAAAATGCAGAAATTTTACAAGTGTGTCCACAATCGTGGCCAACCAGCATTAAGTGGCCCTGCCTGGACCAGGGGGTTGGAGTAGATGACTCTCAGGGTCCCTTCCAAACTCAGCAACTCTGTGATAGACTGACTACAAGGGGGACCCCACTCGTTTTATGCACTGACATCAACCATTCTTACTTTTTTTTTTGGAGGGGAATGATGATCTTTCATCAGACAATTGTTGGATGAAAATTACTGTGTGCCTAAAGTGTCATGCTTTTCCTTTTTAGTTTGCAAATTATGTTCTTGGGTTTTATGTCATTTTGAGACACTTGTGTCTTTCTCCATGGGTCTGTCCAAAGTAACCTACTGTGAGGGATCATGACCTCCTGCCATGTTATCTGGATCTAACCTGAGCTCTTTCATGACACAAATATTATCTGTGAAGATTAGTTTTTCTTTCCTCTGACAGTGCAGGTGTAATGCTGGATGGCCAACCCAGAGACATTTTATTCACTAACAGTCAGAGAGTTTCTGCCCTGAACAAGGGTCAAAATACTCATTAATTTTGGTAAGTTTTAAACTTCTTTCAGGAAGGAAAAAACATTCACTTTTTTTTGTTTGTTCTTGTTGGGGCGACTTATTCCATATGAGCAGTCATATGGGAGTGAAATAATCTCTCTCTGTGAGAATAAATCATGATCAGTTTAGATTGATGGAGCTGCAGAGGAGAGGGTGCGTTTTGAATCAGTATTAACAGTCTGTTAAAATCACAGCCAGCTCCCAACCTGGCTGTTAAAACACGCTGTCTGAAAGTGCCATTCCTCACTGCTGCTGGCCAGTCTCCTGTCTGCTCTTCCTCCTCATCTTCCTCCTGTTTGCTTCGGGTGTAACATCTTGAAGGGCCTGTCCCTGCTGTGCTTCTGGCTCCCTTGCTCTGTTCCTCAGCACCACTGCTTAGGCTCTCCTAGGTGGGTCCTCGGTGTTGGCCAGCAGGGAGGGGGCACAGGACAGACCTTCAAAACAAGTGCTCACAGTTTATAAAAGATGAAATTCCAGGCTCTTTACATTTTTATTTTTATAGTGAGGACTCATTCGGTACAGTAATTAGCCCCGATACGCGCTTGTGCAATCAAAGTATAAATCTGAGGGCCTCTGAATTTCTTTGAGCCAAGCTGGCACACTAGCTAAGCACGTGGCCTGTGAACAGCTATTTTTGGGGAATGTATTTAATATCCTCTAAATGTGATGATCTTGAGGGTTTCCTTTCTCATCCTTGTTACCACTGGACTGTTTTTTTATGGAATGGTCAGTGTTAATGGGTATGGGTAATATTAAAATACTCAGATGGGAGCGCAGGGTAAGCAGAAAAAAACTGCCTATCCCATTGTACCCAGTTTGGCATGCAGACAAAACTTCCGTGGAAGTATTTCCAACAAATTCCACAGCAGGAAATAGATGGAGTTTGTTAGATGGCATATGTGAATGCTAAATGGTGAAGTGACTTTCCACTGGTGGGTGGAAGTGAGCAGAGGGTTAACACAAGCAGGAACTAAGGAGATGTGGGAAGATAGAGTGTGCTTTAATGTTTAGCTTTTCCTCCCCTGCCAGTTGCCCTATGATGATATATGCCCTTTCACCCTCCTCAGAAGTTATGTTCCATCTGTATACTTTTACAGTGTCAAAACAGTTATAACTTACACCTATTTTCTGACCATTGGATCCCAGAGGTATAACTTTTGTTTCTATTCAGTTGCAGCTGAACCCAAGAGGGATCTTTTCTTCTGTCATTTGTTAACCTTGAGGTTGTGTTGATCTGACATTCTGACTTTCACACACAGTCAGAAACCTGGCAATAATTGTTAGTTTTCTTTGTGATGATCTGTGATTATAGAAAAACAAAATTAAATATGAGAAAAAATGGAAGTCTATTGACAGATGGTATCAAAATTTACTGGCTTTGCCAAAGATCAGGCAAAATAGGTATAATTGAAAATGCAGACAAAACCATCAACTTGAGGCATGGCAGTGTATGGATTAGCTAAATTATCTGTATGTATTTAATTTGTCTCTGTGTACTAGCTCAGAATTATGTGATAGATCTTTTCTCTGATTCAATCTATTCTCTCAAATAAGGGTTTATTTATCACCGATGAAACTGAACATGTTTGGAAATCTAGAAGATTCAGATTAACATAGGTATTTCTGATTGGAGTGCCTTTGCAATACAGTGTGACTTAAAATGATGAAGAAATCACAGAGATCTTACCTACTCAAAATTCAAAAGCACATATGTGCAGTTGTATCTGTTGTGCTTTGTGCTACAGCTGAACAACTGGAGTGAAAGTTTTGCATTTGAAAGGTTGGAGGGTACAGTGAATTATGTCAAAATCATCATGAAAATGTAGATTTTTGAGGAATTGCATTGCCAACTGTCTTTTATATCTTATATTTGTATGTTCACTTCCAGAACTCAGTGTCTTTGTTCTGGTTGCATTGGCTGTGTTCAAACCAGCATAAGAAAAGCAGGGTGTTGCTTTTCCACTTATTTTGAATCAACAACTGAAAGCCTTCCAGGATTTAATTATTACTGGAGCAGCTGCAGAACAGCACTTGTTTTGGCTTGTTGAGCAAGTGCATTTGACTTGGAAGAAGAGTAAATTGTATGAATAACATATGTTTAGCAATGACATTTTCAGCAAGACATTGGCTATTGAACGAAGATCACTAATTTCACTAAAATATCTATTTTATTCCATTTTTTAGTGTAAAGTACCAAGAAGGTATCGTGGGTATCACAGTGTACAGATCACCTGGGAGATTACATGTGACAAAGCCAAGCACAGTTATGCCTCTTTAAATGAGGCATTTCTTTAGGTCTCTGCTTATAAAAGTTGCTGGCAGGCACTGTTACGTGGTTCCTGGGAACGCTTTCCTTCTTAGGGTGAACGTTGAAAGCTTTTAATTAATAACTGAGTTCTAATTCTTAAAATAATTAATGGAAAAAAGAAAAAATCCTTTACATATTCAATTGTATTCTACTATGGGTTTGTCACTTTCGTTATTTGCCTACGTGCTCCCTATCACTTACTAAAGTTGAATACATTGCGTGTACATTTTGAGTTGACTAGAAAGTAGAAATCACATAATTTCAAAGTCCACCTTAGTCATATTTTAGTGTTTTACATAATTTTGAGTTTTTCAAATGTGTTTGTTGTGAATTGGTAAGAATACATCAGATCTTATTTACTACAACAACAAAATGAAGAAATTAATATTTTAATAATAGAATGGTGCTCCTGATTTAATACTAAATGCTTGCTTAAGGTACATGAATATTCTAACTTACTTTTTTATAAAGTATGAAATACTGAAATGCATTTCTTCGAAGGTTAAAGACAGAAAACTTGTAAGCATATTATGTGTTTGGAAAAAGGATGGGCAAATTTTTTTTGTTTTGTTTTTGGGTTTTTTTTGTTTTGTTTTGTTTTTGTTTTTTTTTTATTTTTTATACTTTTTCTTATGTTCTTTCTTTGGATTCTGTTGTAGTTGTGGTAGGTTTTTTGCATTGAAACTTTCTTGTTTTGATTTTTTTTGCAATTCATACATTTCAGTACTTCTGTTCAGTTATGGGAGGGATGTTCTACCATTCAAAGATCACTAAACAATATTTCATTTATTAAAACTGTCACTAACTGTACAGTATTTCATCACAAAATTTTCAAACTGTCCCTATTTAGTTAAGAAAAATAGTCAAGTGTTGCTTATTGATGTCAGTAGCTAACCTGAAAATAAAGAATTTAGTGAAATAAATCTGACTTTACAGTAGTGTACCTAGCCTTAGAATATGACGGATCAAAATTTCTGCTTTCTGTTTTAATAAGAAAGTATATTTTATGTTAAAGTAATTTACATCATTCTTTCAAAACCACATCTGTAATTCTATAATTACTTTAAATACAACTAGTATAATAATAATAAATACAGAGAAACTCAAATATACAGTTCTGCAATAAAGCAGTTCTTAAGAAACAGAGCTGTTGCAAGGAAAAAAAAGTAAAATTTCTGCAGACTTGCCCTTTCGAATTAAACAAAATCCCCACTGATTTCAGAAATGGTTTTGCTTCAACTGGAGGGGGACCAGAATGTGGACTAATTTTCTGACAATGATTTTTTTGTATAAGATGAGGTATGTGTGGAATGGAATTTTGGGGACACTTATTTTCAATCTCTGCTGCATTTTTTTTATGTAAGATTTCAGCGAATCATAGAATCATGTCTATTGGGAAAGGCCTTTAAGATCATTGACTCCAACTATTAAATCAGCACTGCCAAGTCCACCACTATGAGGGCTTTGTTCTGCTCCCCATCCCTGTCTACCAGCTCAGAGGCTGGTACTCAGCGAACAACTGGTCTTGCTATTAACGACTGAGGCAAAGAATACATTAATTAAGTACCTCAGCCTTTTCCTCATCCTTTGTCACTATGTTTTTCCTAACATCCAATCAAGAATGGGGATTCTCCTTAGCACTGCATTTGTTGCTGATGTATTTAGAGAAACCCTTTTCATTGTGTTTTAAGGCAGTAGCCAGATTAAGTTCTAGCTGGGCTTTGGCCCTTCTAATTTTCTCCCTGCATAAGCTCTGGACATCCTTGTAGTCCTCCTGAGCTGCCTGTCCCTTCTTTCAAAGTGCATAAACTCACCTTTTTTTTCCTGCATTCTAGCCAAAGCTTTCTGTTCAGCTAGGTTGGTCTTGTTCCCTGTTGGCTGGTCTTTTGGCACATGGGGATGGTGTGCTCCTATGCCTTTATGATTTCTCTCTTGAAGAATGTCCATCCTTCCTGGACTACTTCGCATTTCAGGTCTGACTCACAAGGGCCTCTCCCAACCAGTCTCCTAAACAGGCCAAAGTCTACCCTCTGAAAGTCCAAGGGAGCAGTAATGATGACCCCCTTCCTTACTTCTCCAAGAATTAAAAACTCACTAATTTTGTGATTGCTGTGGCCAAGAGGCCTCCAACCATCACATTCTCTACCAGCCCTTCTTTGTTCACTAATAGCATGCCCAGCAGGGCACCTTCCCTAATTGAATCCCTCATCAGCTGTGTCAGGAAGTTCTCCTTCACACACTCCAGGAACCTCCTTGTCTGGTTCCTTACTAGTGTGTTGTATTTCCAGTAAACATTTCCTAAGTTGAAGCCTCCCACTAGAATAAGGGCTGGTGATTGGGAGACTTTTCCTGGATGCTTATAGAACACGTCACCTACCTCTCCATCCCAGCTGGGATATCCCACCAGGATATCTGCCTTGTTTTCCTTCCCCATGATTCTTACCTGTAAACTCTCAACACTGATGTCACCATAATTAAGCTCTAATCAATCAAAAATTCCCTAACATAGAGTGAATGTTCCCTCGCCTCCTCTCCTTCCTTCTTTGCCTGTCCCTTCTCAAGCGTTTATAGCCATCCTTTGCAGCACTTCAGTCATGTAAGTCATCCCACTATGTTTCTGTGATGGCAGCTATGTCATAGTTTTTCTGCTGCCCAATGGATTCCAGCTACTCTTGTTTACTGCCTATGCTGCACACATTGGTGTAGGTGCACCTCAGTTGGGCAATTGAACTCACCACCTTTTTGGGGGGAGAAGCCTTAATTGCAACATGACTGTTTCAAGGCACTTCTGTGGTTTCTTATACCTCAATACCCTTTGTGTCTTTACAACCTCATGGATGTCCACCCCCTACCTCTACTGAGAAGGTAAATCAAAGGACCTTGTGTTAGCACACTGTCTCTCAAACATTGGTGTGCCTTCCCCAGGCTTTTCTCTAGGGAGCCTGGTTTTATCCCTTTCCACTTCAAATCTAGTTTAAAGGTCATTGACTGAGTTCTGCTGTCTCCTGTGCAAAGATCCCTTTCCTCTCTTTCAGACAGATGTACCCCATCAGTCACCAGGAGGCCTTGGGTTGTGTGATCAAAAATCCCAGAATTCTTTTGGTGACGCTGGGCTTGGTGTTTCTTTTCTCATCATTCCCTGCAACTGGAAGGACAGAGAACACTGCTTGTGCTCCTGATCCCTCAACCAGTCATCCCAAATCTCTGAAGTCTCTCCTGATTGCACTCAGACTTCTTGTTGCAACTTCATCATTGTCTACCAGAAAAATCAATAATGGATATTAATCTGAGGGCAGTATAAGAGTAGAAAGCAAGTAGTGTAGAAATAGCATCAGCCTGTTACAGGATGAGGATGGTCACCTCACAGACAAGAACAGAGACAAGGCAGAGGTGTTTGAAGCTTTCTTTGACTCTGTCTTCAACATGAATGAGGGACCAAAGGGGTCTTAGTGCCCTGAGCTGGAGGACTGTGACTACGAGAATGATCAACAGTTGCCCCTGAAATTGTGCAGGATCTACTGTTCCACTGTGGTCTCTACAAATCTGAGGCCTGATGGGATCCATCCAAGAATCCTCAAAGAGCTGGCTGATGTCATTGCAAAATGTCTCTGTGCAGTTTTGGGCACTGCAATATAAGAAAGGTATTAAGCTCTTAGAGACTGTCCTAAGGAGGGCAACGAAGATGGTGAAGGGCCTTGAGGACAAGTCATATGAGGAGTGGATGATGTCACTTGGCCAGTTCAGCCTGGAGACTGAGGGGAGACAACTTTCTTGTGGGTGGAAGAGGAGGGGCAGGCACTGATCTCTTCTCTGTGGTGACCAGTGACAGAACCCAAGGGAATGGCCTGAAGTTGTGTCAGGAGAGTTTTAGGTTGGATATTAGAAGGAAGTTCTTCTCCCAGAGGATAGTTGGGCACTGGACCAGGCTCCCCAGGGGAGTGGTCACAGGACCAAGCCTGACAGAGTTCAAGAAGCATTTGAACAATGCTCAGGCACACGATGAGACTCTTGGGGGTGGTCCTGTGCAGGGCTAAGAGTTGCAGTCCGTGATCCTTGTGGGTCCCTTCCAACTTGGCATATGCTGTGATCCTTATATGTCTGATCAGAGATACTATAACTTCCACAAGAAACACAGACATACATGACTGCAATGACTGCCTGAGGAGGTAGATGGGGAGGGAAATGAAGGGTTATTTATGAATTGCAAATCATATCCTTTTGCTTACTACTGGGTACAGAATATGAATGGAGGCACCAGCCCTCCCTCGTTATTCTGATGAAAATTGATAAAAAGAAAGGTAACATACTTGGTACTAAAAGGAGAACAAGCAACAGGGCAAGAAACTCTGAAGTTTTGTAGATGAAACAGTTATCTGGTAAGTGTCTAATGTCAACTGAATGAAAAAGTTGAGATGTGGGAACAAAAACTTACTTAATTCTCATTTTGGCCATCAAGCCCTGCATTTCTTCTGTGCAATGGCCCAGGATGTCCCACTGCTGGGCTACTCAACATCCTGACAGTCAGAACATGGTCACCGAAATCTGCTGATAAGGATTGAAATGTCCTTTGACTAGTAAGGGCTATCTCTTTGTCAGATTCTACTGAAGGGGACTAAAAGGGAAATGCAGATAAACTCCTCTGTTTTCCTTACTGGCTGGTACAAGGCAGTTGACCTTTAACAAGCAGAATTGTCTCTCCACTGACTCTAACAGTCAGCTGTCTCTGGTGTCCAAAACAGTACTTGAGGGACAGGTGACTTTTTAAAAAAATTTCGGTGGCTAACTCAAAATAGAATTTTGAGTCCAGATCAGGATTTTTACCATTCTATAAGATGGATTAAACCTAGTAAAACAGTAGTGCTTATACAAGTAGAATCACAGTCTGCTTTTTTTTTTTTTTTAATCACCACTTTGTGAAAGTATTTTTCTTCTCACTTGGACTTTAAAAATGCACTTGATTTAAAACTTTCTTTAGAATACTGTAGTCCTTAATCAAAGGCCAATGGGCAGAATGAAAAGGCTGACACTTCAATATTAATTCAGATTTATATTTTTAGGACTCCCAGAGTAAAAAAGATGAGATATGCTAGCCAAGACAAACTTAATCTGATTTTCTCAAGCTGATATTCATTGTCTCTGACCTGAAAGCTCAAAAAGTTACAAAGCTTTAAAATATATATTTTAGAATCTGTTATCTGGTCTCTTCAACTGACAATGATGATCTGACAAATGTGCTTCTTAAATTTTATCAAATGCACTTCATTAGCTGTTTTATTTTGGTGGGGTTTTTATCCCTGTATGCTTCTCTAGAATCACTTTTCTCCTATCCACACACTTTGCAGAACATTTGTTTCTCTATTTTGTAAAAAGTGAATCACTCTAAACAGACTCGTTTATGTTACTAGAATTTCCATGTTGGAGAGAAGAGTGAGAATGAAGTAAACAGCTATGTGAAGTCTGTCTTTTCACAGTAGCACAATAGCTAATTCCTTGGGCCTCTGACCTTTTAGTGTCCTGTAACAGAGTACTTGCATTAATCTGTTGCTTATCTGTCACCTACCACATTTGATATTTCCAGTCTCTGCTTTCAATTATCAGTCATTAGAGGCAGCACTGAGTAATTTCAGGAGAAAATGCCTGGAACCTTTGACCTGTTTTGGTCAGATAACCACAAGTGTTCACTGTAGATAAACTATCATTTCATTATATTCAAGATGTAAATGAGTGTCGTTTGTAGTGTATCAGCTTACTGTAACCTTTATCACCTTGAAGTGATTAAAACTGACTGGTTTACTTAGTACTTATACAAAGAATTTCAAGTCAAACAGTGAAATTCAGTGAGATTAGTGTAAATGGCTCTTTATAGTTACACAGGTCTGTAAGACCCTCCATTTTGCCTTGGCATGTATATTTAGTAGTTAAACAGTGACATTAAGTTGATTAGTGAAGCTTCACTATTTGTGAATCCAGTTGGGATCCTGGGGTCTTGTACTGTAAAACCAGCTTATTACAACATATGGTTGGTTTGTTACTGGTTTGCCACAGCAGCTTTCACTTTCCCTGTGTGTCACAGCTGCATACCAACCTCTTCAGGAAAAAAGAAGCATGTATCAGTGGGGAGCTAATCACTAATGAAAGACCATATCTAATAGTCCCTCATGTACTATGACCTAAACTCATTGCTAGCACTTTTTCCAGTTTTTAAGCTCAGTCAACATAAACAGAATTTAGAGCTGAACTGTTAAAATACTGATTACTTGTTACACTGTCCATCCATATATGTGCTTTGGGTGTTTTTTAGTAGTTCTTTTTTCTTTTTCCTTCCATAAAATACACTTTTGTTAATGAAAATCAGTGCATGATATTTTCTGCTGGTGTAACAGAAGACTAAATACCTTTTTAGTGTAAATTTGACTTCATTCTTCTTAGAGTTGTACTTAGTGTTAATACAGTATGAATGTTTCACCAGTTTGCCACATGGGTGGAAAATATCATTCTTTCCCATGTTACACAGAGGTGTTTGTGATAATCCCCTGAGCTATGATTTGTCTGATGTAACTGTAGTGCTGCATATATTAGTTTCAGGTGGTATAAAAATGCCATTTTTAAAAGTTGATGCTAACGATTCTGAGCGATGAGAGCAAATGAAGAATTTTGTTGTAATCAACATTGACCCTAATATTCTAGTTATTTTTTACTTAGAAAAATCATATTCATCCAATAATTAAAAAAAAATATTTACTGATTTTCTGGTCAACCAGTTTTTAGAGGCTGTAATGGGTCCCACAGAGATACATTTTGGCAGATGAACTGAGCAGGGCTGGAATGACATGAAAACACTCTGGAAAGACTGAGTACTTAAAAATCTTAACCTGTATTTTTCAGGCTGCCAGAGTTGAAAAGCTCTCGTCTGTGAAATAAAAATATTGGAGACATAGTGCCTCCCTATACTTCATGCCACTTCAGCAGGACAAAGGATCTTAGAGGATCCCTACTGAGCATTCACAGTCTTCCCTGACAAAACATTCATGGGATGCAGAAGGAATAAAGATTTGTGTATTATTTTCAGTATTAAATTACTCAATATCATTAAATAACATTTTGCTTTTTTAACTTGGCTGTCATTCTAACCATTAGTTATTATTGCACCATCACTGCTATTTTACAGTTTACTATATAATGCAAGTTACACTATCCATAATGCTGCTGCTTCCTTTGAGAGCGCACGCAGGATCAGTCTGGAAGAAAAAAATGCAGAAAGAACCGTGCCTCGCCAATACAGCCTGTGGAGACTCCACTGTGCCTTTTGCGACCGGACTTGCCTATCGCGCATTGGCCTTTTTAGCCACCAGCGCGCTTGTAGCAAGCGTGGGTAGAGCCCTTCCCAAATCTTCATTCGTGAAGCCCAGCCATGAATGAATGAATATAATGCAAGATAGTAATTTGTCTACATTTTTTAAATTGTTTTTTTGCTTTGTACATTGGCCAACATAAAATTGCAGTTAGAATTTCCGGCTTCATTGTGCAGAGTAGGATCATCTTGAACCCAGGGTTTTTCTCACTATTCAGTACCTGTTTCCTGCAACCCTTCATTTCTGCAGGTTGTTTCTACTCTGAAGGACTGGCCTGCCTGTAAATGTTGTTGTGACCCAAGCAAATTTTGAACTTACGTCCCTTTCAGACGACAGTGCTGTGTCTTCCTTGAGTATACAGGGAAACACAGATAAGTGCTATCTGTGTGAGTTGTAATAATTAATTTCAGGCCCATGAGGAAGTGGCTACCGGTATTCTTTCAACAGTCATGACTGGTCCTGAGAGAATCCCACTGAGCCTACTGAAGGGTATAGTAGAGAGTATTCTGTCCAAACTATAACATATAGGGAGACAACTGCTGTTTCCAAATTAATGTTACTAAATAGAAAGTACTTGGTAGAAACTAGACCAAAGGAAACCTCAAATCCAAACAAAAATTAACCAGACCAGGAGTAGTGGCATTTAAATTTTCATTGTGGCACTGTTTATGTCATGGCATTAGACACTTTTATTCAGTGTCTACTTTTTCAAGGTTTACTCATAGTGAGTAATGCTTAGTCGTCCATGCATACTGGTAAATACTATTTGAATAAATACTATCCAGAGACAGCAGGAAAGGTTGTTACAATAAGTCTGTCTTTAATATAGTGCTCATTTGAAGGTTATTGACATATCTGTTCCACGTCAGTTCTGAACTGCTCGGTTATAACCTCAGAAACTTGCAGCAGACTCTTTGCACTCAAAAAAGCCCTCTCCGGCTCAGTGCTTTTGCATATGCTAATCTCTGCCAAGTTCTCTCTGAAATGAAAGGCTTTACATGGACGTTTAAAAAAAAAAAGCAAACAACTCTCAAACCTCAAGTCAGATCTCTGTATATATCTCACAGTTTAGAACTGGTCAGTGGAGCTGCTAAATAGACTCTATCCTGTTTCTCTTCAGCAGCAGCCCATTCATCTTCAGGTACAGAGCAGCCAGTTTACATGCTTCTGCCTCTTTTCTCCTTTACTTTTGCTACATGGTGTTCAATGGCAAACCCATGTAAGCTAAATATGCACTTGAGCCAAGTAAACCTCACAGTTAGCAGACAATTTTCCTTTTGTCAGCCAGGAGAAAGTTCATTTTCACTGAAGATAAAATGTTCTTATACCCTATATATTTTATTTTTTATGGTTTTTTAAGGCAACACAGATTTGTACATTAAAAAAAAGCTAATGAAAACAGGGAGAGTTTACATTTTTGAAAGGGTGACAGGAAAATACACTATAAAGAACTACTCCATGACCACTGGTGACTTAACTAGTATCTACTGCTCTGAAAATAATGTTAAATACTTTTCCTTCAACAGCTCCCATTTTAATATGTCTGTAACTGTACTCTTATATGGTAAGCCTAAAATGATTTTTTTTTAGTGCATTTCCATTTTGTAAGACAACATGTACATTATAATAATACAGATATGCAGGTTTATATATAAATTATATAATTGTATGTATAAACATGCAAACACATACACATTATGTATTTAGACAAAACTTCCTGGGAGGCACATATATATGAACATATAAGTACAAATATACATAAATATTGTAATAATTTACATATTACTTATATATGTAGCATTCAGTAATAAAAAAGCAAGCTTTTTCAGAACTGACATTTTTCCTCCCTCAGATCCAAGAATACAATGGAATAACAGAGCAGGGATTACAGGAGGGAGCGTTTAGTGGAGCTGGGTGCAGCCATAAATGCTTATCTGGTTATCTAAACTGAAACCCAGCTCTTTTTAGCCTTTGTCCACCATCAGTAAAATGAGGCACCTATCTCATGAGGTAGATAGAACTTCTCCAAAAGAGAGAAATTCTGTCTTCCAGTGGAACACAGCTTCTTCGTAGGTCAGTGATGTGTTGTACTCTGTGGCAGTGGAAACCATGGATCATTTTCCTTTCCACATCCTTAAAATCTGAAGTATCAATCCCATAAGGTGGTCATCAGCCAGAACTGTGGGCCTGTAGTTTCCATTGCCACATCAAAACATATATTCCATTGCAAAAGTTGCTTCTAACTCAGAGTCAGAAGTGCAGCAGAGAGTGGAATTAGACCTAAACCAGTTACAAACTCAAATATATTAAAATCCTCTGTTTACTCCCTCTTAAAATTCTGTACAATTCTGATTTTGGTAATAATGAGGTTTACTTTTTAACTTTAGATAGTGGTAGTGTCAGAAGCAGTGGGAGCCTGCACCTGTCCACCCAGAGCAGGCTTGAGGGGACTTCTCAAGCCTGGACTGTGCTCCCTATGCTGCTGGGGTGCCAGAATCACTCAGCCCTTACACATGGCTCCTTCTTCTTACACCGGTAAGATGACAGGTATACTATTAGAGTACAACTTGTGTTAATTTATATAACTTAACGGCTTCTTAAGTATATAGTTGCTGCAGTCCACTTTAGTACCACATTAAAATTTATTATGTTAAGCGGAAATGAACAGCATTCCTCTCATCTGCCTGGTTATTAGTGGCAATTAGTGTTTTCCAAAGTCATCTATAGCTCTGACATTACTATTGCTGTGCTTATGAGTACACTGAAGTCCTAAATTCTTTCACAACTTTTAGTTTGTCCATATTTCTTGTTACTTTACAACATGCCCCCTTTCAACTTTTTTTTATATTCCTTCCACTCCAGCTTCTGGAATTTATATAAAAGCTACCAAGGTTTTTTTTCTTTTGAACTGAAGACACTGGGCTGGTGGAATTTCCTTTGACTGGAAGTATGTCTGGGCTTGTGGTTTTATTATTTGCAGTTTTATATTGTCATGTTTGTTTACTCCCAAGCAGAGGGACCGCTCCATTAATCATGGGAAATGGGCATTCATTTCACATCTCTAATTTACACTGAACTCTTTTTCTCACAGTTGAAAGGGACAAGGACTTCTCCCACCAGCGAAGGCACTACAAAGAGTTTCGCTTTGACCTTACTCAGATCCCGCATGGAGAGGCAGTGACAGCAGCCGAATTCCGGATATACAAAGATCGAAGCAACAGCCGCTTTGAGAATGAAACCATTCAGATTAGCATATATCAGATCATCAAGGAGTATCCAAACAGGTACCCTCTTGGCATGAACACATTACATGTTGAAGACCATCTCATGTGTCTGTCTTAAGCAGGGAGACAATAACTGATCATGAGTGTGTACACCTGGCAAGGCGTCCTTGCTATCACCGTCGCTTGTGCAGTATTAATCCCTAGGCAAGAACAAACACCAAACAAGAATAAAACTTATCTTAAATGTAATTTATTCCAGGTTTATGTCCAATCTCACCAAATAACCTGCCCGTGCACAAAGGGAGTGAGGGTTGTCTTGTCTGCCTTGAATGGGAAACATGAGTGTCTGACAGGGCTCTGCAATCCCAAACACAGTAGTGCTGTTCTTTTAGGCAAAGAGTCACCAGTGCTCAGGGTTTCCAAGTTGCAGACTAAGGATTATGCTGTAGTCTCGGGCATTTTTCTGTCTCTGTGGCAGCATGGCTACTGAAATGTGTGTGTTTAATTCCCTTGGAGTTTGCTGAAATTCCAGTCTTAGTGATTGAAGTTCTCTATTTGCTCTAAAGAAGCATGCACAGCACAGCCCATGACTTTCCTACACAGCCCTGCCAATGTACTCCTACCTGGATTTTTTCTCATGATGAAAGTAAATATAGTCCAACAGGCTAAATCTTTGCTCATGGTTTGGTGGCAGCTAGCCACTAATTTAAATAAACCCCAAGGGCCCTTCCCACATTAGGGAATCCTCAAGTGGCATTAAGGTAGAAAAGCAGCTTTCTGTAGTGAGGTGAGAGGTGAAACAGCATTATCCAGATGGCCTGTTACATAACATAGTAATCATTACTCGATCTGATCACAAACTGTTCTGGGTCTCAAGGAACTTATAGATGGTTTATTCCACCTTTACTTCCTTAAATGAATCAGGACATGTGGAGCTTCTCAGACGTCCTGCCCGCAGCCTCTTTGCTACCTGTATTCTGCCCAAATGTGCTCACTGTTGCATTTCAGGCTATTTACAACATCATGTCTAACTGTTTTATTATGTGTTGTGGGCTATTTTTAAAATATAAATATTGTTTTAAATTGGATACAAAATTTTCAGCTGTCTTTCATTTTAAGTGTAACTGGCTTTTTCTTTTCACAGAATAAAGGAGAATTTTAAAATTGAAAATGCCACAAAATGTCATGCGAAGCTTAAGTGAATGACTTGAGCTAATGGGGGAACTCTGATCCCAGAGCTCTCACTGCCTTCTTGGGGGTCAAGTTTTCATGCCATGTTTGTATCAATTGTAAAAGAATTTGTGTTTTTCCCTGACAAATACTTTGAATCTCTGCAGTAAATTGCTCTTATGTGGGTTAAATCATTAGTGTTGGTCCAGAGACATTTTCTCTATTGTACCATGTCTTCTCAAGAATCAGTTTTGGTTTCCTCTAGGTGTCCACACTCATTTTGGTTTTATTTGTGGAGTTAATCAGTGAGAGCAATCTGCCTCTTTTGAATCTATTACCTTAGCCAGATCCCTATGCTTATAGGAAGACAGACAAGAAAATCAATGCCAAAGACACTTTGGTGTGAGTCTCTGCTGCAGAACAAAGTGATAATATAATGTTGAGGAGAGATCTGCAGTGAAAATTTGTCCTTCTTCAGAATTTCTGGGCTCTAACAGTAGTGGTGCCTTATTCTGTTTTGGCATGTGAGACATTGCACATCATGGCTTTTGAGAACATTCTGTGTCAGTCTCATCAAAATGGAAAGAATCTATATGAGAAAACAATTATGTATTCTAGGAGTAGAGAAATGTGAAATTATAGCACTGTGATATTTTAATGTTTTCCAAGAGCAGTTTTACAGTTTTCTATTAAATCTATTAAGTGATACAAAAATATTTATAAATAAACATCTCAAAGACTACTGCAGTCAGAATTAAACTTCTCCACTTTTAAGTTCTGATAAACTGTGTATTAGAGAAAAACGTTGGCATTTAAGACTCCAGAGAGTATTATTTATGAGCTTGTGGTACATTGTTAATTTGTTCAGTGCTAGGATAGCAGGCTCTTTTGAATGGTAAGATTTTCTTCATGTTAACTCCAGTGGAGGAATGTATGTTTTCTCCTTGTGTGGTCATTAGCACAGTTCTAGAAAGGAAGTGATAAGAGCCCAGCAAAAGATTACCCTTGAACAGAAGGAAAAAAAAGGTGATTTGAAAGAAAGCTGCTTCAATTGCTTTTTTAGAAACAATCTCCCTTTATAATTTAACCTGATTCTGCAGATATATCTTGCATACATATGTATGTAAGTAATCGCAGCTCTTTTAGTTTTATTTTCCTCAGTGTTGAGCAGCCACAGTTTCAAGAGCTACACATGATGCTTTTTGCAGTATCAGACCTTCTAGGTGCATTTGCTGTGTTTAATCTAGATAAGACACTAAAGTTTTTTAGCTGCCATGGCAATTAAGCACCATAAGAATACAATGACAGGACCACAGGAATTTTAAACCAACTTTTAGACGCAAAGCCTATTATTTCTGTCTGTCTTTCCTATTAAACTTATAGTCATTCTCTCTGTAAGGCAGCAATACAATTCCCAGATCTGTGTAAGCGAAGTCTGTCTTTAATTGACTCATACAGTTAAAATTTAGAATAAAACATTCTTTTCTTGTATCTTATTGTTTGGATTACTATTTATGGAAGAAAATAGATAGGTTTCTATAACTATAGATGTAGGTTTGAAAGATTAAAGGGTGAAAACAGCTTTTAATAGTGCATGCTGTTTTGTAGAAGCATGTACAACAAAACTGATGAGAGTTAAATATCTTGGGTTTAGTGTGGTCATTGCAGTAAATTATTTGTAATACAGATGTTGTTCTGGAACCAATTGTGTTAGGAGATATGTGAAAACAGAACAAATAAACGACCCATGCTAAAAATTTAGTAACACAATTATACTAACTCCCCTGAGCAGCCTTTCTGAATTACTGGGAGGTTTCGTAGAAACAAATATGAGACTATACCAGAGAACTGAGGGTTAAAATGTAATAATGACTTTATTAATAGATACATAATCTCTGCGTTGATATAGAGACATTTTCTAAACATCGGAACTAATGGGAAATGGTCTGAACTGTCATCTATTCACTTTTTGTCATAGGATACAGCTGCTGTCATATGTTATTAACAACAGATCTTTATAGCAATGTTATGCCTTTGAATTTTAGTGGAACTTGGAGCATGGTTTTGACATATTTTGTCTTTTACACTGAAAGGTTTATAAAAGTTAATCTTCCTGAGACATTCTAATACTGAAAGAGGAATTTTTTATACACAGCCTCAATTATATATTTTGTGTACTTATATCACAAGCTGGATTTTTCAGATTTTCCAGAGCTGTAGTTTTAACATGCTGAGACTCATTTCAGAAAGGCCTCTTGGGGAAAATACTTACTATACATAACAATTACTTGTTAGCTACAGCACATGCTGTACTGTGTCATGATGAGGATATGTCAAAGAATTATTCATTTGGACTACAAGAAATTATTGTCAGCAAGGAAATTAAGGGGAAACAATAATATTATTTGAATACCTTAACTCTCTGTTTTCTTTAATTTAGGGATGCAGACTTGTTCCTGTTAGACACAAGAAAGGCTCAAGCTTCTGATGTGGGCTGGTTTGTCTTTGACATTACTGTGACCAGCAATCACTGGGTGATTAATCCACTGAATAATCTGGGTTTGCAACTCTGCGCTGAAATGGGGGACGGTAAGATTGAAACTATAGATCACAATGCCCTATATGCTCCTGTCATATATTGCTAGGAATCTTTTATGGATGGGTGTTTTTTAACTTGACTGGGTGACAATTTACTGAGAGCTTATAAGCAAAGAACAAAAGTTTTATCCTGCTGCGGCAAATTTTCTATTGTTCTTAATTCTGTAGAATATGGCAATTACTGAATCAAGCAAAATTAAATGAGGTTTGGGATAAAAACTTACACATAAAATGAAGCTCCATTTTAATGTTCTTCCACTGATGATTACATTCAGGAAACTCGGGCAGATTTGCAGAATTTTTGTTTTAGAAAGATTCTAAAGAACTTTGGAGGGTGAGGAATGGAGAAAGTTACAAAATAACCTCAGGATGGTTCAGAAGGTATTTCATAGCTGCTGATACTGATGTTGGAGAAAGGTTAACAATAGGGTAATGTGGGAATTGATTTTCTGTAATTTGAAAAAAAAAAATATTTCTATGATTTTTTTTTGTCTTGAAATAGGTTAAAAATTTGAAATCTTGAGAATATTAATTAGCTGAAAATCAGAAAAACCCCTACCAAAACTGAAGTCAGAGCTGTGAGGGTTTTAATACAAATTTGCTTGGCTACTGCATTATTCACAGTTATGCTCTTCATTAAATTTGAAAATGCATCTCAATGCAAAATAATATTTTTAGAAGAAATGTTCTTTACTTAGACTTCTTTAGAAACTAATAAAAAGAGACTTATATACTGTTTTTTCTGTGACGGTTCACTTAATCCATACTACTTTACAAGCAAACTTTCAGATTTAGCTCTTTCTTGTCAAAAAGCTTTTTATGTCAGAGGTCAAGGGATCTATGATGCCAGTTAATCTAAACCTTAGCTGACATAATGTTAATGAGTAGCAGAAGAAACCCTGGTGTAAGGATTAATATTTTTTTCTTCTTTCTTTGTGCTGTCTACATTTTCTCATTGGTTTTGATCTAAATTCTCCCTCGGGCTCAGCTGGGCTGTGAACAAAGCATCTCATACTTTTTTCAGCAAGTGCTCTGGCTGCGGGAGAGTTATGCAAAAGCTGTCCTTTAGGCATGATGCTTAAAAGAGAGTTGGCAGGCTTGCACCAGAGCAGATGACCATTTCATCTGGTATAACCTATATGGTTGGAGCACAGTCAGTGGAAAAGGGAGGTAGCAATGCAAAGTAGACCATGTTGTTCCTGCCCTCAACCAGCTTTCATAGGCACCACACCCGAGTTTGGGCTGTATGGGGAGTGGATCTCTTAGGCAGCCTAGTTTTGTGAGGCCGTTTGAAAGACCTTAAAATTCTGGGGAGATGACATCTCCATCAGGCATCCAAATTAGGTGGACTGGCTTCTGGCCAACTTTTCTGCTCCAGAATAAAGTCCATTCTTTATTTTTTTATTTCCAGGAGATTCAAATACAGAAATCTTTGAAAATTAAATATCCATGAAAGGCATTCATTAAGAAACCCTGGAACCACCAGCTGGTTGGTTCTAGCATCAAAATTATATCTGTCTGGTAAATATCAGGAAAGTTTGTATGGGTCACAGGAAACTTTTAGGTTAATACACTGAATAAATTGCAAAAGAATAATCACTCAAGTATTTCCCCTGTCACATTCCCACAATTGGAAAGGTGATAAAAATATTTTTATTTTAAATTCCAAAGCCACAAGCAGCTTTACCTTTTGCACCTCACTTATTTGACTTTCTTAACACAGCTGCTTGACTGAGGAGGGAATTCCCCTTTTCTCTCACTTTCTGTTCCCTTTTCAGTTTATTCATGCAAGAAGAGTGCCCTTCTAGGGGCTAATGTTTTCAAAACTATAGGAAAGACCTGTGCTATACCACTTCAGATTAGCATAAGGAAAATCATCCTTTCATGCTCTTACAGTTTTGCTCTTAAGGCTTTGATTATTTTTATTGGGTTGCTGTACTTCTGGAAGCTATTAGAAACACCAGCAGTTGAATGACACGTTTGTGTACAGATGGAACATGAATTTTTGTATATGACTCAGTATGTAGTGGACTTGGTTTGTAACCCAGAAAACCCCACCCACCTTCCCTCCAACCAGTTCTCTATGAAAGCTCAGAAACTGGTTCAAATCAACTGAAAAGCCTTCCCTTGGCTCAAGTGAACTCCAGGCTGTGCAGGTCCAAAGCAAGTTTCTTCCTGCCTCCAGCTGTCAATTGAGTTCACAGGAGGCAGAGGAGTTCTGCCCCCATAACTGGAGAGATATTTATGATAAGACATGATCCATTAACCTTTCTATTGCAACAGACCACTAAACTAAATGGGATTCTGCAAAGAGGATCCTGTTTGAGGTATTCAGGTGCTACACTGGAGCCCTGGATAATCAAGTCTTTAACTACATACTAATTTTTAGATTTATTCAAAAGACACCTTTAAAATCAGGTGCCAATATTTGCTGAGACTCCAGGGTGCTACTATATTGTTATAACTACCATTAAAAGTAATCTTTCTTAGTTACCTTTCAGAGACTTTTTAGGCAATTCCTTTTGTAGATATATTTCTTTGGATCCCTAAAGATGGTGCATCAATAATAATAATGTCTACATAAGAAACAAAAACAAATTAGCAACTATTTAACATAATAGTGTTAAAAAACAACTTTGGAAGAATGTCTGGTTGTAGTAATTCATATTTTTCTCCCTTTGAAAATCCTGAAAAAAACCAAAAAGCCACATGATACTGGAATGTGTTTTGTTTTTTCTTTAAGACAGTATTTGGTATCATACATCACATTTTAGCATGAAATGTAGACTTTTTCACTTAATGGGATGTTTTATTTTGAGCACTAAGAATAAAGGTTTGCATGACACATATGGAAGCTGTCAACATATAATGCACTATTTCCCTGGGGCTGTGGTAAATTAAGGATCAGGTTTTCTTGATTCTCCTTTTTAATGTCTCCTCCACATTCTGCAGCATCCTCTTTTGGCCGATTCCCTCCTTTTGACACCAAAACTCTCTGCAGTATTTAAAACGATAGGTGATCTTTTTCACACTGATGGATGTGTGGGTGTCACATTAATTGCAGCATAAAATCAGTGCAGATGCAGAAACAATTAGAAAAGCTCCATGCAACCCTTTTCCGTGTATATACCACATATGCCTCCTAAGACTTAAAGCATATTCCAGTGAACCATCACCATTTTACTAATATTTAGCACTTTTATAATTGGAAGTTAGCAATGATCTATCACTTTTGCTAAAGGAGTACAAACATCTACAAAACTAGTCCTTTTTCTGTTTATGTCACTGCTGAAGGGAACCTAGCATTGTTTACACAAAATGGGAGAGGAAGATAACAATGACTGTTGGTGATCTACAGAATCTCAAATACAGAGCTCTCAATACAATATCCTAGATAGCCCCACAGCCATGTATTTCTGTGCCTTTTATTAGATTACTGCAGCTTTCATCCATGTCAGAGGGGAAGAAACTGTTGGCAACTTTGAAAAGCCAAAGCTGATTAAGGTGACTTCTGTTACCACATAGTCCCATGGAAGGTTTCTTTGGGCATTCTTGCTGTTTGAGGTGGGCAGGCAACAGGAATCTGCAGCTCCCTGACTGACTCTTACTTCGAGTACTTTTTTTCCTCAGAGCAAAGGGAAACTTGTAAGAAATAGATTCCTTGATCAAAGTGAAGCCTGGGGAAGGTAATTTCTCCCTCTAGCATGTATTTGGATACACTCTTAATATGTGTCCTGTGTTTGGATCCTAACCCTACATGCTGCATGAAGGATGGGTGAAGTTCTTCTCCAGAGATGATGGGGGAGAAATTAAAAAACATGCTCCCTCTTGTTTTAGCCTCTCTTCCTTTTAGCCTGCATCTTCCAAGGTCCCTTTCTCCTACTAAGCCTTCAGAAAGGCAGCATGACCTTATTCTCAGTGTTGCATAGAGTGGCTGGTTTGCTTTCAACCCACACCAACCTGTGGCAGCATCCTGTCTTCTTCTTGTACTTGGCTGCATATTTTACATTGGTCTTGGCCTCACCATTATCACACTAAATGTTATCAGTCTTATCATGCTGTTGCCCCCAGACAACCTTGGCAACTAACTTCCATGACCATGGCAGCTAGAAAGTACTCTAGGGATGCTGCTGATTTGTTACCTCTAAATCTCTTGGTGGACCTGGTGCAGTATCAGGAGCAAATTCACCTTCATTACTGTCCTTATAGTGGGGGAACTTAGGATATATGTATTTATATTGATATATATATTTATATGGACTTTGGCAAGCAATAGCTCTGACTAAATTCTGAGCCATCTGGAAGCCATATAGCCATGTTAGCACAGCACTGAACCCAAGCTAATACATCCTGCCCCTCAGCAGGTTTTATTAGCTTGGGCTCAAGCACTGCCTAAGTACAGCTACATGAGTTCTGGTTCAGAGCTGACTTTGGCCAAAATTACACTAGTAAATTAAACATGCTCAGGAACACTGTGGTGTGAAATGAGCCAGAGGGATGATTTTCTCAGCCTGCAAAAGAGGGTGACCCCATGGCAGCCACCCCCGTGGGAAAGGTCCCTGCAGTGCTGCCCTGGGGTGCTGGGGACCCTGCAGTGGAGCTGGCATAGGATGGAAGTGCATGAGGAGCATGTTCCCTCCCTGAGCAGAGCAGATGATCCATCTCCAGCATTCTAATTTGCTCAGGTGGGTGTAACCATTGATTCAGAAATACAGTCAGCATTGTGCCCACTTGTAGCAAGTGAACACACCCTTTGTTAGTAAGGGCACATTTTCTTTAAGCAGAAGGATCAAGGAGGAGAATGAAATGGGCTCCTGCTCCTTCTCCTGCCACCACTGCATACTTGTGTACACTGGTCTTGGCTATAGCTGTGCAACTTCCCCTCCACCCTGCTCTCCAGACAGATGAAGGATACATCTGCTTCTCAACACCATTATTTTAGAGATAATGGCATTTGTGTTCCATTCCATTCAGAAGGCTTTTATCCACTTTATTCCTTGGTGAATGACCAATTAATCTAATCTCTCCTTGTTTTATTGTCTTCCTGAACACATTTTTTAATAGTGCAGAAAAGCCCTAGGACTCCCACAAACCACTCGCAGTTTAAGTACATTAACTTGAAAGGATAAATCAAGTACTTACTTAGACAGCATTTTTGTGTACAATTACATCTGATTTTTTGTGTAAGTATATATAGTATTGCCACTTTATATAGCATATCAGAGTTCCTTACATGTTCCAAGTTCTTTCTTCAAGATCTTTATGAATACCAAAATCAACAAAAAAAGATACTTAAAATTCCTTCAGTTGAACTGAAAAAAAAGTAATTAAATGTAAGACTTGCTGAACAAAAGCTGCATCTTTATTTTTTATTAAAGCTGTTAAACTTAGGAAAGGCAGAGCAGAGCATCCAAGGCCACCCATTTGTCAGAATTCCTTAAAGCCTCCTAGGAACAGAAGAGTTAATAAAACACATAAAACTTGTTTTGAAAGCATATTTTATGTTGAAATAGATAAATGTGTCCACCACAGGAAAAGTTTGCATAACAGTTTATCTAGAGATACAATAGAGACAGTAACAAATAGTTTAGAGTTGGAGTGTTGAAGATGTATTATATATGGACCATCACATTTATACTGTTAGGGGTTTTTTCTCCTTTATAAAATAAGCCTTCATTCAAGCTTAGGCAGCCAAACTCTACCAAAATTCTTTTGTTTCAAGTTCCATTGCTCTCAAGAGCACTGTTCAGGCATGAGAAACCACAGAAGTTTTTATCTAATTTTGAAAACTACTTTGTGTGCTTTCAGACTCAGAGCCTCCGGGAAATTTTTTTTCTCAAATATTGGATTTTATTGGACCTTGAATACTCAGTGTCTTTCTCCAAAAGGCCTTTCCCAATCCTCATTTCAGATGTCACTCCCCACGAGAAAGAAACCATAGGTGTGGCATTGGAAGTTTAATTTCTTTTCTTCAAGCCATGCTGAAATTAATTATCAGCATCACTAAATTTTTCATTTCTAACTACAAATATGTAAAATTATTACCAAAATAACTGCTGTGACCTAGCAGTACTGGTTAATCTGTAAAACGTTTTTTGTGGCTTCTTGAACACTTTTGAAAGTAAATAAGTGCTTGTTTTTCATAACAAAATGAGTGGTTTGCTGCAGTCTGATGACTCAGGACAAAATAATGGATTTTGGAATTACTCATTGTACTGCGTTGCCAGTGTAAATCCAGCCAAGATGCATAATGCCTGAAAGCTCTTGCAAAATTAGTGTCTGATCAATGTTTTACATAAAATACATACTGCCTGAGGAGAGACAGCCAAGGCACAAATCTTACCACTGTCATTGGCATTCACAGTGGTGATCTCAGAAAAACCCGACTTTCTGGATGTTGTGAAAAACGAGGAGATGTCTCCAGGTCAGGACTGCGAAACAAATTGTTATTGGAAGCTTGAAGGGCTCTTACATTTCCATTTGGAGCAGCAGAGGGGGAAATGAACTTTTAAGATGGAACTTGATCATTTCATGAAAAGAATTGTATGATATAACTGCATGTGACAACACAAAACCAGATGTAGTGACACAACAAATAGCTCTGCAGGTATCACCCAGAGTGCTATTTTCATGGGTAAAAAACCAAAAGCACAAAATCATCAGGATTGTTGAGGTAGGACCTTTTATAAGTTGAACTTCACAGTTATTTTTGCAGCAATGATTCCTTCATTATAAAGGGACAGAGTGCAAAGAGAAGAGAGAGACAGAACAAGAGAAATAATATTCATTCAGTTCAGTGAGTCAAACCTGCATTTCTATGCAAGCTTCTATGCAAACTGCTAAGGGCACTTTACTATCAAACAGTATGAAAGCCAAAAATAAGTTTAAATGCCAAGGCAAACAAATATATCTTGCCAAAGACTCAGAATCATGTGAATAAGGACTAAGGAGTTCAGCAAATCTGGAACATAATGCTTTAAATAAGTCTTAGACTCTATACATGTCAATATGTAGAAGAGATAATTAATTATCATAGCAGGATTGAGAAATGCATGCCAGAATGTGAAGAATACAAAGGCTCTGGACTGTCACTGCACTGAGTAAGTCCATCTGTTATGCTTTTTTTTTCTTTCCTCTAGATGTAGGGGCAACTGCAGATTCTAGGTTCAGTGGAGCAGGCACAAGCTGATTTCTGGTTTCGTGCACTTTCTTCTTTCCTTCTAAAATCTGGAAAAAAAATCCACTTTGAAATCCTTAGAATTAAAGACATGGAAGGATAAAGCCAAACTCATTTCTCAGAACGCCTGACCATGTTCAGTTCTTGTTCAGAGATATTCAAGAAAAGGAGAAAGACACACCTGGCTGTTTCGATTTTATGAGTTTCATCTGGGTGAAGCTCCAAGTGTAGTAAAGCAAATCAGCCTGAGTCACTCAGGTGATTTTAGAAAATATTGCTCTAATGCCACAGTATGGAACAACTGCATGTCTGAGAGACCGGGATTTTCAGTTTTCCTTGAAGCCAAGAGTTTTCTAAACACTTACAGGAAATGATAGACTAAAACCATTTACAAAAATGAAGCCCATGGATGCTTTTTGCTACAAGGGGCAATTCAGGTTAGAGTAAGATTTTTTCTAAGTGTATTCTAAAATTCACACTACAGACAAAGGCAAGGACTACTTAATGAGATCGTGGCACACAGATGGAGCTACTGGTGTGGCAGAAAACTTGATGCATTTCAGAGGCAGGATACTTTGAAATACCTCCTGTTCAAGGAAGAGGCAAAACTTTGTGTTTTTATATTGAAGGAAATCTCCCACACGCATACTTTTTTTTTTACTTTTTTTTTTTTTTTTTAAATAAAGTATACTAGAAGTTCTGTAAATGCAAACTTTCTTTTGCATTGAAGCAACCTAAAATGGAGACAACATATGTGGCTGAATTTCCAAACCAAATAGTTCAGGGATCCTCCTCGAAAGAAATATAGTGTCTCAAGGGCAGTGTATATTTTGATTGCTTCATCCTCTGAAAGTTGCTGTTAAGCTAAGGTATATGATAAACTGAGAGAAAAAAGTTTAATGGTGAACCCCCAGAAGTCAATAAAAGTTTTCCTGTTGACTGCACAGAAGCAGATCCAGTGCATATACCATTCACGAATTAAACAAATGAGCCCTAAAAACTCATGCTGGCTGCTTAGAAGATCAAGCAAATAAAGGCATAAAGTCACAGAAGCTGTTTCTGTGTGTAAAAAGGCTGTGGGTTACAGGATTAATTTTTTATAGTATATCTCTATACCCTGGATAACCAAGTAAGCCTTAACTTGTGGAATCTTAATAGCCATCTCATTGCTGAAGTCCAAAGGAAACCCAGAGGAAACTTAATAATATTAAAAGTTATTTTAAAGGGAGTTCACATTGGTTTGAAGGATATTTTGCTTCGCACACAATATCCACCATTGTAAATTCAGAGAACCTAGATTTAAATTCAGAAAAGCTTCACACATCTTTACAGCCCTCAGTATATAAATCTAATAGTATTCTTTAAATGCCCACCAGTAAGACATGAATGTTTTACAGATAAAATTAAAATTCTGAAAGTCATTGGAACAAAAAATAAAGAAAAATAGTAAAAATATTCCCTCTAGAAATGAGGGGAAACCTGGAACTTTGTGGTAAGAGGCTAACTTGTCTATGCTGCAATGAATTGAGAATAGTCTGTACAGTTTTTCATATCTGACTTGCAATAGAAGATTGGAACATATAGAAATTAATGTTACTGAATTATTTAATAGTAACTCAAACACATGAAGAGATGAATTAAAGAAACACAGGACTAAAAAGCCATTTAAAATGAAATCAGAAGCTTCAACAAATATATTTTTCCCTTGCAGTCAAAAAAGTAATTATCAAAATTGTTCAGAATATGTTGCCAATTACTCTGCTCCATAACTGCTAACTTTCTCAGTTCTTCTCTTGCCTTTTCTGGGCTCTCTGTCACTGGAAACATCTTAAACCAATTTAAAGTGCTACACCTGAATAAACATGTTGTAAAAGTGTTTATGTATTGAAGTGGGTCAGTTCAAGGTATGGTATTTGGCTGGAACTTCTAATTTCTCTTTTTACTGCAAAAGGGCTGCCAGAAAGAGGAAGTCTGAGCTGAATTAATACATTTGTTACAGTGGAAGTAGAATGGAAACTACTTTAACCACAAATCAAACTGCCTCTTTCATTTAAGCCAGTGATAGAGTTTTTTTAAGAAATATAGACTCTGGCGTGCAGCCACTGTAAGTTTGTGTTTGAAAAGGAAACCTATATGCTTATTTCTATAAGGTTTACTCCTATGCTTGTTTGCAAGTTCTTTTTCAGGATGATTGAGTTAACAGCATTATACGTTTGTGAGGCAGATGCTCCTTCGTTGCCTGCGTAGCAAACTTTTCCAGTCGGTTTAGAAGAATGCTCAGGCGCCCCGATGCCGCGCGGCGCGCACGGTGCCTGTGCCCGTAGCTCCCCGTTTAAAGGACCTCTGTGTCCCCCACCCAGCACAGCTGCACAGCTTCACATGACACTGTCTCGTTTTCTGACGGTTGAAGGGCTCTGCATAATACACATACGCACAAAAGTGTTTATGCTGCCAAAATAAATTCTGTTAAGAGCAAGGGTTTATTTGCTAAAATGTCACTGATGCAGTTTCAGTGACTTGTTTTGCTTTCCTTTCTTTCAGTGAGGTTTAGACCGCATAATATAGTGAGATTACCACACAGTCCTGACTGAACAAATATTTTAAAGAAATATGCACATCCCCTGGGAACAGAACCAGAGTCAATAATGTGCATATTTCAAACTCTTTTCTTTTGAAAGGTTGAATGGCTTCCTACCTTTACTGGTGAATGAACATTAGTTTCAGTAATGCTGCACAATACTTACTTTTAAAGCAGAAGTATATTTATTATCTACACTTCTATTTGCTACTGATTTGCTTTGGGGATATAAGGTTTCACATGTCACACTGAAATGATGCAAGAATTAGAAGACCGCATTACATTATCCTTACTGTAGCAAATAGGCTTTAATGGTGCTCATTTATTTTTCAGTTCTAGAGACGTGTGCATGAGACTGAATTAAAATGTCTGTGTAATGGCTAAGATACAGCACACAGAGTCTGCAATTTTATGCATTAGCAAACTACCTGTAAAGCTGTTGAAACTTTTGCAAAGGGTTGAATTTTGTGTCTTTTAAGTTCTGTTCAACAAAATGCAGTTAAGATCCTTAATCACGTAAATTCAGGATTATGGCAAATTCCTTGCTATGCCTCAGTCAGCATTTGAACTCCCACTGTGGCTTCAGCAGGGGCAGAAGTTCACCTTTTAACTTGCAATTTCCATTACTTTATAGGTCGAAGTATCAATGTTAAATCTGCTGGCCTGATTGGACGACATGGGCCTCAGTCAAAGCAACCATTCATGGTTGCATTCTTCAAGGCAAGTGAGGTGCTTTTCCGCTCTGTCCGGGCAGCCAACAATAAAAGGAAAAATCAGAACCGCAACAAATCCAGTAGTCAACAGGAGTCTTCTAGGATGCCAAGTGTTGGGGGTAAGATGAAGCTGTTCTTTACTCATCTGTTTATAGAAGTTATGGGCAGCTGCTCAAATGCAATGGAGTCATAGCAGCTCAAAAAAATACTGCTCACTGGATTAACTGTCAGAAACTGGGTCCCATTCCTCTTCTGTTCTGTTGGCCCTGAGCATGATCTACCTTCTGTAAGTTAGATCAGTTACACGTGTCATAGGCCTCAGGAGGGTAAAATGACCGAGTAGTTTAAGAAAGGCTATATCTGAGCTTGAAACTAGTCCTACACAGTTGGCGATTGGATGATATCTTCACTATGCATAACAAAAAACTAGACAGTAAAGAGAACGGTTGCATCCCAACTACTTGTCTAGGAAGTCTGAGCAAAAAAGTCTAAACAGTGTTTAGACTTCTGTTAAACTGCCTCTCAGCTGAAGAAGACAAGATGTAACACAAAAATCTGAATACTGAAAATGAGGCAGCTTAAGCAATCTGAGAAACTGTAAACTGTTTGTGAGTTTAGACCAGCTCACATACAATGATGCAAATATACAATACATCCCTGAATGGAGTCAATTTGGTCCCTTACCTACCTGAAAGGTACTGACAATAATGCACATGAAAACATTTTTATTCTCATTAGAGCCCAGAATAAGTTTTGCACCACTTCTTTCCTGAAATGTGCCTTCCAGTGGAGGCACAAAGTCACTTTCTAAATATTTTCACTTTTGAACAAACATTACTACTTTTTGGAAATACGGTATGAAAATGGCATGGCAGATCTAGTAACAGCATATGAAAGCTTCAGTATAGGTGTTATTCTTGAGCCCCATGGATGTCTACAAGTAAGAAAATCATTATTTAGTGGAAGGAATTTCATCTTGGAATGGAATTCATATGATTGAGCAGAAGTCTTATGAGCAGTATGCGTTACTTATATCCATCTCAAAACCTTAGCAGAGGCAGATTAGAGACCCATCTAATGTCATATAAAAGCCTTTCCCTGATCTTTTGCAGGATTAATTTTGCCATAACAACCAAAACCTGCTATTGAGCTGCTAAAGAAGCCAAAGAAATTATTTAAATAATTTTTCATATTTCTTGGAAAATGTCTACTAATTTTGAGATTCACATTATTTTGGGTAAAGGGAAAATCATCTAAGTACATGGCACAAACATGATACCTAAATAAAAGTATCACACTGTTTCTAGAGCATTAGAAAATGAGAACTGAACAGATTTCTTAAGCCTCCTTGATTATAGCAGGAAAATGGAGCACAAACTACTTGCTGGTTTAACCTGGGAAAAACTCAGCCTTGACACAAGCTGCAACTTGCATTAGCATGAGGATTACCTCAGGAGGAGCTGTCTGAAAGTCTCAAAACACTTGTCAGCCTTGTCTGTGCATCCAGTCATGCTCCAGAGCTGCTGTAAAACAAGAATCATCAGAACATCTCTAGTGAAATGTGCATTATGAAGAAAATTTTCTCCAAACGTCTTTAAGGTCTACATAAGCGTAGAGGTGCATCATTATATATGATGATCCATGGAAGAGCTCTTTCAAAAGAGATTGCAGTTCAAGAAAACCATACTGTTAAAACAAAATCAGCTTAAGAGGCAATTGCATGTGGAGTTGCATCAAAATAAGGGACATTGACCTCTGACTGGAGATGGAGGCAGCAAGATATGGGCAGACTGGAATAGATGGCAAAGCTGGAGGTAGTTCAGTCACCACAGTCTCACACAGCAACATTCCCTGTAACAAAACTACTTGGAGGAGTAGCTCCTGCACCACAGCAAATTAGCTTCCATACTCCTGCCTTGCAGTTTGCCTCAACTATCCCCATATCACAAATGAACAAACCTCTTTTGAGTGCTATTAATGACAACTGATAGGACTTTTGACACTATAGGTGATTCAGAATGCCCCTTTAACAGCTTTTGCAACAGTACTCATTACATACTGTGGATGAGCATGCTGAAGGCTACAAAGGCAATGTAATGATTCTCTCCAGATGCTCCAGCGTGCAAAAAAAGACATGGAGAAGATAACATGTTCCTATTTTCCCCAGCCTTTGAATCTTCACAGAACGTAGTCCCTTCATGTGGAGAGCCTACTGTCAGGGGAAAGCTATGCCCTTTTCCTTCTCTTCACCAGCCCCAGGAAATGGGGGATATGCTGCATCCCTTCAGGTTTGTGGGAGAAGGCTAATTCTCCAAGTTCTCTACAGCTTCCAGTAATGAGCAACACCTTAAAAGTATAATTTATCTCTTCATATTTAAACTCAAAGTTTTGGGGGGTAAAAGACCAAAGAATTCTGTACATCACCTTTCTCATGGAAAACTCAACAACATATTCAATTCTCATTCACTCCGTGATGCAAGACGCGTGACATAAATGACAGAATGATGGGCAAAGATCGTTGTGTGATGTAGGTTAATTCTTTTTAAGCTCATTCCATAATCTTATACCTACAGCATCTAAGACAGATGACAGTGAAAAATGTCAGATGGGTGTGTTGTCATTCATATGTCAGAGGCTTTGGTTGTACTTCTACCTCTGCATCAGAATCAACTTTACTACAGTCATGTCTTCATTTTCTTCATGCTTTCTTCCTAATTTTCTGTTTCCTGGGGATTTTTCCTTTCCTTTTTTCTTTCTCTCCCCCCACTCCTCTGGAAACCTTGCCTTTGGTAATCTGCCCTTTGTCATCATCTGTTTGCTTCTTGCCTTTGCATTTTGCCTTCTTCTTTCTTAAGTTCTCAGACCTCAGCAATTAGCTTTACTGTATTCTGAGTATGTCAAAAAGGCAAAGCCTCACTAGGCAATCCAGCTCTTTCCTTCCAATGGACAAGACACTTTTTGAATTATTCATGAAGATACAGAGTCATAAAATCATGGAATGGTTTGAGTTGGAAGGGATCTGGTCTACTGCAAAGTGTCCCTGTCCATGGCAAAGGGTTGAAACTGTATGATCTTTAAGATCACTCCCAACCAACATTCTATGATTCTGTCATAAACACAAACACAACATGAAGAAAATAAAATCATATGTATCAATTATTATAACAGCCAGGAAATTGTTGCATCCCTGTATTGCTGAGAACTTCAGGAGATGACCTCAATGCAGTATAAAGACAGAATTAAGCTTAGCATTCAGACTCCACCTGCCTGCTATGCACAGAGGATTGAACTGTTTACTATTTACCCTGTTTTACTTTTGTCAAATTGTAGATAAAAAAAAATGAAAAACCCAAACCAAACTGCAACCAGACAACTTGTTCCCAAAGTACATCACATAACTCTTCCTTAAAAGCAGAGTTGGCTTAACTTTAATTTTTTTAACCTTTTGTAAAAAGAGTTGCAGTATAATTGGACACTAGAGAATATCCACATTTAAATACCGAATAGTGACTTACACCAGGAAACTGCAAAGCAAAGCTAAATAATTTCTGTTCTTAATGCAGTGAGATAAAACCAGAAAACAATACTTAAGTCTACATCTTCTGTATTTTATTGATTTGTGTCAAACTAATTAATTAAAAATTTAATCATTTGGAATAGTATATGCAGGCATGTTTATATGTCTCTATTTCCCCTGGGGAAAAAACACCCAACAAAACAAACAAACAAGCAAACCATAACATTTTTTATACATATGTTTTCTTGCCCTCCTTCCACAGCTCCTCCTGCTATGTAGGGGCAGATTCCAACTGCAGTCCCTGAATAGCTGAGGAACAATGCTTTCTTGGTCACAATAGCCTACAGTTTTGAATCTTGACAGAATAAGCATATGGGCCTTGAAGCTACAGTATGTGAAATTGAATCCTTGGCACCAGATCTTATAATAAATGTCACATTTGATACTTACATGAAATGTTACATTACACACAGTATTGGTCTTGTTTGAAAGAAAATTCAAGGAAGTCTCACTTCAGTAGGTGAATAGGTTAGGTGGTTTGCAGTCTGTATACACAGACCATTTTATCAGGTGTTCTACTGTGACCACTCATCCATTGCTGGTTAACCTGTATTCAAATGATTCAGAGTATCAAGACAATCTGTGCAATGACTTATGTATTTATTATTCAGATTTTCGCCTTTAAGTGTAGGCACCACTTCTACATCCTGCACTAAAACTTCTGTATATGTTCTTGAATATGAAAATTTCGTAACAGAGAAAGCTGGCAAAAGTACAATCTTCAGCTTTCATTTGTTTGCCTGCTTGGGTGTTATCTAAAACCAGGTTGTGACTTTCCTGACTTTCTCACATGCATGTCTTTTCCACATTTTCCAGTCACAGTTTTTTTTCAAAGTGACTTGTGTTCTATATGAGTGAGTTTTAAATTCCCACTAAGAACTGAGACAGAAAAGCTCAATATTTCCTTTCTATGAGCACTGAAAATGAGTGTATAGATTCCTGTGAGGAATACAGTGAAACACAGCTCTGTTTTTTTAAGTTAAAACTCCTTCACTTTTGACTACCTTCACCTTATTTCCCATGTGTGTGCAGAACATACTAAATTATAACAGACATCTCAGCACAAACTATGAATTAGGAGTTTTGGTCGTATTAAAGGCATACAGATTTTTGAAAACTTGTGATGTCTTAGGGCATTCTGCCTTGCCTCCGATTGCTACACTGTGGAAAGACACAGAACTCCCATGGGATGTGGTTGTATATTTTGACCCTGCATGCCCTGGGACAACTGAGATTATCTGAGATGGCAGCACATAACCAGCAACCTGTGGAGATCCTTTAATGACTGTCACTGAAGGGCTAGGAAAATACCATAGGAAAGAACGCAGTACTCATCTTTTTAAAAGTATGAGGATTTGAGGTATTATATTTTAGAAAGCCTAATTAAACACCCCGATGGTTATTTAGTTGTGCAAGTGGACAGATTTTGACACAATTTTGGGAGTCATATTGGGGCCCATGTGTATTCAACAGAAAGTGGGTACACAGACTGTTTAAAAAATAAAGGAAAAAACCTATTCAAAGAGCATGTTACTGATAAAACAAAAAATTGTGAGGGTATTTTGAACGACATCTTGTTGAGTGTCTTCTGGATCTGGTTCAGTCCAACCTTTTAGTGGTAACTTGGATGATTGAGCACTCCTCCCAGATCTTGTGTCCTCTGTGAACTTGTGGAGAACACACCCTGTTCTATTGTCCAAGTTACTAACAAAGATGTTAATCAGTATTGGCACCAGTACTGACCTCTAAAAACCAGTGCCAGCTGGATTTTGTACCACTGATCCCAATCCTTTGAATCCAGCAGCCTAGACAAATTTCCATCCATTATATTCTTGCCTATCCAAAGTTACTGATTGGATTGACCAATTTGACTCTAGGAATACTATGGGAGACCATATCCAAAACCTTCCTAAAAACACAGGGAACACCCAGTGCTCTTCAAAAGCCCACAAAACTAGTCAACCTATCACAGAAAAAGTCAGGCTGGTAAGGCACAGTTTGAACTAGTAAATTCATGCTGACTGTTCCCAAGCATCTTCTTGTTCTTCATGTGCCTGGACACCGTTTCCATAAGAATTTGTTCCACAGACTTCCCAGAAACTGAGGTTAAGCTGATTGGCCTTCTTGAAGATGGGTGTGACATTTTCCATTTTGAATCACTGGAAAAATCTTCCACTGCGTGAACACTCAAAAAAGGCAGGAAGTGACTTCGCAATGATGTTGGTCAGCTCATTCCCCACCCAGAAATTCATCCTTTCTGTTCACATGGCCTCGTGTATCTTCAGGTTAACTGATTCCTAACTCTGTTCAGTGATTTGGGAGTCCTGAGGGTAAATCTTGCCAGTAAAAAAACAGACAAAGAAGTCAGTAAGTACCTTAACCTCTTTTGAGTCCTTGTCACTAGGTCCTTTGCTCTACTGAACAACAAACATGTATTTTTCTTATGTTTTCTCTTTGCTATGAATGTACCTGTAGAGATTCTTCTTGGTGACCTTCACATCCCCCACAAATTACAACTCCAGCTAAGCTTAGCTGTCCCTGCATGCCCAGGCAATGTGTTTATATTATTCCTGTGTAGTTCATCCCAATCACATTACTTTTGCTTCATATTTGCATTTCAGTCCAGTCAAGAGTTTCCTAGTCAGCCACAGTGGCTTTGTGCCATATTTTTTTGACTTGCAGTGGGCTGTATTGCTGTTGATCTCATCCCTCAGAATCCTGACTCTACTGTACCATGGTTGCTGCAGCCCCATCATGATGAAGGTGTCATCAACATCCTCACCTCCAATCTGTTTTTTATTCACTGATTTGTACAACTACAACAGAGTCCTAAGATGACTAGGCAGGAAAATATAAAAAAAAAGATCATTTGACAATGTGGTTTTACCACAAAACTACTATTCTAGTTTATAATAATAGAAAATAATCTGGAAATAATACAAAATAATTATTTTACTTTATTGGCACTCTGTTCAGTTGTGGCCATCACATCTTCAGAAAGACAGAGAAGCTGAAGAGAACCCAGAGAAGCAATGAAAGAAGAGATCAGGACAGCTGACAAGAAGCAGTTGTCAAATTTGCAGAAAAGCTCCTTTAGGCCATATTTTTGGAAGAGTTTTCTGTAAAGACAGTGAAGAACTACACAGGTTGTCTTATAGACTGTAGAACTTCCTTCCTTTCATTTTATGTGAAAAAGGTCTCTGCCTCTTAATTATAATGAAATTTTTCAGAGGCCTTCCCATTCCAGCCTCAAGTCTTATAATGTTTAAAAAAGTGCTCCTAAAATAATTCTTTTCCTAAAACTGAAGATTTTATTTCTTTTTCCATGTCTTCCTTGTTTGTTTGGGGTTTGTGTGGTTTTCGTTTGTTTGTTTGCTTTTTCTTGTTGTTGTGAATTTTTTTTTCTGCCAGCATTCTTGAATTGGAAACAGAGGTGACAGCATGTACTAACTGCTCTCTTGTATACCTCACTTTTGGCATCACTTGAACAGCTCTACAAACCAGCTCTGTGGTGCTAATGTGATGAAGGCCTGACCCCGTTCCCTTCTGTTCCTGTTATTTAGGAACAGTAAGGAACAAGTGCTAGAATTTCTCCAGGAGTAAGATCATCCCGGAGAAGCACATGTGGAAGGTTCTGTGTCCTACCCTGATGCTTCTAACAGTGTAGAAACTTTCAGTCCTTTAAAAAGCACCCACTAATCTACTTGTTCTCATTAGTATTACCAACTAGAGATCATCAGGTGCTGAACATTTGCAGAAAATATGGTAAAAAATGAAGGTGTATAAAATGTGCCAATATGTGTTTAAATTACAGACTTTGGGAAATTCTGTTGTTTCAGGACAATTTTTATCATTGTCAATTTATCTTTTGAATTGGTCTACTTTCTTTATCTGGCAATTAAACCCATGCCACCCTACAGATGACTAATACCTTGGATCAGGTTCCCACTTGTTCTCTTTGATTACCTGGGTGCATGATATCAGAGGTCCTACCCAGCTAGCCAGCAAACAGGCATCATGTAAACCTGTTTCCCCTTATGTTGTATGCATTATTTTGCCCATGTACACAAATTGCATCTGTCTGACTGTGCTGATTCTGCGTTTCCAAGCTTACATCGCCTTTACAACCAACCGTAGGAATACAAATGACAGTATGGTTTTCATTTCCTTTATAAGTTTGGTCAGGATCTCAAAAACAGTTAAATCTTGTCAGTTCTAGCAATGCTTCTAAACAATTTATTAATGTTATTTTTTTCCTGTAGATTATAACACAAGCGAGCAAAAGCAAGCATGTAAGAAACATGAACTTTATGTGAGTTTCCGAGACTTAGGATGGCAGGTATGATTATAAATGCTTTTTCCTATCAGTTCAAATTGGGACAGTGTATTTTACAGTTATTAACACTCTGTTTTCTTCATGGTAATTAGTATTTCACTGATGAGAGACAAATTCTTTAAGTGCATTTTGTAATGAATCCCTATCAGTATTGCTTTACCCTTTTTTAGCTGTTCTCTCAAAGAACTAATGATACATTAGTGGCTTTATGATCTGGATTCATTCACCAAAAGATAAATTTGAACTATTACTCGAGATGAATGAATCTGCAGTAAATTAAACCAAAATCCTCACACCAAATAATCAAACTTTTTAAATTTGCACTTGAATTCTCCCTGGTTCAATGCTGTCTATGGCAGGTCAGAGGTATTTCATTGGGGTAAGATTCCTAGGGAACTGAATCTTGGATTACTGCTCCGTGGTCTTCATAACACCATAGCTTATTTTTTATAATTTCAGGGGAAAACTCATCCTGCCATACAGTAACAAAAAAATAATGTAGTAAAAGGTCATGAAGTCAGAGGAAGGGCATTATGAGAAAAGAAAATAGACATCAATCTAGGTTTTTTTTCCAGAAAGCAATGAACTCTCTATAAACAAAGAACAAGAAGGCCATCAGCAACCTATAACCTAGACATATTTCATATGTAGGTAAGAACTTAGAGATGGCTGTCTGTGCATTTCACATTTCTCTGAATTGTTTTTAAACAACTCTCCAGGAGCAGAACAAGTCTATGAAGAGAAAAAATATGCTATCTCTTTAGTGACAGCTCATCCTTTATGTATCTAACTCAGATTCTCATATGGCCTCATTTTTCCGATATTTTGTAGTATATTTATCCTCACAGCAGCCTGAAGAAGCAGGCAGACACTGTTTTCCCAAGTCTTCAAAGCATAATCACCCTGTCCAGGGCCACAGAGCAGACCTGTGGTATTGAACTCAAGCTACTGAACAAGTGAGCCATTGTGTCTCTGTTGATCAGAGATTGTTTTTCAGATATCAACAGTTTTTAATTTTTTTTAAACAGTAAATTCTGATATGCTCCAAGATGTGCAAGGCTCTTGGATGAGTGGCCATAGTGGCCAAGGCAGCCACAGAGAAAAGAAAATCTATTTTCATCACAAAAACGACTTTAAGAATTAAAAGTTTCAACTGGAGAGCCAAAACTACAGTGTACAATATTTAAACAGTGAAATCCAACATGAAATGAGATACAAAAAAAAAAAAAAAAAAAAATTAAAATCCCAGGAAGTAGCTACTTGATCCTCTCTGCCCTTTCTGCATCACCTCCATTATCTGGCAAAGGAGAAATTCACATAACTTTCATTAGCATTTTTAAATATTTTCCCTCCTGTGCTCTTCTGCCTGTTCTGTGTTGCTAGAAATACTCAAAATGCAGGATTCATTGACAGGCCAATGGGTAATCACTAGCAACCCTCAGTCTCATGCAATAATATAGTAAATGGTTTTGACTATTCTAAAAGAAGAGAATGCATTTTAATTACTTTTGTTGCACCAAGAAATGCTCAAGATTTTTGGTCTCAGAGGAAAAGTATTCTGCAAACGTATTTTGATCTTTAATCCCCTCTATATCCTCATCAGTCAGTATTTAGTACAATTTTTTAAGTTTAATTTAATTTTCATCCCAGTTTTGCATGAACAAAGCAAGGACTTGAAAAGAAAAGTTCACATGCCACCTTCTGAAGTTTGTTTTGTCATTGAACAAGTCTTAATTCAATACAGTTATAAATTCTCTGAGTGAAAAAAACAATTGAGTGGATCTATTTGCTCTTGTTTTAGGATTGGATTATTGCACCAGAGGGCTACGCTGCATTTTACTGTGATGGAGAGTGCTCTTTCCCCCTCAATGCCCACATGAATGCAACAAACCACGCCATTGTTCAGACTCTGGTATGCCTCTGCCTATGTTGTAGTTGCCTATTATGCAGTTGTCATTGTCTTTACTCAGGTTCTGACTCTTCTGTTTATTTACTATTGAATTTTGATTATTTCTGTGTGAATGATAACCCATTTCAAAAATATGTGTTGATGATTATGTTGGAGAGAGGATAAGCTGCTGAAAGTGGCCCGTGTGGTAGGTTTCCCTTCCTTTTCAAATGCAGTAACACATGAGAAGACTGTGTTGTATTACTGGAGCTTTGTGTACATAGGAAAGAAAGGGGCCCCCTGGTCTGATTTCCAAGAGTTTTTGCAGCTTATTGAAGCTCAGTGTTAACATCTACATGCTATACCTTCCAGAAATGATGATACTTGGCCACTCTGTGGACCTTTGTTGTCAACTGTTGGCAGAGATACTTACACTGTAATTTAATGTGAAGCTTTGCAAACAGATGCATTTGCATGTAAGAAATTGTGTTCAGTCATGCCTGGCTTACAAATGCAATTTAAAAATAAGTGTGTTTGGATCTCTTGCTCTGCCTGGTACATGTAAAAGGGGATTCACAGCCAGCTTTCTGCCTCTGCTAATTCTTATGTTAGTCCTGTGCCTCAACTGGAGCAGCCAAAAAGATGATCTTAGTTGAGGCACTTGGCTAGGCCTCCTCTACCCTGGCAGTATTCAGCTACAGAAATCATAACCTTTATACCATGCCTAAATGCAATGCTGTGAGGCTGAAATCTGGTCAGTCTAGGGGAAAACCAATGTTTCACCTGTGCCGCTGAAGAACTGGCTCTGAATAGTGTTGGTATTAGCAGAATGACTAAGAAGGAGAGGAATGAGAGGTAATACACAAGGAGGGAGTGGCAGTACGAAAGCAGAATAGGAAAGGGTTGCCATGCCTAATTAGTTTCTGGAAAGGTCAAGGCACTCAACTGCAATTAGAGAAACGTGGGTTTAAGGCACTCTCTGATTCAAAGTGATAATAGCAAAGTATCCTGACCATCAGATTACGTTGACAAGTCTGTCCATGGATGGTGATCTTTTTCTTTGATTTTCACATAAAAAATCTGGGCTTGAAAAACATTTCCCCCTTCAGAAATGAGTAGTTACTACCATCCTGAGACACCACCCCTAACATCCCTCTCAAATTTAAACCTTACACCAAAAAAACAACTCAAAACCAAAGAAGCAAACAAACAAAAATGAACTTTGATGTCTTTCTGTTAGAAAACAAATTCTGCTTGTGAAAATCACCAAGTATTTCTACATGAGAGGGAAAACAACTCAGTATGTGCTGAGACCTTTTCCTTTCCATTCAACTTTTCATTTATTCACCTTCTCCAAATCCAGCCACCAATGCAACATTTTTTCCTCTGTACCAGAATTTGAGTCAGCAAGATTTACAAAAAGAAGGAAAAATGTCAGAGGCTGCAAATAAATAGAAGTGTGTTAAGGGGTTCAGGTGAAAGGAAACAGAAAATGCCAGTTGGCAAGGAATACAGCAATGTGCTTAGGAGACAATGAACAGCATATCTCCAGTTCAGAGCTGAAAAGAAGTAGGTCAGCAAAGCAATAGTTTAGCATTATGCAAACATTGCCCAGAAAAGTTGCCAATACCAGTGAGATCTCCTGGTTAGAGTTCCCTCCTGCAATTACAGACTGTTAAATAAGAATTGGCCTGGTGCTACTTTCTCTTATGTATTTTTCATGTCCAAAAAAGATTAATTTCCAATTGTTAAGAAATGTATGTAGTTTGTACTACTTTTAAAATTGGATGCTTATATTTTTTCCCTTTATTGTAGCCTTTTTGGAATTGTGTGTCTCACTCTGCATGTACTGTACATATATTCAGTTGTGCAGCCAAAAAATCATGAGGCTAATTAAATTTTAGCTGCACATAAATTAGATGAGATAACAGTAGTTGAATGCTTTCTGGTTTAAATTATACAAAATTAAGATTTACACAAGGTGTGCACATGGAGATGGCTTGGGAAACAATTATTCATACACCCCACCCTAATCCAAATGTAGTCATCTCCTGGCCATATTGATTACACCATTCTGAAAAAAGCCCACTCTTTGGGTTGGGAAGAGATTGTTCCTTGGTACCCCTCCAAGCTTTGCTGACTCTTCTTTTATTTTCTTTTGTAATAAGAATGGGAGAAATTCTGGGCCAGTACCTCTCTCTCTTGTTTTTCTGCAGCTGAACTTAGGCAAACAGATGATACAGACGCATATAAATACAAGACAGACTGCATTTAATGAGTTCTATAAGCTTTCTTCTCCTCTCCTGCTTCCCATCACGCTTAGAACAGGTACAGGAAAAGCACTGACTTCCTGGTCATGGTGAGGCAGGTTGGCTTGCACTGAATTTGGGGCTGACTCTTGAAAACCCTGTGAACATCGCTGCCCTGGGGGGCTAGTGGGGCCACAGAGCTTCCAGCTGGGGTGGCAGAGGCTGGTGGGACCAGGATTTATGGCAGGGCAAACATCTGCCGGGATGACGCATAATCATTCTTTTCTCCAGTGCTTTGCTATTCACGTGTTAAACCATTTTTAAGTGTGTGTCTAAACCTTTACTAAGCTGCTACTTCAGGATTTATTATTGCTCATTTCAAAAGACCTTCTCATGGTAACAGTTATGTAAAAATCGTTTCCTGATAGACTATTCTCTGTTGTCTGGCAAAGGCTCTGAGCTTATATCACTGCAAGACAGATGGCTCTAACAGATTTACAAAGACTTAACATACAAATGAAACCTATTACTGCTGAAGTCTTCATCCATGCCTTAATAATCTCTTGCCCTCTCTATTACAACTCCCTCTTCTCTGGCCTCCCCAGTTTCCAAGTCTTCAGCATGTGTAGAATATTACATCCAACCTTCTTTCAAGTACAAAGAACTTGTATTTCCCCCATTTTCAGATATTTCCACTAGATCTTGTTCATTCTGGGATGCTGTTCAAAACTCTTTTCCTTCTCTTTAACCTTTCATTTATATATATTTTAGCCGAAAGAACATAAAGACTTCTCTGCCTCAGCCCTTTCCCCAGACATTTTGTCCAGCTGGCACCCACCTCATGAATTGATTTCTACTTCAGTGGCAGTAGAATTGGATCCACTGATAGGTAGATAAGACCCTAAAATATACTCATACAGTCTAAAACCCCACATCTTACAATTTCATAGGCTGAAAACAGTTCCAGTAAGAGCTTTTGCCTGCACAACCTCTCCTGTCTGCAACAGATTTTCTTCCACACTGAGACCCTGACACAGGAAAGCATTTTAGCACATGTTGGGGTCCTGGTGATACCCAGGGCTTGAGTCTTTGCTTCATGTTAAGCACTGTCCTCAGCAAAGATGGTACAGACAATATGTTTAAATTTTCAGGAGCAGCCTCCTAACTCCAATTCTTTTTAAATTTCATCTGAAAACCAACTTTCTCTCTTCTCATTTATCTCTCCATCTGCTTTTATTGTATAACTCTGCCCAAGCAATTGAAATCAGAGCAATGTTCTGGAGGTAAGCTGTGTTTTAAAGTTGCTAACCAAGGAAAATTTGTGACCACAGCCTTCTCTGAATTGTAAAGACATGTTTTGCACTGATGTTGTCCTTGTACCTCTCTGTTTGATATATGAGCTATGTATTTATCTGTCTTTCAGGTTCACTTGATGTTCCCTGATCATGTACCAAAGCCATGCTGTGCACCAACAAAACTGAACGCAATCTCCGTGCTCTACTTTGATGACAGTTCCAATGTTATTTTAAAAAAATACAGGAATATGGTGGTGCGTTCATGTGGCTGCCACTAGAATAAAAAAATAATCTAAAGCAGAGGGTTTTATTCAAAATTGTAATAAAGTCAAGATATGAACCGTACTGATGAAAAGGCAGGCCTAAATTTATTCCATTTCATGTCATCTCTCATTTAATTGTACAGTATAATGTACATAGTAGCTTTTATTTATTTAAAAGTATATAGTTTCTTTTGTATGAGCAAAATTTCAAAACCATTTATTTCATGGGTCAGCTCACTATGCAGTAAAAGTTCACAAACTGATTTTTCAATTGACCATACTGAAATCTGTTTCATTCCATTTCAATATTTTAAAGTAAAGCCTTTGCATAGAATTTTTTGAAACTAGAAACTCCAGAACTTCTGTAACTGCTTTATATTGTTAAAGGAACTAAAACACATTTGGTCATATTGTGCCAATGAAAACTGTGGCGAGGTATTTATTTAGAAAAAGGCACAGGAAAAAAAAAAACTAAACAAAACTGCTCAGCTAAACATATTTTTTCTTTTAGAAGTTCTGCTCCATTAGAAAAAGTGAAATGTTGAACAGTGCTTAAGTAAATAAATAGTAGATAGAAAATAGAAGTGAAAAAATTGCACATAATTGTTATAACTATTTTCTTTAACAAAATGAGTGTAACTGGAGGAGTATGTGACTTTCTGGCATGTGAGCTGCAGAGTTTGCAAAAGACTCAAGGCTTTGGAAGTTCTGTGTAGACAGACTCTTGCCTTTACCTAGGACTTTTCAAGTTAACACTAAAAGCTGAACTACAACATTCTTACCTCAAATTGTATCAGTCAATTATCTCCTACACTGCTCTGGCAAGTATTTTTATAATAGCACCACATGGTAAAATCAAACAAAACGCTGTGCAAGCCTTCCCATTATATACAATAGTTACTACGTACACAAAATATACAGAAGACACGGTATGGAAGGGCAGAAGACACAGTATGGAAGGGCTTTGCTTTATTTAGATCCCACTTCTGGATGTGTTTTGTGAGTGTGTGAGGGAAGGCATCAGGGATGCAATTGTCACCTTTTAATCAAAAATCTTATCCCCAGTGGTGGCTATTTTCAGGCAAAGATGAGAAACACCTTTCATAACAAGGTGTTGGGTAATTTGCAGCCTACTTTCAATCCCATCTGCTTTTCTATCAGGTGGGGATTGGTTTAAAGACACTCAGTGTGGGATATTCTTCTTTTTATTTTGCATTAACTATTGTAACTTTGATAATTCTTAAATCCATATAAATACTTTTTTAATCTGCCTAAATTTTTGGCCTCAAATAAAATCCTGTGGTTGTGAATTGTACAACCAATTACAGATTACATTCCCACCACCACTACTCATATGCTTCTTTTGAATTAATCACATTTAGTGTTTTTTGACACCCCTTTGTTTTTGTGTTAAGAAAATGGGAAAATACAGAAATTCTGTTTTCTCTCTATTAGATGGCTAATTATAATATATGCTTTTATCATGAATTGTCTTAGTTAAAAATGCTTCATTCAAATCATTCTCAGAGAGTTGCTAAAAAATAGATAGGACATATCAGTTTCCCCTTAGACAGTCTATTCATATATGCTATGACTTCTCTGGTTATTTAAAACATATTTCAGAAAACTCACATTATTACAGACTGATAAAATCAGTGTGTGCGTGTGACTGTGTATGCATGTGAATGTGCAGCTGTCGTTTTTGCAGAAACTAATTTATTTTATCTTGCTGTTGGAGTAATACATAAATCCTTTTTATGCATACACTCAGTTAAAAAAAAATAAATTAGCAGTTCTCATTTCAGTCTTGGGAATTCTTTCCCTTAATAGAACAGTTCCATTTTATACATCCATCTCTATTTTATCTACATTTAGTTGCAGCTCATGCACAAAGGTATATGGCAAAATATGTCTCCATCTGAACTACCATTTTGGAACAATTAGATTCCTGAGTTGTCTTCAAAAGGTTAATTGATTTCTGTATAAATTGAGTAGGCAGATATTCTTTTTTGAACTCAGTTTATTAAATGGAATTTGATGCATACTAAATTTGGGTACATTAAGTAATATATTTTTAAATAATGGTGTACCATTTTGAGATAAAGAAGCTGAAAATTATTGTTATATTATTCTTCAAAATATGCTGTTGGAATATATTTCTATATTTTGAGACATAATAAACCTGTAATAATATTTTCCTCTGCTGTGATTTTGCTTTTAAGATGCATGACAAAATGACAATGACTTGATGTATTCTTTTAGGACAGTGACTGTGCTATAAATCTTGTCTGAGCAACTGTGAGCAATGAGAATCTCTGTCACTTTTAAAACATTACATTGTTGAAAAGGTTTTACTGAAATGTTTATTTAGGATGCAAAGCTTTGAGAAATCTTTGGTTATCATGATGCGATATCAGACACTTCTGTTTTGGAATATAATATTCTCTACCTTTACTTGGAAAAAGTTGGATTGCTGACTGTGTAGTTCTCCTGTTTTGTTTTTGTTGGTTGTTGGGGTTGTTTTTTCGTCAATTTACCTTCTGAGGCAGTTTCATGATAAATTGAATCAAAGATGGCTAAAAAATGGTTTAGGCTTGTACTCATAAGATTCTGAATGGTTTCAGCAATAACTAAAGGATTCTAATTACCAGGACTTAAAAATTACATTATTTGCAGTCTCTACCAGCTTTTCTGCTTGCGCATTCAGCTGTGTATAGGGACAACCTGACATGTGGTGCCCGAATGACAAACCAGCCATATGTGAAGTTTACAGCATTATCTTTTACTATCTCATCTGCAGTCACAGAGCTTGCAGAACGTGATTTACAATGTGTTACTTAATTCTTACTCACAGGGCTTAAGCAAGAGTTTGATTAAAAACAAAAGAAAACTAAACTAAAAATTCAACAAAAACCAGCGAGAGGAGGTTTTCTTGCCATCTTAATTCAAATAAATCAGCACCAAACGTGGTACATGAGGAGTCGGGAATCTCATGTGAATTAAATGGGCCTTTTGTATTCTGCTTTCCATATTTGCAACACGTGACACAGACACTTCTCCTGACTGGTGTATTTCCTGCTAAATACTTTCTGGTCTCTTCCTGTACATATTTGCTTTCAGATAGGCACCATCAATTATTATTATTAATATGAATGAAGATATTTTCATTACTTTAGCAGATGGTAATGCTTTACAGAAGAAGTATGTGTTATTAGTGTTACTACTTTACAGGTACAGAAAAGTGGAGAAGCTGGCCAAAAAGAAGAGCAGATGAGAGGCACTATAGGGAAGGCAACCAGACCTCCAGTGTTCTGGAGTGCTCTAAACCCTGTTCCACACTCTTGGCCAGTAATTCACACACTTGGCAGTCCTGTCCCTGCAGCTCATAACTTTAAGGGAAGGTAGGCAGTCTCAGGGGTTACCTGGACCTATATTTTGCATTTACCAAATATTTTTCTATTTTCATGGTTACTTGTGTGGATGCTGCAGACCTCACCTTTCCTATGTGAGGGTGGTTATATTTTAAAACTACTTCTAAGGAACCAAGAAGGATTATCTTGCAGCAGATCTTGGAGCACCTTTTCAACAGGGTCATAAATCTGCACCAGTAGAGCTGAAGGCAGTGTTACATCCCCCCCTCTTTTCTTACATTTTACTCCTGCTCAGTGGGAAGTTCAGCAATGCGTTAAGACTGGGACTGTGTTCATATCTGTGTAGCAGGGGTTCTCAGGCCAGATGTTGGCTGGAGATGTGAGAGCAATGTATTTTCTAGGGAACAGCTCTCAGAGAATAATATTGAAGCAGATATGTGGGAGCAGGATCTTCTCTGTAAAACTTGTCCTGGTCTCTTCTGGGTCTCCTACTGACTTGTGAGCAGAAACATTTGTGAAAATGGGAAAGCTCTTTTACTAAATTGTAAGGCGAAGACTTTGTGGGGGCTCTTTCTGGCATCTCTGGCCCCATAAATTTTTTTACAAAAGAGAAATCCAGGCTTGAACCTGGAGCTGCTCAAATGCACAGAGACCAAACACTGAGAAAGACATGGTGGAGAAACATAGTGCATATATCAAACTCCCTAAACTGATCTAATTGGAAAATAAAGCTTTTCATGCCTGATAATGCTCTTGGTTGCTGAGCCGTCTTGCCACAAGAACGTGTGTTCCCTTTTATTCGAGCAAATTTTACATCCACCACTGGGATTCCTTTCCAAAACTAGTGTTTCTCCCTTAACCTCTGCAATGGCTCTTTTCAGGCTTCTCTGCATGTTATCTGTTTTATTATTCAAGACTAACAGCTCCCACAGGGAATGCTCTTTCGTACACTGTGCTGCAGGGATAGAACAAAGACAAGACCTGCCAAGTCAGTTACTTGTTTAATTTGGATGTGAATCTTTGAGAAATCTTTTTGTTTACTTTTTCTTTCTTTCTTTTTTGCATGCTTTTGGATTTTTCTTGGTTTGTTATCTTGGTATGAATTCTTCTGGGCAAAGATACATAGGTAAGTGCATAGAGTTCCACGAAACCTTTCTGTGAAAAGTATTTGTGCATTCAGCAAGAAAAAAAGTGGAATTGATACAGCTAGCAAAAAAACTTGTATTCCCCATAAAGGAAAGAGTTTTAAGCAAACTACTGAGCCTGGTTACATTTCATGTTTTGAAATATCTTAATTTAGTCAACATTTAAGAGCTTGTAATTAGCAGGACCTATATTCCATACCTCAGGATGTATATGCAAGGATCAGATCTCTATTGTCAAATTGGTGTACATATAGAAATTATCAAAATTAATAGTTCCCTTGAATACTCATAAGCATATTTCTGATCCTTTCTGTTTACTCAGATTGGACAGAGAGGTAATAAGAATGCTATTCATGCCAGAATACAAATAACTGCTTAATTCCTTCTCCTTATAACCAAGGTCTCACGCTTTTATTCTTTCCTCTCACTCATCTACAACAAAATATGCTGAAGGTCACTTAGAATTATAGAAAATTCTTCATGCTTCAGAATTGAACTGAATATGGAAATTCCCAAACTAATTAGGAATTTTAAAAACTATCATGAAAACAGATTTGAAAAAGTTTTTAAAAAATATCATTGATAATCTGCAGAACCCACACCAGTGCTGTAGAAGTGGTCATGGGGGCAGAGAAGCCAGGACTGTGTTCATACATGGCAGAAGCCCCGTCAGACTGTCAGGGGCTGTGGCCAAAGGGTGTCAATGCACTTGGACAAGGACGCAGAAGCCCACATTCATGGAAAGGAGTCTGGAAACTGCAGGGTTCCCTTCTTTTACTGTGCAGACTGTGCTGGTGGGCTGTCTGGCAAGGAAACAGGAGAGGTGTCTTGTAGCACAGTGCACAGCAGAGCCCACTGAAAATGCCTGAATTTAATCATAAAAGTACTTAAAGATATGGCTCTATTTCAAAAATAGAAATGTATTCATTGTGAAATTCCCACTCTGGCTAAAATTTCTCACATTTCTGAGTGAAGCTTCACTGACATTTTCACACAGGTTTGCTCATTTTTGGCAGTAAAGAATTTGACCCCTCTTTTCAATCATGTTACACCCCATTTCCACTGACTGTCTCTGTTACCATTCTCTTAGTTTTTCCCATGATGTAAATACATGCTGCAGTAGAAGCAGCAATTTCCTCCAGATTGACTGTAGAATAGCTCAGTAGTGTTGCAAAATACTACGATGTTTTCCTTTCATTCCTCTGAATCATTTCCCTTAACTGACCTTTGTTGTTGAAAAAGCTGTAAGAAATGATCCAAATAATAATTATTAAGGCAGAAACCAGGCAACATGCATGCAGTTACACAGTTTTAATTAGGTAACTAAATGTAATACACAGCTATTATACCCCTCTCCTTACAGTCATTAGTTACATGACACTACCCTGACTCTAAGCACTAGTGCCTATGAGCCTTCCAGGAGAGCAGTCTGCTTGAACTTTAAAGCAATACCAGGCTAATCATGTTGCTTCAGCTCATAGATGTGATTTTTGTAATTTTTTTTAACAGATTGTTCCACTAGAAGTTTACTCAATATTTACTCAACACAGTAACGTCCTTCTGAAGGGCACTGGACTGCAGCCAGGAATGGTAACCTCTTCCATACTTGGATCATGATGAGAACACCTGTCCTCAGTTTGATTTTCATTGTATACATGTACATTCTTTATATTCTAGATATTAAAAATGGCACTATGACTTTTCTATCAAGGAAGAGATCTCTGTCAGACGGTAAAACCCACTGGTGGTGTTTTCTGCTTAATGGTTCTGCCTTTTTTCTATAATCTAATTTCCATAATTGCCCAAAACCTACAGAATGCAAATCACTCATCATATCAATTGCTACAATTAGCTTTCCCATGGACTACTCTAATTTCATATATTTCTTATCACCCATTTGTTGTGGGGGTAATTACCACACTCATTTACATGCTACAAGATATTTTAGCAATTATAATTTTTTTTGCTAATTTTCCCACAAACTTCAGCTTTTTTTGTTCAGTCACAATTTGGTCTTCTCACACTGCAGAAAACTGAGTGTCCTGTTTATGAAGAGTTAGGCAATCACCATGTTTTTCTCTTAGAGAAAAGGAAGTGTTTTCCAAGCTATTTCCATATGACACAGAACAGCGATTCTGTGTAAATATTTGAGCTCATACTGGTCCAGAGACCACGCAATTTGTATGGCTGCATATTTCCATGTTGTTTGCAATACCAGCAGCAATTCAGTCAGAACCTATATAAGAAAATCCACTATATGAAGTACATAAAAATGTTGTTGATCATTTGAGGGTCTCTGAAATGAGCTAGCATCCAAGCGAGTTTGCAAAGCTTTGTGAATGGCAATTTAACGTGTCTTTTCGTGTACATTTGCCCTTTGATGTGAACAGTGCAAGCAAGCCAAGGCATAGAATCAGAGGCTGTTTCAGTGAGTACATTTGTGTGATGTGTATTAAGTGAGATGCAAAGCATCAACTTGTGTTGAAATCAACTTTCAGTTTACTCTTGGGGTTTACCTTCTCTTGATCCAGACTTTAATGCTTTGGTATCGTGTGGAGCCTCAGCTGCCTTAGAAGTTCTGTTATAATAGCACCATCTTCTGACTAATGCCCTGTCTGGAGTATGTCTGAGTATTTTTAGCTTTGGTTTATTTCACCTCTGAGGGTCCTGTATCTGTGAAAAGGTGGCTACTCCCCTGCTTCATGCAGTGCTCCACAGATGCAGTGAAGTGGTTAACCACACAGTGCAGAACTTAAAATTCCTTAACTTTGGCAGCCTGATGATGAAATGTACGCACATTTCCAATGAAAACGCTGAGAGAATTAAATGAAAATAGAAAATGGTCTGCTGACATTTTTGATGCTGACTCAGTTTTGTATGAGTAAGAACCACTGACAGCACTTGTCTCAGTCTCTTCCAAGGTCAAGATTGTATGCTAGACATTTTGAAGAATCTACTCTAGTATAAATACAGTCCAGCTAGTAAAGTTTTAACCTTATTTAACCTTTGCTTATGTACAGAGATATAAATCTTCAAATTACTAAAGTGGTAGGATCAATTTTCTTAGAGAAAATTGCATCATTTTCATATCAGAGTTTAACTCGACTATGTTCTAGTACATATGAGTCTTTTCTCCCCATTTCTGTCTGGACAGTAAAGAAAATACAGCAATGACTGGCAGCTGACTATCAAAACTATTTAGTCAATTAATCTTGGAAAGGCTATGGACTGATATTTGAAGTCACACATCCAGTTGACTTCACATAAAGTATTAAAACTTCAGATACATTTTAAAGGGTGTAAAACCAGAGTCATATGCTTCATTGGTACAAAAATAGAAGAGACGGACTCAAAAGTTCTGGATTGCTTCCCTGCTTCTGTAATTGACTCACTACAAAACTTTGAAAACAAATATTCCATATCTGCATGTATTTGTGCATTTATAAAGGACAAGTGAAATTAACTAGGTTTTCTGAGAGGTTTTGACATTCAGATCCATTGAGCAGAGCAGAAATAGGGCTATTTGTGGCAACAACTTGATGATTTTGGTTTGTGCCTGAATTCTAATCTACCAGACACTTCTTTTTGTGATAAATCAAAATTTTTGATGATGTGTTTACCTCTTTCAGTTCTCATCTGTAATACAGTAATTACAACATTCACTACCATCAAAGGAGAATTAAGAGAATAAATACCTTAATAATAATGAGGGGCTCAGATACATTCATAGACCTGTATATGCATATTTGTTATTTGCATATACAAATGCAAATGTATAAACATCTGCCACCTGATATATTTCTTCATTAGTAAATTGCACCTTTTACTCATCTGGGCTCTTCTCTTCCAATTTCTTTTTTTTTTTTTTTTTTAAATTTGCTCACTGCAGTTCAAGGCACTATTTTTTTCCATACTAAAGAACTTCTTTAGTCATTAACAAAGGTGATTATTTGCTCAGGCTATCTTCTTTTTTTTTTCTTTTTTTGGCATTAATTCTCTTCAGTTTACTTTCTCCACTCTATGAAATGTTACTGTTCTCTGAATTTTCTACATATTGTGAAAAGGTATGAAAAAAATAATGGGCAAAAGTATGAAGAGCGTAATGGGCAGAGCTGATGGCTCACTGGAACTGAGAGGAATTTTCTCTCATTAGTGACCTAGTGGGATGATTCATTGCATTGTAGCAGTCTTTGCAGATGTTTACTTGGTAATGCAAGGAGCAGGGCAGGAGAAAACAAAAATAAATGCCTAAATATACATTGCAGTTGTGTTATCTTTATTTCCCCCATGACATTTACCTATGAGGGAATAAGCCAAACAGAAGTATATGTAGTTGGTTATAGTACTATTCTTTACCATATAGCTCCATTGGGATATTGAGTGTCACTGGAAACTGAAGGGTTTGGGCCTTACGCACACTCAGTGCCAAGTACAATTGTCCACTTTGGAAGCATAATCTCCAGAGTTATGGTGAACTTGCTGAATCAGAATATTCACTGCTATTATTTCTTCATTTATTTTCAGACCAAAAAGAAAGGTAGATGTAACTGTAGACCTCATCTAAAAGGTCAAGAGAAAGAGGAGAACTACCTTAAAAAGCTTTGAGTAAGAAGAGTGTGCATTTGATTAAATATTGGTGAGGTGATATTCCCAGAAAGGTTTAGTTTTTGTGTTGGTTTCTGGCTATACATATTTGTTCCATCTCCTGCACAACAAATGGTAGACTCAGAACATGCCAAGGGACCTGTAAGGAAGAACATAGATGCCCTGAGAAACATATTTGTCTTAATTTTCGTCTTAACTTTCCTGGCTCTGACCCTGCTTACATCTGTGAACTGTAAAGCATATTCAATGCATCTACATCAGTGACTCTATCATATATATCCCTTCAATATCTAAGCACTTGAAGTGCAACCCCATCACCACCGTGTTCAAGGTCCCCAATATGCACCTCTGGCTGTTGCACCAGTACACATTAGGTCATTGTCTTTTTGAACTGATGATCTAAATTCACCACCTTCCATACTAGGGCCTGTTTGGACAGTTATTTTTCTGACCATTCTCTGCTCAGTTCTTAGCACATCTGTCCTTATGCTAAATATTTAAGATGTCAGCCTTGCAGGCAATATTGTTGGACTGCTGGTTTTCATACTAATATCTCTGCACCTTTTCTAATCACAGTTCTTCATGACCTGATCCACAAATCTTCCTCCCATTTCCTTCAATTTGCTCTCTAAGCTAAACTTTGTAGAGAGAAAAGATAAGACAAACTCATTGCCTTTTGGGCAGTACAAAGTTCAAGGCTGAAGCTGAAGAAACACATTTTTTATTATACACAGAGTCACAATGATGATGTCCACTTCACTGCAGAACCATCTGTTCTTTCAGACCAGTGTGTCATAAAATATCCCAGAATATTCAAGAAGACCTATTTCTGCATTTATGTTACTTTAAGCCATGAGATTTGGTACAAGTTCTAAGTCATAATAATTCTCCCTTTACTGATTTTTACCTTTCCCAGGAACACCATTTGTTCTGCATCTTTCATTTTCCTGTTCACATACTATCATTGCAAACTGGTTTTACATGTCTATTTGTTAACATATGTTCTCAGCATTTGTATATGTCTTTCCATGTGATATTTATTGTTCTCATGCTTTACTTGCATGTATAAATAAAGAAAATGTCTTCTGTTGGGATATAGATTGGCCTTCGGTGAGGATGTTAGTCTTTTTTCACTCCATCTATTTCAAACAAGCAAAGCACTGTTGAGCACAACAAATTGGTTTATGGACTCAGTATACTGCTGAAAAGGTCAGAACACAATGTGATGGTCCCAACTCTACATTTTGCTTTCAGCTTTCTGAATTCCCTGGAAGACAAGTAAAAATCAGATGGGAAAGGCCATGTCTCTGGGCTACGTATCTGTGATTTGCTGATTTGCGACTTCTTCCAGACACTGCATGAAGATTAGTGTGTTCAAGAGTAGACCAAAATTTCTCCTTGAAGCACATGTAGCACATGCTTTAGGGCTCCCTTGTCCTTCGGACAAGTTTTGCTGTTATTTTGGGATTGTTGAGGACAGGTGTTTGGTCCACATGCATCAGCTCAAATTGACAATTGTGTCAATAGGCAGTAACGTCTTTGCAAGAAAACAATAGTGCTTGGGCTTGTATTTTGTTACTACTGTATATTACTTTGCTTTGCGATGTCATGAATAAGACTGGAAGCTTCAGTCTTTGGGCTAGATGTGCAGCTGCTGCGTTTTGGAGCAGCTTTATTATGTTTGACTGGTATCACCTAGGGATTTGACACTGTCATCTCAATGCAACAATGAAAAATAAAGCTTTCCCATGTCACATAGTGCTGTGCACATGAAAAGAAAACCTGGATTCAGAATTAATCCAATGGCAAATAATAGAAAGATGAAAAAAGCTCAGATTTTAGTCCCATGGATTGTGCTGGCAATTGAAAAGCCTTGAATCTCTAATAATTCTAATCTTAGTCCTGTTGTTTTGATGAAAAGCTACGTTTCAAGTTAATCATTTTAATAGGTGATGGAAATCTGATTATAATTGCAAAAGGAACCCTTTTCCCTCTTTGCCTCCAATAAACTTTTCCAATTTACCACTGTTGAAATAGATTTTGAGAAGTTAGAATCCTTCCTTCTTTTTTTCACATGATATTTAGATTTTTTCCTCACTTCTCAGGGCCCAGACACTCATAGGAAGATATGTTTAACAATGAATTACAATGCATGAAAATGCATGAACTTATGATCCTCTATTGTCCTTTTGCCTAACACATTTGTGCTGTGACTGCTATTATGTGCATTTCAGAATTCTTCATGAAGGTCTGAAGAATGAGTAAAAGTATGAGAATGGTAGACTGTCGGCTTTGCTGGATGGTTCTTGGGGTCTTTGCCCAAAGAAGTCCTCAAAAAGTGAGAGAAAGCTACTCAAGGTTTGGATGTAGGTGCCTTACGGAGAATCAGAAATTACGGATTGAGTTTATCAATATTGTATTGGGCCTGGCTGAGATGAGGTTCGTTTTCCCATCGCAGCCCTCACAGTGCTGTGCTTTGCACTGGGATCTAGAAAGGTGCTGGTAAAACACCGGTGTTTTGGCTATTGCAGAGCAGGGCTGGCACAGCATCAGCACTGTCTCTCCACATTCCTCCCCTCCACACGCCTGAAGGGGCGGGAGGCCAGGGGGGGTGGGCAAGATCCTGAGGGAACACAAGTAGAGCAACTGACCCAAATCAACCAAAGGCATATTCCATACCATATGATGTCAGCCCAGATATAAAAACTAAGGGAAGGAGAAGGAAAGGGGGGGCATTTGTTGTTTCAAATGTTTGCTTTCCGGAACAACCACTACGTGTGCCGAAGCCCTGCTTCCCAGGGAGTGGCCGTACACCGCTTGCCAATGGGAATTTGTTATTTTCCTCTTTGCTTCTGCATGCACAAACTTTCATTTTTGCTTTAGTGAATGGCCTTATCCCAACCTACAAATCATTTTCCATCTTATTCTCTCTCCCCTGTCTGACTGGGAAGAGGAGTGATAGAGTGGCTTGGTGGCACCTGTCATCCAGCTAAGGTCAACCCATCACAAATATGTTTTTTAAACAGGGGGGGAAACAAGATTGTCTGAGACTAAGCTGATAAAGTAAACACTGAAAGTTATATAATTAAAAATTATTCATAGAAACACCCACTTATTCTAACACTAATAATAGTTATCTGAAAAGAGAACTATGTCACTCATAATGATTATGTCTTCCAAGAAAGCTCTCGCTGAGTCCTGGATAACATGGTACTTAGTGCTATAGGGCAGCTGGAATCAGGAGTCTCTTGTACAACATGGAAGTCATTACAGCATTTGCAATTAGCTTTGAATGGTCTGGAAATAGAAGAGCTAAAATTGACAAAGATACCCATGCAAATTAGGGACTTCCATCACATTTTCAAAAGTAGCTTTGACATTAGGAATATAGGAAACCAAATGCTATTTAACTGCTGCAAAAAACATCATCCAAACATAAATTCAGATAAATGTTAATGTAGGCATCACAGTCCTCAAGTTGCCTGAAGTCTAGTTTCTTCTGATAGACTTTCATAAAAGTGCTTAAATACCTCCCCTTGAGAGCTCTAGAACTGGTTACTCTTGCTTAGTAGCCTGATGCCTTATAGTTACAGCAGAGCCCAGGCATTCCCTACCTGTTTCCTTGCTGGTTCAACAGGCTGGTGTGGAAGCACAACCTGCCTTAGCTATTCCCAGGTTCCACCCTTTGCCAGCGTCCCAGACTCTTCCTTTTAGAGTTTGTTTGGCCCTCTCTGTGCTGAGTCATTTCAGCATGCAAATCCAATAGAAAACAAATGTGAAAAAAGGCAGTTTTTCTCTCAGCATGCTGACTGGGCTCAACACAATACTAGCCAAATGCTCTAGCCAGTGTAACAGAACAGGTGGGAGCAAAGGGTGGGCAGAACCATCATCTGGCTCAGCCTGCTGTGGAAACCCAATGTCAGAGAATGCTGGATTAGACCACATGAAAAACACAGGAATTAAGATGTTTTCCTCACCCCAGTGGTTGTGAAGCTTCAGTTTCCAGTCACTTAAACTGTGGACGATTTGCACATTAATTTGATCATCAGCAGTTTAAGTTTGGCTTCCATTTTGAGGCCAAATCACCTGACCCTATATGAGCTACCAGGCAATGCAAATTTTCTCTGTGGTAGCAGGTGACTCAAGAACTGAAGTGGACGCTACCAGATCTTCCTGGAAAGTAGCTGAGCATCCATCCCAGCCTACTCCACCCTATGGGAGCCTGGGCAGCCTGTGTCGTCTTCCACCCATGGACTATTCCTGCAGCTCCTCCATGTCCCCTCTTCTTTCTCAGGTACGTGGCACACAACCTGTCATTCTCAGTCACATATGCCTTATTACAAGTTGACTTCCTCTTCTGATGGCTATTTTGGGACAAAATGGTCTTAATATTGTCTGACAGAATTGTTCTTTCAGTAGCATACTCAAATCTTCATGTAGGAGAAAAAATATGCTTATGAGAGTCATTACCTTCATGGATGAAGAACTCAGGTGGGAGATGTGGGCTGTAGTCCCCTCAAGCTGCTCTGGACCTCACGTTACCACACCTTGGTCTCTAACAATCAGGTTTTTAGGTAAAAGGGAGCATTGACGTGATTACTTTTTAACACCAAAACCACATTTTTTGCCTAAGACTGCAAAAATATTAGTTCATAAAGGAATTCATGGCATGAATTCCAACTACATGGGGCCTTCTTCTCTGGTGAGTCTTCCAAAATTGCTTTAGCAGCATCTGCTCATTAGCTTTGTCAGTTCTCCATTTGGTTTCTGGATCCCAGAGACAGGAACTTCACTCTTGCTGATTACTCTTCAGGGTGGTGAGCTATGCAAACCCTTGGGGTTGTGGTGCTCAGCTTTTTGGTGATCGTAACCTATACAGACCAGGCTGGAAAGGGAACTTACATTTTTAATCCCCTTCAAGCTTTTGAAAGTATCATTGCTTGCTGTATTAACTGAAAAATGTTTTATGCAGAATGTGATATTCCCTGGTTGCTTCAGGATATTTAATCTGGACTCTGAACCCTGTGGTCAGTGTGAAGCCTCCCATTCACAGACATGAGATGTAGACCAAGAAAGCTTATTGCATTTCTCTGGCAAAGGTAATGTGAGACCCTCACATAGTAGCTGATCTAATTTTCATCAGATTCAGCTCGCTATTTTAGGGGATTTCTCTACAGAAAATAAAGGAATTGCTTATATGACTGTATTTCAGCAGTCAGCTTAAAAGTACAGGAGCTTTTTCTTCTTGTTTTGCGCCATTGGCTTTAGTTCTGTTCTATGATTTCCAGTTAAAATTGTGTTTTCCTTGTGTCTGTAGTGCTTGAGGATTGTCTGTAACTAAAAAATTTTAAGACCATGCACAGTGGATCTGCGAATGCTCACAAAAATTTAGTCCATTTGTCTCATCTATACATATGAAATATATCTCATGAAGCAGAATGGCAATTTTAGTCACTGTAACTATGTCTGCTCTAATTTGAACAAGGATAGAGCATGATATTTGTTTTAGGTTCATCCTGTTGTCCATCTCCCAACTGCCGATTGGTAACTGCAGTTTTTTGCTCTGGACACAGTTTTGGCTCATGCTAGTTAGTACTCTGGCATAGGCTCAATTCAAGGATGATATGTGCTAAATGACCACTTCCAACAGGCAATATGAGTGAGGCCATTCTACACAGGAGACTGGAGCTCATAATGGACTTAGCTCTGTGGACATAATGCCAAAACACTTGTCCTTTGAGCCGCAGGGTGAGCCCTTGGTCATTTTATTCATTAGTATAGATGTAGTTTCTACTAGCAGAGGGAGATAAACCTACCTCCAAGATGAAAAAGAGCATTCAGCAAGGATGAGATCTTTGTTTCAGACAGAGAAGATTGGTCTGTCCAGAATTCTCAAATAGCAGTATATAGAATGAGAAGCCAATAGAACACGGTCATTTGATAATAGGCCATTTCATTTTTTTGCCCTCCAGATTGTTTTCCCACCGTTTTCACTCTGATATTTTAAAAGATCTGGGAAAGGTGCCACTGTCAGGTGGAAAGGGTTGTGGTGATGAACAAAAGAACAGCAACCCAGGACTGTTCATGCTTCCTGCAGAGACCAGGGAAGACTGCTGACAAAGTAAATAGTTGTAAAGCAGAGGGGGAAAAAGCAATGGAACTGGGCAACTCTTCTCTCATTTATAGATCATTAATATTTTGAATCCTGATTTCTGAATTAAAGAAAAAAAATATTTAAAATATTAGTTATTCATACTGCTTAACATCGCGTTTCTTTTTCATTTTGAGTTGCACATGTCATATTGGATCAAATTCATATGACATTTGAACTTGGAATGTTGTTTAAAATTTTCTTTAATCTGAGTTGGCTCATTAAATTGTCTTAGAAGGCTTTTATATCTCTCCTAGGATGTACAACTATTTTTATTAAACTCAACTTTAATAAACTTTACATCAGTAGTCATATAATTGATTGTAATAGCCATATTGATAGTAATATTGAATTTCACAAGTTAATGTCAAAAATATTTCTTTAGGTTTTCTGGTTTTGTTCTCCTTTAAATTCCTACTTTTTATTTTATCATCGAAATTATTTAGATACATTATTTCCCTAAATCATATTGCTTATTTATCTTTTCTCCTAATATAGCAAAAACAAGACAATCTTTTATACGATTAAGGAACAAAAAACACACTGCCTAAAAAGACATGAAGGTAAGGGTAAGGGAAAACCAGAATCAAACATTGACACATATGTTTCACAGAAAAATCTGTTTTCACTGAAAAAATGAAAGATATTAGGAGTCCTTTGTGTTCCACAACCCAATCAGAAAGCATCAGGTCTTTGAGGGGAAAAAAAAGGTTTCAAGACTCCTCTGAGTGGAATACAATAGTCTGGGTGTCTTTGTACATGATAAAGGAAGATTTGAAACATTTTTTTCATTAGTCTGGCACTGGATTTAAAATTTGATAATGCATTCCTTGAATCAACTTTTGCTGAAGATGGCAAAAATGTGACTTTTGGAGTGCACTTTCTGCTAATCCAGCTACTTAAGTTTGCACAGCTGGGAGACTTCTATTTTTTCTTGCAGCCATTTCTCCCCCCTCCCCCATTCTGATTTGTTATTGTTTGAAATTCTGAGGATGTTTTACACACATTTGCAGTGCACAACATTTGGACACTGATAAATGAATGACAAGTATGATATAAAGCCTCGTGGAAGGCCCTGTAGGGTCTACCCAGAAAGAAGAACACATCTGTCTCCAGCTGTGCAGTTATTTAGGAGTGAAATGACTTATCCTGGGTTGGGTAGAGATAGTAATTATTTTTTTTGTTGATGTGAAGATCAAAGGTTATTCTCAGGAAGTAAGGACAAGGACTGTGGTATTTAGCAGGAAAGATTTATCCAGGACATAATTTAGTACATGGTTTGCACGTTAACCTGGTGCTAATGCATGTAGATGACAGAGTAATTGTAAACAGTCTGATGTAAGATAAATTATAATTGGTGAAAAGCAAATTAATCTCCTGGTCATGAATCTCCCACAGTTAGCAGACTCTTGAGCAGCTGGTACATTCCACAATCACACTTTGAAAAGAGACTGCTTGGTCTGAGGACTTTTCCTACGGTGAAAATAACTTGTTCCTCCTGTGTCAGTTTGTTTGTTTGTTTGTTTTAATGATGTGACTCTACTTTTAAGAATACTATCCAGTCTTAGACTAATATAACTCACAAATTCCTTCCCATAACAGTGAATCCTTTAGTTTTGTGATTTGCAGGGTGCAAACTAAGAATACCCCCCTTGCTTCAAAAACACAGAGGCAGTAGCTTATAAATGACTTTACATAACTGGGTGTACTATGACCTCATGGTCAAAAATTAAATATAATACTTATTTGTCTACAATTTCCTGATGCTGTTTCCATGAAATAACTTTCTCATGTTTCTTGTTTCTAAATTTGACTTATATATGCAAATACCTTTACTCTTAAAAGTTACTCAGTATAAAACACAAACACACAAATTGTGCATACAAAGAGGGAAAAAAAGCTACATAAATGATGACTGAGATTCCTTATAGCAAACCAAGATTTAATGGATATTTATGCACTAACTGTTGTGACATGAAACATTTTTCAATAGTATTGACATTTGCATAAAGCTTTTCTATGAAAAAAATATTACTTTCACTATCCATAGGACCTCCATAGTTCTCTTTACTAAGTCAGATGCTGCTGAGATTTGTACTGTTTTAATTAAGGAAAAATGCCATGAGCTAAAATGAGATACACTGATATAAAACCAAAACAAATTAGCTTAAATTTATGCCTAAGCATAAAATATTCATGGCAGTCTCCTATGACAAAAATTAGTCCACCTGGAAAAGGTTTGGCCCAAAAATCAGAGGCAGCAAAACTGTTTCATAATTGTAGCTCATTCACATGTTTTGCCATGTATATTAAAATCCAGGCATTTAACTCTTCAATAACTACTGGGCTATGGAGAAACAATGAAGAGAATGAAGATCTAGACTTTCCCTCTTCTTTCTCTGTTTCCATTTTCATTTGTGCAAGAAAGCTCATCCAAGGGATCAAAATAAATGTTCTTTGCAGATGGCTTTGCTATGATCCAGTCATCAGATGTCCGAGGGAGACAGGCAGTAGTGGATTGCACAGAGAATACCTAAGCAGGCTTTGACATGGTAGAGAAGTTTTCACCATAAGTGGATTTGGTTTTCTAATTTTGTGCGGGCCTTGGTAAATCTCTCAGCATAGACTAATCTGCTATTCCTACATGTGCAGCCAAAACCCAGAAATTCCCAGCTAATTCTGGCTGCAAGCCAAACCTCACTGTTTCCACACTGTACTGCCCTCCCACAGAATAAAATCTTACTGGATTCTCTTAAAATACCAAATGAACCTTGAATTCACTGAGGGAAAACCAGCTCAAATCAATGGAACTACCAGGCTACCAAGCCTGCCTAGGGGTTACTCTTAGTTTAACATATGAAGCCTAAATATAATATATATTTCAGCATCTGTTGAGAATGTGGATAAATGCAGCATTTCCATGCAATTAAACCAGTAGGATGATGTGGATCAATGGGTCCACAACAGAAAGTCAGCAATAGTATGGCTTGGAAGAGGAGACTCCAACAATGCTTTTTTTCAGGTAGAGCAGGAAGAGACCAGCAGATACAGTACGGCTCAAAGGGAGGAGATTAGCAGTCATTACAGGACAGAGATAATTAAACTCTGACATATGCCAGAAACTTCAGCTACTGAAACTGTAGCTTCCTTATTTACCTTGGTGATGAAGAGCTTCCACGTTGAAAGATTTGGGTGCCAGCACTCCTTAGTGTTAAATTACTAAGAAAGGAGCATGGTGAAATCAATAGCAGAGTTTGTGGGCATGCAGAGATCATTTCTGTCAAAGGTAGGTCATAGCAGGTGGAGTAGCTGCTGTGGTATCTCCAGGAGTGAAACGGCTATGTGTGCTTTCTGCCTTTGCTGACAGCAGTTGTGATACCATGCCAAAACTACTTTAAAGGTAGTAAAGTTTGGGAATGGGTTATCTGTACTGCCACTGGTTAGCAGATATAGAAAAAGTTTTGTCTACATAACTATCAGCAATTCAATTTTAAAAGCCTCTTCATAAGTCCTGTGTTGTCTGTAAGTTCCTGGTTTTATGTATTTCTTCTTCATTTTCAGAATGTTCTAAAGCATGTCATTTTGTATTTCTTCCATTTTACTCTTATTACTCAGTTAACACGTTTTTAAAATTTTCCTGAGTAAGACGGAAGAATAATGACTTTGTACCAACACCTATTCCACAGAGATTTATTTCTAGGAAAAAAAAAAACCAAATACCAAACAAAAATCTGAAAAAAGACCAAAAACCCCCACAACAACAAACCCAAAACAACAACAACAACCCACCCCCTCCATACTTGTCTCTTTCAAATGTTTCATAAGAACAAATGGGCAAAATCTTCAAAGATATTTTGGAAAAAAATTAGCTACTCTTTAGCTTCCAAGAGATTACATAATAGACACTTTATACACAAAAGCATGTGGAATAAATGTATGCATAGTTAACCTCTCAAGTACAGGGCAAACATTTGCCAAGTATGTTGTGTTCTCCGGGATGAATCTATTCCCTATAATTGTATCTATATCTTGTGGTAGAAACTCATAAAAGTCCACAACACTGTTAGTCACTTAATAAAGACTAATAACATTAGTTGGCCAGAGCTGGGGAAAGCCACTGAAACAGTGCATGCTACGGAGTGAGCCAGCTCTCACAATAACTTTGAACAAATCTGTAGCATGTGAATAAACTCCTCAGAGGACAATTTGATCTTAAAGAGGCAAGGAAAAGAAAGGAAAAAAAGAAAATAAAAAATGAAAAGGAAAAAAAAGAAAAAAAAAAAGAAAAAAAAATAAGAAAAAAATAAAAAAGAAAAGAAAAAAGAAAAAAGAAAAAAGAAAAGAAAAGAAAAGAAAAGAAAAAAGAAAAGAAAAGAAAAGAAAGAAAAGAAAAGAAAAGAAAAGAAAAGAAAAGAAAAGAAAAGAAAAGAAAAGAAAAGAAAGAAAACTCCATGTTTCTTCAAGTCATACAGCTCTTAAATTTTTATTTTCTTTTCAAGACAATTGCTGACGATCTGCTAATGCAGACTCTTATTATGCAGGAATGTTTACAGTCATTAGCCTCCAGGCAAAGCTCATCAAAGGAATACAGAAAATTACTTTAAAAATACCTGTAGCACTTAAAAAATACTTTGATGGCACTTAACTCACCTACTTTCAAACTGCAAACTAGTTCTACAGGTTACTGCAGAATTTGCCTGCAAAGAAAGCCATGGTGTGTGTTGTAGATCAGCCCTCCAAACCCTTGGTCTGCTTCTGCCTCTGTGCAAAATCCCATGTAACACCACATTCCTCTCCATGTGAATCACACCAAGTTGCAGCTGCTAGGTTTGGGTGGATCACCTTGTTCAGTAGAAAGATCAACCGGCTGAAAGAAAGAAGGAAAAACTGAGTGACTTCTTGGCAGCAACTGGAAAAGTGACGTATGGAAATGTTCCTTCATACCAGTCATGGTTAGCTGGTGGAACTCATTGCTGCAAGACTTCATTGAGACTGGATCCAAGGGAGGGTAGATATCTACCAGTATATTTCTTATGCTTCAGAATTAGACTAGCAAAGCCCATATATACAGATGAGAATGCTAGGAGACAGAAACCACCACACATTTCAGGAAATAACCTGGAGGTCCTGGTGGACGACAAGCTGTTCATGAATCAGCAGTGTGCCCTTGTGGCCAAGAAGGCCAATGGTATGCTGGGGTCCACTGGTCCATTGATAGCAGGTCCAGGGACCTGATTCTGCCCTTGGCTACTCTGTCCATTTGTGGTATCCTCGGTACAAGAGAGATATGGAAGTCCTGGAGTGCATCCAGTGGTGGACTACAAAGATGGTTAAGGGACTGGAGCATCTCTCTCATGAGGAAAGGCTGAGGGAGCTGGGCCTATTCAGCCTTGAGAAGAGACAGCTGAGAGGGGACCTCATTAATGTCTATAAATATCTCAAAGGAGAGTGTCAAGCAGATGGAGCCAAGCTCTTCTTGATAGTGTCAAGCAATAGGACAAGAAGCAACAAGCAGAAACTGATGCACAGGAAATTCCATCTGAATATGAGGACGTGGCTGCAGGTGACCACGCACTGGAACAGACTGTCCAGAAAGATTGTGGAGTCTCCTTCATTAGAGATACTCAAGAACCATCCCTATACACTCTAGGATGACCATGAGCAGGGTGGTTGGACCCACTGTGGTCCTTTCAACCTTCACCTGTTCTGTGATTTGCAGGAGCATCTCCTAACATATTACATATTTACTTCACCACTACTTGTAATTAGCTGAGAAATAAGGATTGGACCAACCATGTCAGGTGACTGACAGTTTAACAATTTGACAGCTGTTTACAGTACAATTTGGGGTACATTTTTGAGCTTACCAAACACTTCTACAGCAGTTTATATCAAAAGTGAGCTGTTATTGTCACTGAATATGTCAAGTTGGAAGAGACCCATAAGGATTATCAAATCCAACTCCTTACTCCTTGCAGTGCTAGCTAAACTTAACCCATATGACTAAGAGCATCATCCAGATGCTCTCTGAATTCTGACACACTTGGGGCTATGACCACTTCCCATAAAGTACATATTCCACCATTTTTGAATCCTAACATTAGTTTTAATGCTATGGTGTTTAACTAGCAAACCATCTTATTTTTCATCTTCTGTAAACTATGTATGTTTTACTCCTTACTGTCACAAGCCCTTTGATCCTGATGATAATCTGATTTTGCTTGTTCTATATTCCTAAAACAAGACCACTGGATGATAGAAATGGTGGAATTCATGTGGTATGAATGCCTAACTTATATTCTGCTTCACATTGCATTAATTAGATCCAGAAAGATGAGGGATTTTGGACCAATGTTCAGCCTGGGCTGTTCAGTGTAGAGGCACAGTTGGGCCCAGCAAGAGACTTGCCTTAGAGTAGCACTGCCAGTGAGCAGTGGAAATTCTGTATTTCCAATAGGGGGAAAATGGACTGCTTTGTCTGAGAGCAGAATATAAACAATACCACACACTATGAAACAGGCAGCACAGTTTGGCTAAAACTATTGAAGAAGGAATATAAGACCATCGTGTTGAATTAGAAAGGGAAATTAGAAACAAAAAATTCTTTGGAAATATTCCAAAAATAAAAGAAACACTGTAAACCCTCTAAAATTTTTCTATTCTTTAGTTAAGTGATTATTTGATATGGTTTATATTGCATTTTTATATTGTAACTTTTTTATTGCAAAAAATGCTGGTACATAATGCTTAAAAAGTATTAGTGTACAGTAACACTCTAAAAAATTATTTGAAGGATGAGTCATGTATATACTTCAGAGTGCAAATGCACATTCACTTTGGTGTAGTAGAAGAAACAAAACTTCTCAAGAGTAAAATATAGCTTCTCACGTTGCAATTTGAGAGTGATTTTCCATATATTATATGGATTCAGATTAATCTTAATTTTAAATTGGTTTGAGAGCCCTTCAGTATTCATCAACACACTTTTCCAAGTAACACATATTTTTTCTACCTTCCTTTTTTTGAGTCCTTGAATTTAATAATGTTGGGATTTCCTCCTCCAAAGATGGATCTGCTAAATAAATTTAAATGAACTAAAACACTTTAGAAAAGAATGAAATGTGTGAAAAACACAATCTGATAAGATCAAAACTCTGAATCTATAATCCTCAAAATACGACAATTTGAAATTAAGTCTGAGTGGACGTGTTCTTGAATTGCTATTTAGAAATGCTAACTTCTTTCTTTAAAAAAGTATTTCCCCAAGCACATAACCCGAACATGAAGTTCATATAGGAAAATATTCTAGAATAAGGCTATTATTATACAAGCCCCATAACTCCCACAGAATTTCCCTTATGAAAGGGAACTCCAGGCTGGCCAGTTGGCTTTCCTGTCATCATTGCTGGTAGAGACATTCAGTGGGTAATGCCTCATATGCTTCCTGCATTAAGAAGGTGAGGGGAGATGAACACCTGCCATGACATAACTCATAATGAAATTCACTTCACAAGGTAGAAAAGTCCTAAAAAATGAGTGGAAAATATCTATTGCTGAATTTGAAAGTGAAGTTGTAGAGGTGACTTCCAGCCAAAAACCGATCAGGTTTTGAAATGAATGACAAGGACAGCCTGCATCTTGCATTTGCAAGATTGCAGAAAAGGTTAGAAAAGGAAGAGAAAGAAGTTGCCAGATTTTTAAAGCAGGCTGAGTTCTGTTTTTGGATGGCAGCACTGACAGGCCTCACCAGTTCCTTGGTGCTAAGCACCACACAAACAGAAACATTTAGGGTAAAAGTATGTTCCCAACCACAGATGGTCTGTAGACACGGCAGAATGAACTGACAGTAACATAACTGTACTTAGAAGCTGGTTTTATGATGCCAAAATAAAATAAAAAATTACAGATTTCAGGTCATTTCTATGATGAGCATGTGGGACAATGCTATGGCAGTAGCTGGGAGGCATGGCAGGACAGGGTAGGGGGATCACTTTTCTCTAAGCATCTGCTGTAACTCCTGCTGCAGGCAGGTGCTGAGCTGGACAGATCTCTGGTCTGACCCACCTGTGGCTTTCCATATTTTCAGAAATGAGCTAACAAAAAGGACATATGAATTGAGTCCTCCCCTGTTTTAATTTCAGTTGGTTCATCCCATATTTCAAACAGAGCTATATGAATGATGATTTTTTTAAACCAAACAATACTTTTACACCTAAACCCTCTCCAGATTTGATTTCACGGGCTGAAATTAAGACAATGTGAAAGTGCCTGAGGTGCACAGAATGGAAACCCTGTCAGACTTTTAGTTATAGATGTGCTAGCAACCCAACTCAAATGTATTGGCTCTAATTAAGCAGATGAAACAGAAGAATTAGCTGAAGTTCAGTGGTTACTTGTTGCAAATTTGCAAATGGATTCTCTACTGTAGAGATATGTAAAATAATGCTGTTAAAAGTTATGTGGAAAATAAAGGTTCTCAGCAAGCTAATTTTACTCTGTTAACAAAGCATGGTTTCAAGCTATTGTTGGTAATCATCCACCCAACTTCTTTTCCTTCATCACCTCAGATTTGCAGATAGGAGGTACAATTACAGTCCTTTGTTTCATCCTGAGATCTCTTTACCAAACAAAGTCTGCTTTTATTCTGTTGAAACCTATGTGCTTTCCTTCATTGTGTAAATCTAAAGGAGCTGATGTCTAACTTGAAAATAATCCTTTGTGTTGCTCTTTTTTGCCCCCTCTCTGCCTCTGTTGTATGTATAGCCTAACTGTGTGCCTTCAATTGAACTTTTCCCCTGCCAAATCACACACTTAAAGCAGGAAAAAAGAGGCTGGGGTGAAATCCTGGCCCCACTATGCTTCATGGGCTTTAAGGGGGTTAAGTTTCCACCCTAGTGGCCACTGCTCTTTGAGTTGCTCCTATTAGTCCTGCACGAGAGGTCTTCCCCCTCCTGGAACGGCAGTGCTCTGGCACATTTCTGGCATAGATGATCTGCTGCAGGGAACAGAGTGCCACAATTTTGGGTAATTTAACTGGCTTTGAACCTGGCACTTGACACACTAGTAGGATCATGATCTAAGAATTTAAATAACCCATTCAGCATGTGTGCAATTTCTAATATGACTCCAAAAGACTGATGCTAAAGAAAGTATGTATTTGGAATTATATTTGCATTTGCATTTCTTCTTATTAGCCTTTTTTTCATCTATCAGAGCATGCCAGGCAGATTGACTTTTCCAATGTACTTCATGGGGTGTCCTGGGCATCTATGGCAGATGATCCCGCAAAAAAATAAGAAAGGGGTGTAGAAATAAAGTAAGCTAGTAAAAAAAACCCAACCAACCAACCAACCAAAAAAAAACCCCAAACCCCAAAACAACAACAACAACAACAAAACAAAAGGAAAAACCCCCCCAAACCACCCCCCCACACACACAAAACAAAAACAAAAACAACCTCCCCCAAAGAAAACAAACCCCAAACCCCAAAACAACAACAACAACAACAAAACAAAAGGAAAAACCCCCCAAAACCACCCCCCCCACACACAAAACAAAAACAAAAACAACCTCCCCCAAAGAAAACCACAAACAATTTAAAAAAAAAAAAAGACAACGTTGACAACAGTGGTGAGAATCTTGGCCACTGAGCTTGCCTGTGCAGAGGCAGGTGCTTGCCTGCAAGAACAATGTAATGGGGTTACAGGAACATAAAATTTGGGATGTCAATGCTGGGCCATTTCTCGTAATAGACTTTGGCTTTATGCCTGTGACACAGCTGTTTCCAAAGGAGCCACAGAACAGGGGACTGATGGCAGGCTTCTCAAAAGAGTATGTGCCTTAAGACTAAACCCTGCCCTCTTCCTTTGCCAGTAGTTTCAGACTGTGCTGATTTTCAGGCCATCTCCTTCATTTCCATTACGTAAATAGCAGTAAGCACACATTGAGCCCTCAAGGCAGCACATGCTTTGTGTTGAATCAAATCCATAGGGATGGAGAGATTGGGATAGATATGCCTCATCAAACAGAACAAGCCGCTTCACATTTCCATATCTTTCCCTTCATTCCTCAGTGAGACCTAAGATGTACACCACCATAATCCTGAGAGAAACTGCTTCTTCCTCAGTCTCAGCTCCTCTCTGAAACTGAGGCACCATTTTCCTGAAATCAGTGCTGTATAAATGATGTCTAAAAGGTACAAGCCTTCATATTGCTTCCAGTGAGGGTACTCTGAACTTGCTCATAGAAAAAACCTTCTTCATTGACCACAGACATAGCTACAATCTTCCTACCAGCCATACTCATCCTCAGTTCAAAAGGAAGAGTAGTTCCACTGTATTCATACTATTTTGTGATACTTTGAATTTTCCCAAAAATATTTTTCCTATTCTGTTCTCCTGACACACTAGGGAGCTGATTTTTTTCCTTCCAGATCCATCCACAGGATTGATACTAAAAAACACTGTAGATATCTCTGGTGTTTGCATTTTGCATAGCATGTTGAGAAATTGGAGAGGCTGCAAAATGATTTGAGAGCTGGAGAAAATGTCTAAACCCTCTCAATCTGCTTAGGTTATCAGAAAGAAGACACAGTGGTGACTTGTTCACTGTGTTTAAGTGCATCTGGTGAAACGTTTTGACATTGTAAACTCTTCATGAGGACCAAAACAACTAGCAAATGTCGATTAATTCAGAGCACAATTTCAGTCAAAAGCAGAAAATATTTTTGATTTGGCACATTTAAGGTTAAAGCCTATGCCTGCATTTGAAAAGATTTTAATTTAAAAAAAAAGGAGTTAAATAAAAGGACCTAGCTAATAATTTTGTATTGTTTTGTTCGTTAAAGTGAATATCAGTCTGACACATTATGTTGATAATAACTGCTCTAGTGGTACAGCTACCACTGCATTAATTATTCTAATGCTGAAGAGAAATCCCCTGGGGTGGGTTTTGTACTCTGATGCTGTTGAGGTTAAAAGATGAAACAAGACCCTGGAACTACCTCAGGATTCTTGAATACATAAAGAAGCACCTTCTTCTACCAATGAGAAAGTTAGAGCATGGCCTATCTACATTTTAATCTGATAATTTGTCTCACATATACTGAAAAGGAGAGGAAAATTCTTCAATTCTTTCTTCTTCAAATTATTAGTCTATTAGTATTTGTATTATTAGTGTTATTATCACTCTCCAGTCTTCATAATCATTTAAACCTTTTCTATAAGGACCTTCTGATGTTAGCAGCGACCTTTGGATGGAGTTTTCTCACCTTCTAATGTTTTAGGATTTGAAGATTATCAACTTAATAAAAAGTATTTCCTAAAATAATTATTATGAAGATTCCTGCACATTACCCAAAATATTTTAGTTCATTTAAACAATCACATACACAGCTGTAGAGAATTCAAGAAAAAGAGACATCCAGGGTGAGACTATTGAGGCAATCAGGGAAATGGACTCCTTAGGGAGATGTTCCAAACTTTTTTTCTGTAAGAGCAACCTCAGGCTTGGGGTCTAGGTGAGACAAAAAATAAAAATGGGAAGTGAAAGAATACGTTTTCAAAATTCTCATGAAGCAAAGTCTCTTTGTGCTTATAAGCTCTTGTACCTGCAAGGAACTTTTTGGAATAAGTGGTAGTGTTTTTCTCCCGCTCTACAGAATACCCCATTTAAAGACAATAAGATTAACAATCTCCAGCAACAGTACTTACATCTGCTCCATAGGCCAGCCAGCAACTCTGGACTCCTCCAAGCTGTTCTGAAAAAGAAAGCATTTGGATAATTGGACAAAGGTGCTTGGTGGAGCCCTAAAATAATCACTACCATCCCTCATCTTTCCCAGCCCTAAATATACATTTGAACTCTATCTTTTAATTCTGATTTTTTGGCAGAACATCTTTAATCTCCTGCCCTCCATACTAAGAAAAATTCATCCGCATGTGAGTTTAAGTAAAAGTTACTATTTATAGCAGTTTAAAGTGGTTTATATTGTCTTAAATTTTTATTATACTGTCATGATAAATTTGCAGGCTTTTTTCCCCAGTGTTTTGCTTTGAATAGAGACTCAGATGTGTGCTCTGCTTATACTGTCTAACTACTGAAGTTGGATGATTTTTTTTTTCTTCCAGTAACAATTATCTTTACCCCTTCATAGCCTTTTCTAAAATACAAGCTGAGGTAATCCAGAAACAGTTCCAAATTTGACTTTCCTTTTTTAATTGTTCCCGCCTAGTAAAAAATAAATACAAGTTTTGAAAATGAGAAATTTTAAAATGCTTTAAATATTTTTGTTCACAGCAAGTCTATGGTGTCCTTCACAACCCTGTTTTGCCACTGTCAGTGCACCCAGAGTTAAGACACAACATGGTAGTTTGGGTATTTCCTAAAAGATGTACTAGTCAAGCCCTCTACCTCCTTCTTTTTTAAAGAGTTTCCAGCATCTTCTGGCAGAATGTAGTGTGATGGTTCTCACTGCCACTCTTTGTGAATTCCTGCCTAAACTCCTAAAATATCTAAGGAACTATTAATTCATGTTACTTTGATTAGTGAGAGAGGAAATAAGAATTGCATTGTATATTCGGGTTTTGTGGCCATTTAGAAAAAGCAATTATTTGCACAGCCTCCTATATTCACATCCTAAATATCTGGGTGATGATTTCCAGGATACATTATGTTGAGTTAATACAGAAATTTGATGCTGTGTTTTGGGTAGAGGAAGGTCTAAACACTGGCTGGATTAGTCACTGGCCTAAGGACTGCTTATTTCTTAGTGACCATTCCATAGGATACCCTGTTTTCTAAATGTTTTATTTTGTTTTAATTCCACGATTGTTGTGGCAGAATGAATTATCAGATGTAGGAAATGGCCAAAGTAGCTGGGTTTAATTAATCATTAATCCCCTCAGCGTTTGCAGGGAGCTGTAGCAGCAGTGAGGAGAAGGCTCTAAGGCCTCTATAAGATGGATGCAACTCATGATACAGCAAGAAGTTTTCGGGAATTTCTGAAGTATCAAGAAATGTCTTTTCTAATGCAAGATTGACAGAGTGCAGGGCACATTAAATAATCCTTCTGTTCTGATCAAGTCTTGCTGGGCCCAGTTTCGTGTCTCACACTTCAGGAAATAAATGTAGTTCAAATAAGAAAGGACAGCAGAGTGAGATCTTGAAATGGCTTATCTGAGAAGAATGAATGAACAAACGAATAATGTTAGACTTAAAGAAGTGTACCTGGTTGGATGATCAGAAAGAAACAGAGGAAGAAGAAGATTTGATTTTTTGGTCAGTGAAGGACTGATCAAGAAGTATTAGGCAGAAAACACAGTATGGAAGGTACAAGTTACAACAGAAAAACTTTCCAGTGATTAAGAACTGAGGAACATATTCCTATATATCCTATCAGTGATGGGATACCTCAGAACAAGGGAGGGTTGAGCCTCCAGCACTATCCTGTCTTCTACCACATGTGTTCTGAATCAGGGAAATTTCAGTTTTGGTCATCCTGCTCCAGATGAAGGCTGTAAAGCTTAGACCAGTAGTTTCCAAACTGGAAGATAAGGCATGACCACAATGAATATGAACAACAAAATCCAAGCTAATGAGCTCTCTCTTTCTGCAGGACAGTATCAATATTGATCTTGTGACTGGTCTGAAGAAGGGAGGAGGCTGAGGAGCCAGACCCAATAATGCATAGGAGAGGGCTGATTTATATTCCTGGTACTCTGTAATGTAAATGCCGGTTCTAGTTAAGTTCCTCGCCCAGCTGGTAGTTGCTTGTGTTTTTCTCTCTGATCTAGGGCATAAAATAACAATGTTTCAACAGAAGGGGCTGAGTCTGCCCACTTGCTCCCAGAAGGGTTTCTCACTTTCAAGCCCTTCTTTAAAGATAAGGGTTAAAATACTTGAACCCAGAAAATTCATTAGCTACTGCCTGGATTAGTACTTTAACCCCTGAACTACTGGATAAAAGGAACACAGGAAGGCTCTTCACATCAGATACTTTGTGAAAAATGTGGCTTGAAGAGAACCAAATGAAGCTATTGTATAAATTCAGCAGGATTTATGTATACTTTTAGGATGAGTGAAACTGAACATTTCAAGGGAAACCCCCTTCCCCACCTTCTTACCACTGTAAACTATTGCCAAGATGTTCTTTTAGCACTTTTGATTATGCTGAATTGTTAACACATTTAAAAAAGTTATATTTCATGTTTGGACATGACCTCTGTGAATGTAATGTCTTCACTCTTTTCTGGACAGATATGACCTGACAACAGCTGTGACTCTTATGAAACAATGTCCCAAGTACTGTTTAGATGTTTGCTACTGTTTTAAATGTCTTCAGGAGACCAGTGGACAATGCTTCTCTATAGTTTATTTTATGAAGAGATCAGAAACTTAACTCTGTCAGAATCCTAGAAGACAAGAAATGAAATGAAAAAGACATCCTGTTTTATAATTAGAGGACAATGTGTGCAAAACCCTCTTTTTGACTCTGCCCTCTGATATTAAAATGCAGTACTAACTGCAACCAATTGCAAACTATTTATATGACAATTCTTTTCCTTTTTTGCCCATTTGTCAAAGTACCAGAATATTAGAACAGTCTCTCACCCTATTTATGAATTATAAGAACAAGTTTAAAGTTACATCCCCACCCTGTTTATTGCTTAGCTATTTGGAGAGCAACTGTGGCATAGTCAAATTTAAGTACTAGTAAATGGATTATATAGGACCTACACACACAGCCCAAACAAGTACTTATCCACTCCTTAATCCCTTACTGCCCAAAGCAGGGAACAATTCTTTTCTGAGTCAGGGATCTGACTACTGTCCAAATATTTTTTTTCCTTTTTTTTCCTCTCCTCATACCTATCAGTGACAAGATTGAGAAACAGCATGGTGAGGAAGGTGAGCCCACCACTATAAAAAGACAAACACAATAAGCAATAGAAGTGCAAGCCAGGGGAAAAAAAAAATGTATGCAAAATAGAAACAGAATATTTTTGGTATTTTCTCCTTCTATGTAAGTGTTTGTTGCTGTCACTTCTCATTTCAAGAAAAAAAAATTCAGGTTTAAGCTATTTTTGTATAGTAAAATAAAACAAAACTGGCACTAGTAAGGAGCTCTATGTGCAGTTTTTAATGAGGGAAAAAAATGTTGTAAGAACCTCAAGAGCAGATGAAGGGTTGTTGAAGCCCATAGCTGTGTCAGTGCTTGTGGGAAAGTCTGGAACAGCAGGGAAGAAAGTGTGAGCCAAGAAATCTGAAAAATAGTCCAAATACTACCACAAAATCCTTCTTTTAATAATGTGAGTTTAATTTTCATAGTATGTTACTATTTTGTTTGTTTCTTAGGGACCCATGTTTTTTAGAGAGCATTCCTTGAAGCTCTCTGTCTATGGGATTCCCTTAAACTCCCTCAGCATGCAGCTTTAGTGGTCTTCCTCTTTTTTCAGAGCATGCATTAATAACCACACACTGCTATAGGCATTAAATAGGCCACCCATTCTCCTAGAAGTACAGTTCACATTTCTATCCACTCTTAATGGCAGCTAGCCTAATGGGAATGATGTCAAGGAGTGCAATGAAACACTCTGTGCTTTGAATCTTGTCTTGGGGATGATCTTGTCCTGTTTGACAGCTATGCATTCAGTCAGGGAACGTTATAGAGGAGCTGATTTAGTGCTGATGAGGAAGGAATGGTGCCACTCGCTGTATTGTTTTCAGTAAATCTGGTGTCCAGCTTGTGTTGTTGCCCTTTGGTGATGTCTGCATAACCAGTAAGATACTCTAATAACTCATAGCTTTCAAGTTTATCACTCACACATGCTGCACAACCGCAACCTGTGAGCAACTCCCCACCTGCAGAGGTGGGAGTCTCATCTTCTGGCTGACCTCCATCCAGACTGTCCATGCTTGCTCTCCATCCTTCCCATCTGCCTCTGGACAGCTCTGCTGCATCTGTCCAGGAGCAGACACCTGGGCACAAATGAGGTTTTTGAGGAAGCACATGTGTGTGCATTTCTGTATGTGCAATTTTTTATTACAAGCAGGGATGACAGCTCTATTTATTTAAAGTTGCCTGGCACTTTCCATAACAAAATCCAGTTTCTAATTGCCGACATTGAACTATTTGATCTAAAAAGTCAACAGCCCACCTCAGATTCAAAAGTTTGTAAGAGGTATGTGCTTATTTATTTGAAGTTATCAGGCAAGCCCCTTCAGTAGTTTCCTGAAAGTTAAGGACACCAATACTTTGCTTCACAAGCAGTACTTTTCCCACATTAGAAAGCACAGCTCTCTGGTGAGAACTCATGCCTTCACAGTAGCAGGCATGACTGCCAGCTCAGTAGCTAGCATATTGGCAGCTGCTAGTCTAGGGGAATACTCTTTCAGTGATAATGTGTCCAAATCTAGCTGAGATTTAAGCCAACACCTCAGAAATTGCAGCCTGCCCTGTAACTGCTACGTCTTTTGCTGTTGCTGCAGCCACCTGAAGGAACACGAACTGGTTGTGGGCTGCGCTCTAGTGTCTCTTGTTTGATGTAACTCCTGACTGTACTGCTGTCAAAACTCATGTGGCTGACACCCATCCTACAAGTCCTTAGGGCATGCCTCACAATGCATCATTCGTTCATTAACTGCACTTTATGCTGGTGGCCACTTTTCAGTGATCTAAAAAGGGCCAGGGACCATCCTTTAGCTCTGACACCTGGTGACTTGGCTGCATCCGTACTACCTAGCACTCGATCTAGGGTCCCCCAATATGTGCAATATATATGCGGACCTAATGGAAAAAGATGTATTGGTGATATACCAGAATAACTGCACTGAGCCGCTCTCTCTAATGTACTGAATTCACTACTCTTCCTGATCTGCCCATGCACAGTACTCATTCCTTTGGTATTTCTCAGCATTCAAAAGCTCAAGTAGCTACTTCTCTAACCAGAACAGAAGACAAATGGGGTATGCAAATCCCTCCAGGACAAAGATTCTGTGTGGGAGAAAAAAAAATAGGGTATTTACAGCAAAACTCAGATATTCAATAATCATATATTTAGTCAGATTGGTGAAGAGGGCAAAACCAAAGTATCTCAGAAGGATCAAAGGGGATCCATCACAACAGGCAGAACAGTCCATCCTTACCAAAGGCAGCTCTTCTCCATCCAGAACCCAACACTCCTCCCTGCTATCATGCTGCTATCAGCAAATGCTAACGGTGTGATAATCAACAAAGAAGACCACTCTAAGTGTGATATCAAGTTACTTCATTTGTTCAAGTGGAAGAAATTTTGTCTGGTGTAGTGGGAGATCAAAGGGCTGTTACATCAGATTTCTCTTCTCTTTTATCTTCAGTTTCCTCTCTCTCTTTTTTTTTTTTAGATTTCTTTTAAAATGAAAACCCCAGACCTCCTTCATACATAAAAGAATTGTAATCAAATAGTATATTCAGATGCTTAGAATTTAGGAAATTCCAGAACAAAAGGCATTTCTATCCTGCTAGTGTTTTTATTAAATATGTGATTTTATAAAATATAAATATAGAAAAAATACTATATAGTTTTCATTGGTATAAAACTAAATCAGATTTTTTTCAAAAGCCTTGATCACAATGTATATTATTCTCTGATTCCTAACATGTAATCTTTTATTACTCTGTCTGCTTTAGAAAATTTTCTTGAACAGTTTTTTTATTAAATTGCTATTATTTGCCTGATATAACTTCCCAAGTGCTGAAAAAATCCTTAGTTTGATTGTTCTTTCTTTCTAGGATTGCCATTCATTGATAATGAACCTAATAACTTAAGTACTTTATTTGCCATTTACTTCACATAAGTGTAATGAATTTTAATTGAATAAATTAAGAATTCCTACAAACGTATCAGAAGAAAATTTCATAATACAAAGCAATACCAGACTAAAAAGCCAATCAATCAATTCTAATAATTTTTTTAATGTTGGGAAAGAAAAAAACTAAACCCTAAACCAGCACATGATGTTTTCAAGCAGAGCAGCTTTTAGTGAGTTTTTATCAACAGCAGCTGTCACAGATGGGTTATGTTAGTTAAGAAGATTCCAAAACAGGAAAAAAAAAAAGCCCACACTTACATAAATGAGAAGAATATCAGCTTGATTATAATACTCTTTCACTAAGAGAATATACAGTGTTGAACTTGTCTGTGTTTGCTTAGACATGAGTAAAGAAGTGAACAACCATAAAACTATACTTCAGAGCACTTTTTCACATCTAGAAAACGCATCAATTCACATGATCAGTGATTAAACAGAACACCATATATCATTCTGCGTATCTTGAGGACTTTGTAGGAGCCTGGATGAGAGAGTGCTAAGAAGATCTTGAAGCCAAAAACTGAATTCTGTAGTTAAAGGATAACACATTATTGCCAGATTCATTTCTGAACGCTACAGATATTTTTATCTTAATGGATTAAAAATTGATGTAGCTATTAATTTTTATTTGAATCTTTACAGAACTTCGATTAAACAAAACTGCTGAAAATTAGTACAACTTTGTCTGACATCATCTCTCATTTTCTGGTTTTAGTCATGTCGATACAATTAAGTGGAATGTACCCAGTGATTCCTGTAATCTGTGTTATAACACAGCTCTTCATGAAGTAAAAATTATGATGGTTATATTTGTCAAATTCACTGCATAGGCACATAGATGCAAAAAAATTACCATGAAAACACTGATTTAAGAAATATTTCTCTAGCCAAATCTATCAGCATAATCTAATCATAAACTATTTGTTTTAGTCTTTGCTATGAAGACTATATTCTTTTTTCTGCCTATGTAGTGCAAAGCATATAGATGAAAAATGGAAGCATGTTCTTGGTCTTATAGTCAGAGCACTTGTACAATCATAAAATTGTTTGGGTTAGATGGAACCTTAAAAACAATCTAGTTCTAAACCCCCTGCCATGGCCATGAACAATTTCCATTAGACCAGGTTGCTCAAAGCTCATCTAACCCGGCCTTGAACACTTCTAGGGATGAGGCATCCACAACTTTTCTGGGAAACATGTTCTGGTGTCTCACCACCCTTATTTTAAGAAACATAACTCCTTTAGGTTCTGTAGGATTGCTTTGTACGAATGCAGTGTTCCAAAATGTAGTTAGAGTGTAGATGACAACACCTGGTGTTTATTCAAGATATGCTGCTACTAGCTGAGAAAGGCCAAAAAGGCCAAGGGAACCATGATAAGGTCAGGATGAGAAAGTAAAAATAATAAGATAGACAACTAGCAATAACAAGACATAGTGAGTGAAGCTGCCAACCAATCATGGTCTGAATAGGAATGCGTGAACAGCTCGTGCTTGTAACATGCAGCCTATAGTAGCAAGCTACTGCTCGTGGACAGATATGGAAAGTGTATAAATATGGGAACTTTCTTTAATAAAATGGCTTCTCTGATCATCATATTGGTGCGTGTGGAGTTGTCCAGGCTCGCAAGGAGATTCGGAAACCTGGCAAGGTTCCACAATTTGTCTTCTTAGCAGTCCAGTGGTGCACCTTTAGCAGGACAGTTTCATCTTCTGGAAGAAGAGATGGATCCAAATCACCTGAGGTTAAGGTGGGACCTTGGCATACACTAGAGGCAGCAGAATACTATGTGAGTGGTGGTAGTGCTACTGTCACCCCTTACTGAGGAACAGGTCAAACATTTGCATCCAAAAAGCACATGTGATGCTTTAGGTGACAACAGCAGCATCTGAATCCATCTTACAGAGCAGGCGAAGTATGTGTGATGGTCAGAAGTCTGAACACTTTCCTTCATACTGATGTAGGCTGATGTTATCCACACCTTCACAAGGAGGCTAACTCTCCATTGGTTCTACAGGGAATTCAGTCTTGACTTAGTGTTATGAATTCCATTTCCTAAAACTGGCATCTGCAAGTCAGATGTAGTTAAGCCACACCAACATGTTCTTCTCAGAACCTGCTCAGGCAAGAGAACATCACTGACACTAAGTGAACGTTACACCGTACTGGAGTAACAATTGCACAGGTGCCTGGATGCAGACAAGCAACTGGAGAAAAATCTATCTTTGCATGCACTTATACTGCTTTCCAAACTATGTTTTTCCTTATACCTCATATTTTGATATCTTGAATACATTAGAAAGGTTTCCTTAACTACCTTCCTGACATAACCTTGCTTTGGAGGAATATTAGGAGAACAGTTGTTTAATATGTAGAACAGAATGTTCTACATTCTATTTCAACCACAAACAATGAAAAAACCCCTAACTCTGAACTACAATCCATCTTTCCTTAAAATGTGTCTCTTGGCTCTTTAGGGACAACAAACTTAGTAAGTTTTCCTGTTGCTAGCATTCTCCTTTACTCAAATGGTTGGAGCAATATAATTAATTCAGAAGAGTTAAAATCAGTCTGCAAATAGCTTGAAGTTTACTGCCTGCATTTTAGATCAGGTACTGTGTTCCTAAAAATGTATCTGTTATTTCTAACACCACTGATCTATTAAACACCTCCAGCCCCCTTAAAATCCTTGCCCTGTATTACTGAAAATCACAGACTAAGGAATCTGTTGCACATCTATTATTCTAAGCTTGTAAGTAAGTTCTTTTTTGGGTATCTGCTAAATATACAGAGTTTTCTAAACTTTTTTAAAGATAAGACATAGGCAATTCTATGTGGAACCTATCACATAACACATTGTAAAACTTTTAAATGTTTAAAACATTTCACTGTATCAGAAAGATAAGAAAAGAATGTGTTGGTTTGTTTTTAATAAAGACAAAAGGAAGGTTCAGTAAGTAATGAAGAACAAAGCTGTTAAAGGATTAAAAGGTGCAAAATTATAAATAAAATGATAATGCTATTTAATAGTAACAACATTCTCAGTCAGATTTTGTATATGCTGTTCTTTATGTGCACAACAGCAATATATTTAATACTAGATGTAATTTTATTTTGATAAAAAACATTTTGCAACATTATAATGTAAGAACCAGTTCAAATTTTGATATAATAAAAAATATAAATAACAATATAATCTGTCCTAAATGGCTCATAAAGCCAACATCTAAAGAAAACAACAAAATTCAGTTCAAACCAATTGTAAATTGAATTTGTTTGAATATGAGGTCTTCAAGCAGCCAACGACACAGTAAAAGTGAAATGCTACTGAATACATATCAAGACATCATCAAAAGAACTCACTACAACTCAAAGGGGGAGAGACTATCAATGAATTCTGCTTAGGAATGAATGATGTAAATTGCAAGAAATCCAAACAGAAATGTCATTTATTGTTCTTCATCTCTGTTAATTGGACACAGAGTAAAAATTTAAGATTTCTCCTTCTTAAAATATATTCATAATGAAATACTACAGCAACATCTGCCTAACAATTTTTTTCTCCTTTTCCTTCTTTCTTGATTGTTCTGCAGGAGGATCTTAGCCTAGCTTTTACTGAGTACTAGCCCTGACCACCATACTCTTTTTTCTTATTTTCCTTAAGCTGTGATTTAAAGAGGTCTAACAGCTACATTTCCAATCATATAGCTGGAGCAAAGAAGAGCACATGTGAGAGGACCAGCCTTCTTGTTCTCACTTCCATCAAGTAAATGCCATTGTTGGGTAAACCAGAGGAAGTAATTCAGGCTGTGTGCAATATATTCACCCGATTTCCTCTTCAAAAGCATTAACTTACTCAGCAGAGTTGTGGTTATTCTGCCAAAACACTGTGTATCTTTGGCATTCCCAGATAATCAGACACAGAATATATTCCTGCAGGTATAATTGGATTCTGAAATAAGTACTTACTGTAGTATAAAATACACTTGGGCAGCATTTTCATTACAGCACTTAATCCAGATGAAATCTGTATGAGCGCCTCAGAAAGAGTATCGTATTTGCAAAATAGATTTGACAGATGTCCAATAGGTCACTAAGTATTTAACAGAGATAACACCTCCACAACATAATTACTTTCAAAATGAAATGAGTTTTGAAAAGGAAGTGTAGAGGCTTCAATATAAGAAGTCTGAAACCCTACACATTTTATTGAAGTACCTAAAGGGAGACCAATCTTTCCATGTAATGTGCTGAACCTTCTTACAAAGCGGAGGTGGAATATCTGCACTCTGGCCATTGCTGCCAAAATACCAGGATTTTTTTAATGTGACTGTAGGACTTTTAAGAAATAGATTGTTAGAAGAAGTATTTTAGTTGGGTTTTAAAATGAACTCCAAAGGTTTATGAAAATGATTCTAATGATTTATTTTCAAAGCCACTGCACCTCATTACAAGACATAACAGAAACGCTCTGAATAGGTTTACAATTGCCAAGTTGGTTTACAAATTAAGACAAATCTGGAGCTTTTGGAACTTCTGCTGTCTTTCTGAGATTTCAAAAATTTGCCAAGCTATACTTAAATAAACACTTATTTGCATTGAATTACTTCACATGATGTTTCTGTCTTTACTGAAGAGACTGCAAACTGTAGAAAGCATATTTGGGTAAAAAAAAGTACTAAAATATGAGGCATCTGATAACATCTTTCATTAACTATATATATCTTAATTCCCTTAGGTCCAAAACGATAAAATTAATAATATATGAAACAAACGTTTTCAGCATTGAAAACTGTAAAGATTTTATGCAATTATGAAAATTACATGGTAGAGTGTCCTTTTTCTGTTTATACAGCATCAAAATGCTTCAGTGCTAGTGTCTGATCTGCATAACCACATATAGCTGTTCCTCAACTACGTAGTTTGTAAATCTGTTGGCTCCTGTTCCCTAATAACAGCTGCCAGATGATCAGAATGGAGTAATTTGCATTATTGTTGTATATGTTTTCTTCAATTGCCATCAGCTAAATAGGCAGATCTCTACTCAGTGTGATGCCTCCTAGCCAACAGAAAAGCTACAGTTTCTTTCCTTCTTCCCTCTCTTCAATTCAGGCAACTATGCCCAACAGAACACAACATAACCCAACCCAACCCTACCCAATCCAACACAAATGAACCCACTCCATGGCAGAATTATTTACATAAAAAAGAAAGAAAAATCTCTTCCCCTCCAGGCCTAATGGTGGCAACTGGAGTCAATGGAAGTTTTACTAATGACCTCAGTTGGAGCAACCCTCTCTAAACTTCCTTTCTTCTAACAGGCCAATAAACTTCTTATGTGCACAGCAAGAGACACGTATTTGTACCACATATTTTTGCCTACAGTTAGACTAACTTAACACTGGGAAAAGTTAGATAGTCATAAATTTTGAGAGCATTTAATAGGACTCTTAGGCATATAATCTTCTGCAAATCAACAGAAATAATGCAGCTGAAACCTGGCACTCGCTCTGAAGGTGCTACTGAAGCACCGTTTTCTTCTACCTGGTGTGACTTGGGAGATTTATGGGGTTTTATATCTGAATAATGAATGAAAACTAGGCATTGTTTATTTGTAATATATGCTATTGAGCATCTGAATTAATTAAACAGAATTTGTGGATGGATAGTGAAGCAGAGCAAAACCTAAGATCCTCAGACAATGTAACACAAATTTCCTAGGGAATGTTTAACTAGAAGCCAGGACTTGGGGATTGTCTGGAAATGATAGTGGGCTACAGAGGAATGATAACAGGAGATAAAGGAGGTAACAGGATTTGAGGACGGAACTCTTGCAACGTCCCACCTTGGAATCAGCAGGAACCAGCAAAGGTCAAAAGTTCGTGATGATGAGGAGAAGGAATATGACCACTACCACGATGAAGTAACAGGAACTCCCACCACAATATTCCTCAAAAGAATGACCACACCTCTGACTCCGCCTGAACTCCGCCTACTATGAATATTATAATTGTGTGTTGCAACAACATGAATATTTATGTAAAAATGTTGTAATCCCTCACAGAAATTGTATAAATACCCTGATTTTACACTGACTACCTTGGAACTCTTTGTCCAGGGCGAGCTGGGGGTTCCCCAACGTTGCCTTAATAAATACCTTGCTGTATAAAGACACAAAATTGTCTTTGTGCAGTTTTCTATGCCTTTTGGGGCGCGGATTCTCTGCATCAGATAGCATGCCCAAGGAAGTAGAAAAACACTACTGCTTGTAATTCAACCTCTGACATCTATAATTGAGAGTAGTGGAGGCGGAAGTTTGATGTGTTGCTGGTTTTGTTGTCTATTACGGAGAAACTTTTGTTTCAGTAATAATTTCAACTTTGGAGGAGGGACAGCAAATATCCATGTTATGAGTATAACTGTAATGTAGACCAATTTAGGCAAACCTTCTTTCCAAACACCAGCCTATTCAGTGCAGATGGGAAAGAGCATCATAGACTGAGATTCCAGTTGGATGTAGTATTTTCTGACTGGAGAAATAGAAAAAAGTAACTATGATGGAGGTCTGGGATGACCACATTTGCCCATTAGGGGCTGGACATCTATCTCTCTTTACACAGAGCTACCGAGCAGACATCATTCACATTAAAACTCTCAGTCCATTACCAACAGCTGACCTTGTGACCTTACATGAAATGCTTCACATCCCATTACTTTCCTTCCAAGTCATCTATTTTTCCAATTTTTTACAATAATGCACTTCAGCTTTGTCACACATTTCTGGCTCCAATTCTGGAAAATGTTTCTGTTCAAGAAAGCACTCCACTGTGTGCTTTATTTTGCTTATCTCCTGAAATCAAAATGAAGCATGCTGTTACCATTTGCTCTCCATAGAGATAGACTGAAAACATGCTTATGGGTTTTTCTATCCTGGGCTCTGAATGATGGCAGTTATTTTTTCCAGTCTGTTTCAAACAGAAGAACTAATGTAATCATAAATGCATTGAAATTAAATCCTAATAAAGGGTCTTCAGAAGGATATTCATGTTCCCACTTAAAAAAAAAAAAAAGGTTTATTATANAATGTTAACAGAAATGCATTGAAATTAAATCCTAAAAAAGGGTCTTCAGAAGGATATTCATGTTTCCACTTAAAAAAAAAAAAAGGTTTATTATACTTGTAAAAGATATTTGAAGCATTCCAGCTTTCTAAACCATTGCAGTATACTTCTGCAATAGCTTGCTACCCATTACTGAATAGATTTAATTATACTTTCTCTGTAGTAGAATTACAGTTACAGATGTTTTTTTGCTACTGATTGGAACGTCAGTAATAATTTAATTAGATATTATGACAGTTTCCATGGCTTATATGTTAACACAGTTAAAGTCTCTCTGTAAACTGATTTTGAGAACAAATGTTTCTGTTCAAAATCTTTTACAGTGGAAATGTTTCAAAGGTAGAAAAAGTTAATTACAAGGCTTTCCCCCCC
>VXBX01005335.1:371180-392937 GCA_013400415.1 Scytalopus superciliaris
CCACCCCCCCTTCTAAGTCCTCTGAAGGAGCAGGAACATTTTCCATGGAAATATGGTCAGTCCCTAAAATGTCAAAGAGGCTCTAACTGAGCAGTATACAGAAAGGATATGAAATTTAAACTACCTCACAATCTAAGTTAAATGGTACTATTTATTTACATAACTATAGTGACCCTCAGTGTGCAGAAGATATGCTTTTTACTGTGTGGTTTTCATGTATGCAAGAACATTGAATGGCTGTATTATATTTAATTAAAAGCAATAGTGGGCCTACCCAGATGTTAAAAGGGCTTGATCTGAACAGTGTGTTGACATCAGATGAATAGGAAAGGCCACCTGCTAGCTCCACTTTTGGCTTTGTGGATGATTTGCATTCCTGTGGCCTGTTGCTCTGCATGATTGCTCTCAGCACTTCACAGCCCCATGAACTGTTTAATATCATGGATACCTTCCAGCCATGCAGGCTATCTCCTTTTGTAACATCAGTGTAAAAGAAAGACTGACCACTTGCATGATTCTGATGGGTAGAGCATGATGTTTTCACTTAGCATATACCACATCAAAGAGGAGGAAATGCTTTTCTATAAACCAGATTAAGATAAAAATTAATCCATTCTTGCCTAAGAGTGCTAACAGACCCTTTTTTCTCTTTCTGAAAGATGCTCATCATTTGAATGTGAGTACAGTTCAGACTGTATCCCTGTTTTTTTCACTTGAGCATGGAATGTTTCTAGTTTAAATACATAAAAGTTCAATAATTTACTAAATATGTGTACTGTTTGAACACTGAGAATCCCTTCAGTAGCATAAATGTATTCATAAACACAAAGGCAATTATTGGACTTCATGTGCTTTATCATTATTAGATAGTGCAAGTGAATTCTGACTGCTGTCATCTTTCTGAAAAACTACAAATATTTTAAAGTGAGAGGCAAGAAAAATGTAACTAAATTATACCATTTTCCATCAGGAAATGCTAAAAGACCAAAAAAAAAAAAATTCAGATCTATGTTTCCTTATAGTGCCCTCTTATGAGATTATATTTGCCACATGGAACTCACTGAAAACTTCCTGCAAGTTCCCAGCTTGAAGATTATTGTATCATCATTCAAGGAGAAAAAGGATGCCATTGTCTAAAAAGAGTCATAGCTATTTTACAGATTCCCTCATATTTATGATCTGTATTTATTTTTGCAGTGATGAGTTGACTGCATCCCAGCAAGCTCTCAGTGGCATTTTCTTATAGTTTTATACTTCAGTATTAAGTAATAAAATAATAATATGCTTGCTTTTGTGTTTGATGCAACTTTTTCGTTATGCAGTATAATGATTTAAAGTACAAGACAGAAAAAATCAAATATTAATACAGAACAGATTTATATACAGTATGTGTGATAATTCACTTCTAACTTGATGTTAAAAATTTTTAAGATTTTGAACATTTTAAATCAACTTTTTGCTATAACCAGACAATTACTTTCCTGACAAATTATTTAGTTACTTAAGAACTGGGATAATGGAGATCAAAGAGGAATAAGTTATATACCTAAATGCATCTTTAGAATGTTAACTCTAAAGCACAGATTTTCTGACTCCTTACTCAATTAATTGCAGTATAGAAAATTCCTATGGATTTAAGCTTATGACTTCAAAGTTGCTCAAGTATCACAAATTTTACTTTTCAACATAACCACAGATAACTCCGTCTTAACACTTAGAGAGAGCAAAGATTTAATTTTGAATTCCATACTGTAAAATGCAGCTATCACTGATGAGAAACATGGTTACAGTTCCATCCTTTAGCTGAATGGGTCTGAATGTAACAGTGTTTCTAATCTGCCAGTCTTCAGAAGTTCAAGGAATAGGAGCTGTTAATTAATGTTCTTCATTAGGTTTTCTAGTCAGTAGTTGCCACTGAAAAAGTAAGTCCATGGCCTGCTGATTGGTATTGCTCCTGAAAAAATTATAGTGATGGTTAGGGAACTTCTGCAGTTAAATACAAGTGCTCCACTCTGCTCAGGCAGGATGTGGACACTACCACTAGACAATGGGCTAAACAGAAGGTACTTGATTGTTCTGGTTTTCTTGAAAGAAAAAAATTGCCCTCAGCCTCCAAACTGTGAAACACCAGGAGGGAGATCTCTCCAATTCATAATTAAGCATCTAAAACTTTAAAAGGGATGAAGTTGAAGACAATCTCCCATTTATAGCATTTTAATTTGAGGTTCTCAGGGATGTCCAAGACATCTGTGGCAGGTTTGACAGATGTCACAGGCCTGCAGGGGACTAACCCTGTAGGCTGGCAGCCAGGGAACAATGGCATCTTGAATGGCACCAGGATTTTGCGAGCAGACCTGTTAAATTTAGGGAACTGAATCCAAATAAGGGTGCTTAAGCTCATGTGATAGCAGTTATCTAATCAGCACAGTCTAGAGAGTGATTTAATTCTCTTTGTATCTGGAGCTGGGAATGGCTTTTCCAGCTCCACGGACTGCATTTGCTAGGTTTTTGCTGGCTGCCATTGGAGCTCACGTGCCTAACACACAGGGAGACAACTGCGTAACAATACGTAAGTTCAGGTGTCTTAATCATGCACTGACTCTCATAATTAATTGTGATATTTTCCACTACTTTTACGACAGTCAGCGAAACTACTAGGATTTAGAGAACATATTGCTACAAATGCAAATGTTGTAAATTACCTAACTGTAAGCTGGCCATGGAGGCCAGGTATTGTACACTTGGACTTCCACAAAAACTGCAATTATTTATGCACGTCTTCTCTACAGCACCAGGAAAGCACAAAGAGAAGAGAACATATTGATATTATTCCCCCAGTGAGCTAGCTAGCAGCCCCAGGTTTAACCAACAGCTAATATAGTTCATGTCCACCACACTTCTGGAATGGCCCTGCAGTCCTAAAAAAGCTGAAGGACTTAAGACTGGTGGCAAATTAAAGTTTAATATGTACTGCAATTTGTATATTTTAGAATCCTACATCACTTCCCCATCATAACTGTGTGTTAACTTTCATTACATCCAAGTATATGAAGTAATAAATAGATCCCAAGTGCCAAGAAAATGCTAAAAAAATCTGAGGCAATTCTTCTCCATGTGGGAACCATCTCTAGTGAACTCTACTTCTGTAAAAGGAAAGTTATTACTTCTGTTCTACAAGTACTTTGCTTCATTAGAAAGCTGCTATGGAAAATAACAAAGAGTTTACTCTTTTGTTGAGTGCTCTGTTAATGTTGTATGCCTTCTCCAGATACAGCTTTGCAGATGGAAATGTTTGAGGTGAGGCTGAATGCTTTACTGAATTGTGACCTGCTATAACATGAGTTTTCTTCTTAATTCTTTCTGGTTTGCACTACTCAGGTGCTGCAAAACAGCTGTTGAATTAGCTGATCTATGCAGATTTAAATTCTCCTGCATGCATGAATCCCTGCGTCACGGGGACGGAAAAGGACTGAAAAACTATGTTCCAACTGACTTCCAGCCATAAAAAAGAAGTGGGCTTTCCCTGAAGAGGTGATAGTCCAGAGCAATCCTGCTCTCCACTGGTTCCTGTATCTTTGGCTGTATGCACAGATTTGTGTAATTTTGAAGCAGAGCTAACTTGTACAACAGTCAAAATAGTTGCTGCTGAACCTCAAGAACAGTAAAAGTGGCATAAAGTCATCTTTGCCACACATACATGACAGAGGCTTATGTTTAATCAGCACTTAGTAAGGAATTTAAGAAGAAAACAATAAGATTATATAAATTTCACTTTTAAAACAAACTAGATTATCATCCCTTTGACCATATCACGGAGACAGCTTTATGATAATATCTCCAAATATGTTCAAACACGATAAGGAATTGATAGTGGATGTTTTTGTTGTTATAGCAAATGGAGTGGTAAGGCATGATGATAACTGCTGTTATGCATTGGTATTGTATATATAATGACAGGGTTGCCGGGCACCACACTCTTTAGGGCTTATCTTTGTCTATTTTTAAGGAAAGTGTTAATTGAGTGCAAATGTGTCTGATTCTGTGATGTAGAGAACTGTTCTTTGTTGACAGCCCTTAGTCTCTTGATTGCTCTTTTGGTATTGCCCAGCTGTGGCCTTGAGTGATGAAATACCTTAAAATATGAACTGTGCTTTCTTCAAAGTATGTATTTTGCCTTCAATATGGTGAAGCAATCAAACTTACACTTAGCTTACAGGAAGAGAACAACTTTGCTATAATAAGTACTGGGAGGCCTCAGTTCAAGGAAAGAGACCATGCTGAGGAATGTTAAAAGCAGACACTGTTATCACTCCCTTTGAGTACTGAGTTTACCTTCACCTACAGTTGCTTTGGCTCCCTCCTCTCTAACTTTGAAGAAAGCCTTTCACAAGGATAGTGACATGATTTAAGGAAGGTGTAGCACTGAGGGAGGACAGAAAAGGGAATATCTCCATCTTCTTTTCACAGTACTTTTACAGAAAATATATGGGCAATCCTCTGGATTCCACGAAGGTTTTCGATCTGCCTTCTTCTGAAAAACAAAACCAAAAAAAGATCTCCCCCTGCTAACTCAGTAGGGGATCAAACCCAGTTTCACTGATGTTCTGGCATGAGATGCAAATCATGAATAGATTCTTTTTGAGAAAAACCTTTTAGTATTTTTTTGACAATTAAAAACCTTAAAATTTCAGGACTTTTCTGCTTACAATGTAAATATAAAGAACTGGCCCCAACTTTGATGACACCCCCCTACTCCTTAAACCCACACCGAGGTGGAAACTGAAAATTCACTGAAGTCTGTGTCTTCTTTGGATATGGAATGAGGCCACCGGGTCATTGATTTCAGCAGAGCTTCTCGAAGGGGATGTGAATCCACAGGACTGAGCGCTATGTAGTTGCTTGTACCACGCACAGGGGGCAGTTACAGCCCGCTACTTGTATTTTCTCTTTAGTGTATTATCTGAAGTACCTCAAAACATTTCTTCTTTGTCCTTGAAAAACAAATGCAACGATCATGTTTGTGTTTCATGTTCACTCCAGTGGGATTCCTTCTTCCTAGCTCATCTGAAATGCTAATCACCTCTTTCCCACTCTGACATGTTCACCTTCATTTCACGTCAGTGGGAGAGAGCAAAACCTTCTGTGACTCTCCTGAGAAGTAGCTGGTTCCCTTATTCTCTGACTTGTATTTCTTACCTGTTAAAGGTGAGAAAATGTTTCTCTTCTGAGTTAATAATTTCACCGGCTATTCCTTCTGCTGTCTTCCTTCAATAGAAAAAGTTGAAGGCCTGCTCCCACACCTTGCTTGCTAGTGCTTTGCAGACATTCACTGGTGTGGGCAGAGTGCAGATATCAACAGCTGGAAACTGATAGTTATAGGAAGAAGTCAGATGCAGTTCTTAAAAACCTGAGCTGTTTAAAAAAAATTAGTAAATTATGTTTTGAATAAAAAAGCCACCAGATAACTGACTTTATTTGCAGTGATCACGTGAGTTGGAAAACTTTAAGTTGTATATGTCTTTCACATACACAACACACTTTTATATGAAGTTTTGAGGCTTCATCTTGCATCTGGTAAGACGATATCAACAACAAAGCTGGAAAAGAGCAGTACTTGATACTTTTCTCTGGATTTTCTATAAATCGTTATTTATGTCAGAAGTTCAACACATAGCTTAGATAGTTGAATTGAAATCATGATAACAGGTTTGCTTCTGCTGTTGCTGGTGAGGATCAGTAGGAAATACAGTAATTCCACATTGTGTATAGCTTGGGTAGGCCAGAAACAAATTTCTTGCAACTGGTGACAGAAAAAGGAGTTTGAAAAAAAAAGAATTTAAAATTCTGTTGTCAGAAATAAATGTTATTCCCAAGCCACTTTATTTTGCTTAATTACCCAGTAGCAATATGTTTGATTTTTTTTCCCTCTGCTACTTCCATGCACATTAGCAGGTATCCTGAATCTGGAATATCTCTTCTTGAAGTGTGAGTGTAGTTATCTACAGTCCTGAAGCACTGCACTCTTCAGAGTTAAGAAGGCAGAGCAAAGGTCAATGGAAGCTCAGCTCATGACTTTTTACAGTCCAGTTTTCTCTTCAGCACACAGACTGATGAAGTCCAAGCTTCTGGTGTTTCAGTCTCATGAATGTCTTCTGGCTTTCATTTCAGTTTGTATCTAAAGCTGGATAACTTTTAAAGGGCAGCACTTGAATTCAGTATCCTTTGTAACACACTGATCTGCACCTGTTTAAGAGGTGTTCCAGGTGCTTTTGGCAGGTGATATTTCCAGCCATTCTGAAATGTTTAAAAAGGACAGTTTTCTGAAATGCCTGCTGGTGTATTATATGCTGTAATTCAAATTTCGGCTTTAGGAGTTATGGATAAATTCAATATTTTAGATGTACTTTGTTGTGAAAATAACAATAAAAAGAAAATATCCCTTCAAAATATAAATAGAGGGAAATACAAAAATATGGGTTTAATATTTTTATGGTTTACTTTTTTTTAAACTTCTGTTTCTTTTGACACTGGTGGGAGCCAACAAAATCAGTTCTCACTGCAGCAATATGGAAGTCATCAGGCCCGAAATCTATAACTGCAAAAGAACTAATCGTTACTTCTGGGTAAACAAAAACATTGGGGATGATTCTCAGAAGGAGAAGACCAAAGCTTCATGAGATTATATTAGAGATTTTGACACTCCTCACTGCCACATGGAAAACATAAAATCAAAAAGACTGATCAAACAGAAAAGTTGTTTTGCCTGGTTGCATTATGCAAAATACATAGCTGAGTAAGTTAGATGATATATGGATGCCCTTTCTTTCCTTTCTGTTTTGTTCATTAGAAAATAAAAACAGAAGCTGTTGTGACAGAACATGAGACAGAGTTTAAAATTCAGAGGGCCTGGAGCTGCTTGTTTTTATGTTGGCCTCAAACCACTTAGACAAGTAAAGCAGATGCACAGCCATTCTAGAAAGGCACAGGTCATAGTCCCATATGTCTGCCAACTCCATTCAAAGTATGCATCCTCTCTAACTGTTTTATCTCTAATATTTATTAGCCTCACACAAATGTCTCATTAACTATTATGCTTAAAGATACCAGGCATCCATGTTTATGAACCTGAATTACTGTCCAACTAACTGTGAAGAAGCCATCATCTTTTAGCTCATAGGCTTATAAAAGCCAATTGGAATGAACAGATATCCTTCCTATTGATGCCTAAAGTCGAAGAAATAATTCTCTGGACTATTTCTGAGTATTAAAAGGCAAAAAGCACTCCTTTATTACGGTGCCCAGGTGCCCAGGAATATTTTGCACACACTGAGTTGCACAGGTCTTACAACTTTATACTACCATCTAACTACAATATTCAGATTCTAATTACAGTACTTGGACATTCCCTCATCTGTTACCTCCACTTCCAAAACTGTCCCTCCCATAGTACTGCCCTCACCACGCCTCTGACACGCCTCCTGAATTTGAATCGGAGAAGACCCCTGTCTTGATCTCTTCTTCCTCTTTCTCATCTTCTTTGACACAGTATCACGCCTTCTGGAATGGTTTCAAGGCTCTTGAGTAGCTTTGACTGGCTATCAGGTGTTATGTCTCTTTCTCAGTATATTTTCACAGATAGAAAAACTCTTTACCTCGTTAAAATCCCTGACAGTTGAAATTCTTAACAAAGAATGATAAACTATATTTTTTAGAAATTCAGTGCAAAGGTACTTAGCAATATTTATTATTAAAGTAGTAAGTTATAGGCTTTAGGGCTACACTATGCACAAATTGCTACATTTATTTAGATTTCTAAATTTACATTACACAAAGTATCTAATGCTTTTCTAGTCTGTAACATAGCCTTGTCATTTAGAACAAAATCATAATAACACTGAAACTGCTCAGGCGCTAGAGGTGTTGAGGGACCTATGGACTTGAGGCTTTTGTTTCTATGTTTTATGTTTATAGCTTTCTTATAAAGCTGGCATACAGGAGATACACACTCAAGCACTGTTGTTTTGGGTAATCAGATCTGCTGACATAATAAAATGTGTTTCTTTTTGCGTTGCAGAGCTCCTTTTTTAAAAAAAGTATTATGTGTCTTAAGTTAAGAGTGTTCAGCACCTCACAAAACAGAGTGCTTAAGCAGCACAGTCATAAAGTTGCATTTCATTATGCTAACATTACACATACACTTTTCAGACTTGCTATCAATTTTATACTGTTCACATGTTTTGGTGGCTTGTTGTTTTCAGGTCTGTCATTTTGCTTTACAGGAAAAGGGCAGTTTGCAATTCTGCAGAACCGGCTGCACCTTGGTGAAAAGAATACAAATATATATGTACATACTGCAGTCACGTGCTAAGCAACCATCCCTTGTATTGTTTTCCTGTTGCACTTTGTTTCTGATCTGCCACACCAGGGTTATTACAGGCCTGAGCCTCTCTGGAACGAAGCCTGCCAAATTTGCAGAGCTCTGTCAGACTTGTGTGGCAAGTCTCTATTCATCCAGCACAAGGGAGGCTTCATCCATATGGAGGTTTTCCCTTGAACAAAATAGGTCAAATTGAAAGCAGTTGTAATTTAGAGCATAACTCATACATCAAATAACAGAATTGCAGTTTGCCTGTCATTTTTCATGAAGAAAATATGTATAACTGGTATTTTGCTGAGAAATACTTCACTAGACTTTAAATATAAAGGAGAATGGTTGCATTAAAGGAAGACTGGCACTTCATTTTAGAAAATATATTTTATCATTACAGTTAAGATAGGTATCCAGACCAGTATGAATCTGCAAAATTCCACAATGACTAAAAATAGATTCCAGCTGGAGAGCAAGGCCCACTTCAGACTGGTTTCCACACTCTATGACTTGCAGAGCAGGTTCTAGAAAATTTACATCTCAGCAGGAAATGTCCTTTATCTTCTTTCACAGCAGGTGAGTCTGTCAGAGGTGAGGAATGATACCAGTACACTTTATCTTTCAGTCTTGTTGTGCTTTATTAAACTTTTTAAACAGTTTAATCAGGTTAGTCACCAAGCTTTATTCTCTATTATTGTACTAATTTTAAAATGATACTATTTTGACTGTGGGAATAATGAGAAAAAGTCGTTGGGGATTAGCTGTGGATATATTGCCCCTCCTTTACTCATACTCTTGTGGGGTGGATTACTCATGTGTTGGTTTAAAACATCCCTACAGGCAATGTCTTAGTGCTTAAGGTTCAGAAATATGAATAATAAAACTAGACCATAAGCTATTCAGCTTGCTAGAAATTAAATTTAACAGCTTCAGCTCATGAATCCAGCTGTAAAAGTACATACAGGGCATTAAATTAACAGGAACACGTGGAAATCTACAGGATCATATTCCGGAGGAATCAAGTTTTGTGTTTGTTCTACCAGATAATCTGGTAAGACTAGACAAAACATTTTTTTCCCCTAACATTAAACTTCTTATTCCATTAACAAAATCCTTCTGTGAAAAAACTTGCTGCTGCAGAAAAATTTTCATTACTCTGACTTGTCCTTCTCTCATAAAAATAACAAATCTGACAACTAGTCAACCTGTAGCAAGAAACTGATGTACTAGGAAGGCTTAATGTGCCCAAGGGATTATCTACTTTTTTTCAAATATACTGATGAATGCTACTAAAAATATTTCATCTGACCAAGAATTTCTGGTGCATATCCACCACAGTCACAGCACTGCTTCTAGTGTTAGTATTTGAGAATATACCCATATAAACAAAAATTAGTAACTAAAATCTTGCATCTCAAGAAAAAACTCCAGTCCAAAGGAAGTTTATGTTTTCCAAAGTAGAGACATTACTGTTGTTACCAATTTCTATAGAGGAAATAATCAAACACTGCAGTAAGGGGCAACAGTGTAAAATCCCACGGACAGTTTCACTGATACTGCACGATAAATTTGAGCCTTGTGTGACAGAAGTTTCGGAAGAAAACTTCTGTGTTAAATGCTATGAGTTCTCTTGGGTGAGTGGTAAGTAAGGAAGCATGGGTGACAGTATAGTGGACTTCATGGAAAGGTGAGCTTTGCATCTATTATGAACATATCAGTAAAGACATATTAGGGAGGGCAAAAGCAGAGCAAAAATGAACATCTTGTAACTTGTCTTCCTCCAGACCCCAGATGCAACACCTGTACAAGGGCCAACTACTTTGTTATTACACAGGATTTCAGGCTCTCTTATTGCACGAGCAGGGAAAAAAGTGCTTTTTCTCCTTTGGGGAAAATCCTAATTCTGCTTCTGAGGCCAAGAGGACTCCTTATTCATTGCAATTGTATTTTGGCGGCACAGAGCAGGACACCCAGACTTTGAGGGTATGTCTCTGTACAGCCCAGTGCACCAGTAGTGGGAACCAGGCCAATGATCAGCTGCTAGCCAGCTCTCTTCCTTCTGCAGAGTACTGAGTGACACCAGGAATAGGATGTTCTGCTTACTTATCCTGCAGCCCCTCCCAAAAGACAAATCACTATCAAAGTCTTGGGTCATATCTTGTATGAAGTCAGTTGTCCTTTGTTGCCTGAATATTCTTTATATAATTACTGCTAAGCAGTCTTTTCAGGAGAAACTTGATTTTTTTCACAGTCACATATCTATCAACTTTATTGTCTTCTGACATCATCGCTCACCACCGTTGCTAGGTGACGTTACTTACTGTGAGATCAAAACTGGGCATGTGTTGTTCATGTTATCACGGCTGCTGTCTTTTAATCTGTGATATATGGTCTTATCTTTTGTAGTGGTAGAGATGGAAGGGATTAATTATGGCACTACAAAAGGGAGCAGTTAAGTCTTAAATATTAAAAATCATATTAAAAACATAACACTGCTTTGTTTACATCAGGTGTATGAATTAAGATATCTATTTCTGTTCATATTAAGATGCAACTAATACCAGCTGTAAGGTCTAGCTGGTAAGTAACCTGTCTCGGGATCTGGAATCCATAGGTGACTATAGAAAATCAGACAGAGATGAATAATTTAAATCTGCTTCTAAGTAAAACTCTATAATTCCACATAGTGTCAACTGGGCAAATAACTATTGTATTTTTAACCTTTCTTTTATAGCTATCTTTTCATGCATATAGACAGTAGTCCTTAGAATTCTGCTAAACTCTTAGCTTCTAAGATATTTTATGCAAAGAAAATTATCCTTGCTAGTTAAAAATTGCCTAAATATGTACTATAATAAGAATATTTTTATGAATTTGAAATGTTCTACCTGGCATGAGATACATCCTTGTTTTTAAGTTATAAGGGGAAAATGTGACATAACCTTGGTTAAAAAGTCATACTTTTCTGATTTGCCATAATGATGTGTTAGGAATCAAAGGAATCATTTGGTTTCTTAATGGTATGGAAATATAATTTGCAGTTTGCTTTTAAAAGCTGAATAACTGTTTTCAGATATTATTCTTAGGAAATATGTTTTCAATTGTATCCCTCTCCCCTTTTTCTCTCAGACTAGCTACACAATCTATTTAAGCAAGGTATATTTTTTCATAAAGATACCTTTCAAACACTTTTTTTCCAAGTCTCCATTTTTGTTGGAATTGCTTATGCAGCATGTAGAATAGGCCACTTACTTTAATTAAGCACAGTCAATCCTGAATGTACATGTCATTGATTATGGAATTCATTCACTCTCACTTTGATTTGTGCTTTGGAAAGCCCAGATCATTGGGGTTGTTCATAAAGATCTTTAAGATCCACTGGCAGTAAAAATTTCATATTCCTTTAATTCATTCTTGTATTTCATGTCTGTAATGATTTGATATTCCACATCTATAGTACCAGCTGCACAATAATTCATGATAGTACGTTCCATAAAACCTACATTCTGAATATAATACAGTAATTACCACCCTTACAGACCATTTACATTTCTACAGAAGTATCCCAAATCTATCTGGGCAGACTAGAAGATTAATGGGAATAAGGGTGATGAATTCTTCATAATGCAATACTTGTTAATTAGCTGATTGCTTCACTTTTTCCAGCAGAAAAGACACTACAACTGTTCTTGCCTTTTCCATATAACTGTTTTCTGGGTGGAGCTCTCAACAGTATAAAATTTATCCCTTCTAATTAGAATTTTACTTTCAGCTTCGAAGATCCCCACCTATTTCTCTATTTTCCGGAGCCTGGCTTTGACATTCCTTCCATCTACAAACGGCTGATCTTCTTCCCTTAGTAACACATCACTATTCAAATGCCATAGCAGTGCTTTATTCAGATATTGAACCATGACAAACAAAGATTATTTCTTGGTTTTCTTAAAATGCTTTTAGCAATGCATCCACTTCTTCATAGTTAATATGCTAATTCCTAAAATCTTGTCAGAGGCAAACAGAGAACAGTAAGAGATTCTGTACCCTGCCTACCATATTTTCCTAGCTGCTTCTGCTTTAAAGGAACAGGGCTGGCTATTTTGTATAATTTTTGTCAATAAAAGGATTTTAAAAGTCAATTTTTTTCTGACTACCTTTCCCATATTTCTATTCTCTTTTGTCATTTTGATAAACTGGTATAGGAATCATGTTTTATTTCATGTCTGGATGCAGTCTGCAGCTGAAGGCAAACATGCAAGCATAGTTATATATTTTTATATGTTCATCATTAGCATCTTATATGCATTACCTGAATGATCTCTTGCTGGAAATCACTGTTTTAGTAGAAATAAAATAGTCCACAGGTACCATCGAATTCCTTTAGAACTCGCATTCTCTGAATTAGCATTCTATGAACTTTCTATCCATACTATAAAAACCATATGCATCAGATGTGTAATCTATGAAGCACAGCATCCTGTCCGTGATGGTAGCCAGCACCAGATGTTTTACATAAAGGTGCAAAATCCCTTTACAGTAGGCAGATGTTGGATTATTTCTCTATTAAGGAGGTCTCATCCTAAACCCTAATATTTAGAGATTGTCTGAAGCCCAAAAGCATGAAGTTTTATTTTCATTTCGGAACTCCTCTTTAGTGTCTCACTAATCTTCACTCTTTGAGAGTGTTTGTTGTGGACCAGTGGCAAGAATCGAGTTATGTGGGCTCCAGATGTAGGTTCAGTATTGTTTCTCATGCTGGAGCAACATACAGGAGAAAAATCTGCTCAGAGCAACTGGAATATTAAACTGCCTAGCTCTTAGCCCCTGGCAAGCATAAAAGAGCAAAACATAGCTAGAAAATCACATTTCTCAACATTTTAGAAATTAAACTGCCAGGACAATGGAGGGTATGTTCTTGACTCCAGGCTACATTGCTGCTAAACTCCAAATTCTTGCTACAAGACATGGAGATCCCTGTCCTTTTAGAAACAGTTGGACATACTTTTGTAACAGAAAAGTTTTGGCAAATTATAGTGTTCACTACTTCAGGCACAGATGTAGCATGGGTTTACAGTTTACAGTGGGAACAAGAGTTCATGGTCTCATGAACACACGCAGTGACAACACTATGGCAAGAAGCAGGAAATGGATGTTAATGAGGCTGAAGAGCCAAAGTCTCTCTGGGATCAATTGTGAAAGAAAGTTAAAGCTTCCCTTCCTGGCTATCAAACACTGAAGCAGTCCTACTGCCTCTGGCTACAATGCTGTGTCTCCTGTCTGCGCTGGATCTTCTGGTGCTCTATGGTGACCTCTTCCCCTTCCCTCATGCTCCTCAAAAGGCCCACTGAAAGAAAATTATAAAAACTCAAGCCACCTCCTGTCTTTGTTAGCTGTCTCCTTGAGCTCAGAATAACAAATCTGATTTATAGTAGTTTAAGCATTGGGTCAAATTATGTTCATTAACATGGTGCAAAATACTTCAAAAATTTTAACTGAAGTTCTGTATGTGCAATGGACAAATAAAAGCTTAAAAAAAAAAATAAAATCCCAAACCGAGTAGTTTAAAGTCCAAAAGTCTATTTACCCATTTACCCAAGGAAACTATAGCTATTTAAGAATCTTTCTGCACTAAAACCAGCAATATGCAAAGGTCAAAGAAAAGTCAGAACTGTAACACTTATGTATTACCGTAGAACTTAATAAAATATTCTATGCATTGTTTTTGATTCCTTATTACTCAAATTCCTGGCTGTACAGCGATCCAGTGTCAACATTTGGTTTGGCATTTAGGATTCCCTCCTAGGAAATGGGAAGTGTGGGTTCAATACTCTGAAGGCTGGTCAAACGCAGCCAGGAAGTTTGTGGCTATTCCTCTGTGCTTGGTGTTTCCTCCTGGCTTTCCTCCTTAGTGGCTACCTGTTCAACATATGGACATAGTGCCCTGCCTAGAAGACACCAAGTTTCCCTAATCACAGTGGAAAAGCAAGTCTGTAGCTAAACTGCTCCAAACTACTCCCTGAGGGTAATGTGGATGCCTAGTTCCCTCCAGTTACTGCAGAAAAATGCAGCCTAAATCTCTCTAAAGGCTCATAAATGCCTTGATGCCTAATTTAAGTGTCATAAGTAGGAGGTTTGACTAATGTTGCCCATGCCTATTTCAATCCTCTGCAATCTCACAGATAGATGGTTGTATCTGTTTGTTGTGGGTTAACCCTGGTATGCAGCTCAGCCCCACAGTCACTCCCTCACTCCTCCACACCATGGAGATGGGGGAGAGAAACAAAAGGGTAAAAGTGAGAAAACTCATGGGTTGAGATAAAGACAGTTTAACAGAGAAAACCAATCTGTGCCCACAAGCAAGGCAAAATAAGGAATTGACTCACCACTATCCATGGGCAGGCAGCAAAGCAGGGCTCCATCACATGCTACCTGGGAAGGCAAATGCCATAACCCTGGATGTCACCCCACCAACTTTTATTGCTGAGCACAACATCAACACAGGAAAGTGCTGGATTCTGCACCTGGGATGGGGCAACCCTGGATGTTCATACAGACTGTGGAATGAGAAGCTGGAAAGCAGTGCCGCAGAAAGAGCCCTGGGGGTCCTGGTTGATGTCAAGTTGACTATGAGTCAGCAGTGCCCTGGCAGCCAGGAGGGCCAACTGTGTCCTGGGGGGCATCAGGCAAAGCATCACCAGACGTNTTTCAGGCACATGACGAGACTCTTGGGGGTGGTCCTTTGCAGGGCTATGGGTTGGAGTCGATGATCCTTGCAGGTCCCTTCCAACTCAGCATATTCTGTGATATGGTATGGAATATCCCCTTGATTGGCTGGGGTCAGTTGTCCTGGCATGTGCCCTCCCAATATTTTTCCCACCCCAAGCCTACTCGCTGGGATGGCATAGGGAGAAACAGAGCAGGCTTTGACACTGATCAGCAGTAGCTAAAACATGGGTGTGTTAACATCGCTTACATCACAAATCCAAAACACAGCAGCATACAAGCTACGATGAAAACAATTAACTCAATCTCAGATAAAAAGATTACCCTGTTGTACTAGGACCACCCTAACACATTTAAAAGCTATTATTTGCAAATGGAAATATGAGAAAATTGTGAATGTTCTTAAGAAAATTGCCAATTTTCTTATTTTTACATAAATTGTGGCACTTAAGGACATGCTCTAGGGATGGACTTAGAAGTATTGGTTTAACAGCTGGACTCAATGATCCTAAACATTTTTTTCAACCTAAACGGTTCTATGACTCTATGATCATTCTCTGAGTGGACAAACAGACCTTAAAACCCCCAGAGGTACTATGCGAAACAAATCCCTTCTCATCCTGGTATACAAACATCTGCTTTGGAGGTGAACTGTGTTTTAAATTGGGGAAACAAATAATTAAGGCTAGCATGGAATGGTTAATACTGCAAATGGCATTCTTCTTCCAAAAAAGAACACCGCTCTCTTTCACAGAATATTGCTTAAGCAACACTTGTGGGTCCCTAAATGTAACAACAATAAGATGTATTCTGCTTCATGAAATGATATTAGCATTTTAATTTAAAGGTATTACAGGTTTTTTACTCCCAGATGAAGTTTATAAATTTTTGTTACAGATACTGTGGATTCAAGAATGTGATAATTTTTCCAATTGCAACATGAAGTAGTGCACTTTAATTTTTATGTGATTACATCTTATATTAGTGATGAAGATCATGAAAGAAGATGTAAAAAAATTTAGAGTTTTTCCTAGTGTTTTACTTTATTGTGCTGTTGCTATCATTATGCTGAAAGGGGAATCCCTGAATGTCAATACCAGTCCAGTATTTCCTATGTCAGACTTTCCTCTAGAGTTACAGTACTCATTTGCTTGTTTCAGTCTTTACTAGTGAAGCCAAAAAACACAGTTCTTTGTCCTAACTTATGCATGCTACCAAAGAGGATTTTAGATCACAGGACTCAGCTGAAAACTGCAATCTGATTCTGAAGTTAAATACAAACAGAACTGGAGAAATAAATGATGCACACATTTACTTGATGATCTCAGATTACTTTGTGTTATGGTGATACTTGCTTTTCTTCCCCATTACACACTATTTCAATTTATTTTTCATTACTTAGTAGTGTGTTTCTAAAAGTTTTTGCTATGTTGATAATTTAACAACTGAATTCAGTTACTGTTGATATGCATTTTAATTACACATTGTTTAGGCAAAATAATATGAAATAAATTGAAAAATGTGAAACTGCCATATGAAACTACCTTGAGCAAACTACCTTGGCAAGCACATCCTTTATTTGCTTTGTCTCTTCAGTAATAAGTCTGCCTTTTTTACTGTTTGATTGCCAAATCAGGAAAGTTTATACTGCACCGGAAAACTTCTCCATTGTTTTTTTTTACCCTAAGTTGAGTAGTGCTGGTCACAGAAGAAACAGAAAAATTCTAGTGTCAGACAGGTCATTATACTAGAATTTAAACTGTTACTATTGCTCTAGAACAATTTAATGCCAGGGACGTAGTGGTTGAGTATCCCAAGTCAGTTTAAAAGGTAAATGCCTAGAAAAAATTCAAACAGTTATTCCTGGTATGACCACACAATAAGTTTTGTACATTAACTTAGTAATTAGAAAAATAAAACAAAAAAGAAACAGAAAAATTTAACTTTTGGATTCATATAATCATTCATTTGTGCTTTCTTGGACAATGCCTAATTCATTTTCACTTGCTGGAAAAGCTTGAAACACAGAAATTGCATATGGTTCATAGAATATGGTTCATTTGATACTAAACTCTGTATTTAAAATAAATCAGAAGAATTGCTCCCTAAGAGAACAGAAAAGGTGCAGGCCTTTAGCCCTTTTTTCCTGTTTGGAAAGCACTATTCCCAGAATGCAGTGTAGGTACACTTTCCAGGTGGTTATTTTGTCCTGTTTTGACTAAACTCTGATAAATGCTCTCTACTTGAGAAGAAATGGATATAGCACAAAAGCCATCTCAGAATGTCTTTATTCAGTAAATATTTCCTAAGGATAACCTGTAGTTTCTCTTTTATCCTGCATGATGTGACAGGGTCACTTGCTAGAAAAGCAGAAAACTGGCCTCACTGACAACCCGTACGATTTTGTTGGCTCTTAACAACATAAAGAGAGGAAGGAAATCAGAGGTTACTGCATATTGCACCTTATATCCATATAAGAAATCACATTAGTATTTATTGGCAGGGAAGACTGGGTGGAGATGGAGATACTAACTGCATTTATGTGGAAAAAAGAGATGGAAACGAAATCTGTGTAACAGTAGGCAAAATACTTGCTCTGAAAAGGAAATATTTTCTTAAATATTATAATAGCACCTTGAAAATCCATTCAGGAATCGGCTTATAGTTTCTCCTAATACTGCTGAGTGGTAGGTCAGGTCACTGAGACAAAGAAATTACAGTCTAAATGACGGAGTCAGACAAAGGACACATTTGGTTCATCAGTATTTCTGTCAGTTATGGAAACAACTCAAATGGAAAACATTATCCATAAATAAGCACTTTCTTCTGCAAGTCTCTGCTGTCCCTGATATGCCTCATAACAATTGTATGTAGCAATGTAGCACTGGCACTTTGGAGACCACCCAAAGACCCAAAGGGCTGCCAAGTACCATTCTTACCAGTATAAAAGTCATTGCCCTTTATAAATGTAAAATAACATAGCATATGACATGCCCCTTTCTTTTATGACTCTATGTATGTATAACTGTTATGATTATGAAACCAGGTGTACACTTACAGGATTTCCTTCTTTTCCTATTGAATGCTGTCAAGTAGCATGAGAATGTTTCCCTTTTGTTTGTTTGTTTGTTTGTCTTATATTGTGATCTAGTTGGCAAAAACCCCTGCCATCTGACTGAATTAGTGGAAGAAAAGAACAGGAACCAACATCTGGCAAGACGTAACTTGGACTTTCTTCTTGATTGTGTCTGTTTCAAATGCCAGGTGTCTATCACCTGGGATATAGTCTTACTTTGGCAAAGTAAATCTATTACTAACTCTCTGAAGAATGCCGTCTCTGAATGATGCCGCAGCTAATGGAACACTGATTTACTGCCACGACTGTAAAGAATACTTTTTAACATTGTGTTACACTTCCCATCAATTTAGATCAACCAGACCTACCATATGTGAGAAGTTACCTGCATTTTTCTTCAATAAAACTGAAATGATGAAAGCTTTGCTTTCCCTGAGGTATGATCCAGTATTGGTAGCCCCATTGTTTTTTCTTTAGCCCTCATCTTCTTTGTCAGGGCTGGAGCATATTATTCCTGCAATGCTTGCCAAAATTCTATGGCTTATTTGTTGTTTGAGACTCACCATATGTGTCTTTGATCCCTGCCTAGTAGGCACCTTGGCTGCTTGCCAGTTTGGCACTTATGATTATCAGCAGTATGAATAGCTCCCTTGCTTCTGATTCTGTCCTTCTTGCTGTCATCAAATCACTCTTTAAACAACTTTCTTATTTTCTTTTAGATGCTTATAAATGATCAACCTATTTTTACTATGCCTTCCTTGGCTAAGGTTTTGTGTCACACTGCAGGAAATCCAACAGCTTTATGTTTCCACTCCTAATGATCTGACTGCAAACTACCGGTGTAACTGCTTGGGAACAATAAGAAGTACAGAAACATCTCTCATGGTAGTATTTGAAGTTACTCTGCATATTACACAACTTTGCCTGTTCTTCCCATCTGGTTGGCTTGGTGGCATAACTTTTATGAGAGATTATTCACTTCAGTGAAAAGCATTCCTTTTAATAAACGTTTTAAAACCTTTGACCAGCACACAGTGTGAGCCAATGACAATGATGAATTCAGAGGAGTATCAGAATGATAAATCGTTTTAAGAGACAGATGGAAAGCCAAAAGCCAAAATGTGCAATTTCTACTCACTATCCTGATACAGCACTAAACACATCTGAGTTCTTCCATGTGTTCTAGTGAACTGAAGTTGTTCCAAAATGTCATTGTTGAACAAAAGATATGCAGAATCAAAATAAAGAACAGCACAGGGCACATAAAGGTCCAGACTATGAGTGGCCCATGAGCTGTTACAGAAAGATCTGCCAGAAATGTCCATTATTCTTTATAGGATTTTGCAAACCCTTCAATTAGTAATTATACTGGTACTATTGCTTAGCATAGACAAGGTTAAACATTGTATTTTACTGTATTTGCCTTCATGTTAACTCACGAAGTGGGACAAAGTAAATTTTGCAGCCTCTACAAACAAAGAACACTATTGGGGTGACTGTGCATGCCTCAGACACAATCCTCTTGGAACTACTTGCACACTGTACTGTCTGACGTGACTTGTGTTTAACAGGAACCAATTCATTTTAGCTCTAAAACTTTTAACATACTGGGCTTTTTCCAATAAGTAATCACAATTCTTTTTCTCCCGAGAAACATGCAAGTTTCAGATTAATGTCTTTTATTTATACATGTCCTGATTTTGAAAAAAACTCCTTGCATGGATTTAGGACTAGTTGAAAAATTCAGTACCAAGTTGGCAAGGGTGAAGAATAAATTCTGATTGCAGGGAGAATGAGACGTGCAACAGAAAAGAAATAGTGAGAAACAGTTGCACGAGAACTCAGTTTATTTGGGATTACTTTAGAACTTAGCTCTGATGTATTTTCCTTCTCTGTCCAACACCACGACGATTTCAGAGAAAGATGCTCCTTTTCAGCAGATTTGTTGGCATTCTAAATCTTAAAGGGTTTGCGTCAGAAAGTGTTCACAGCGGACATAGGCTGGAAGAGCCTATTGAAGCCTTCAACCCTACAAAAATGACAATCAATCTGGCAGTATGTTTTAGTTATGTTTACAGAAACAGTGGCAGACACAGAAGCAATACCATTAAAAGGGATTTAATGTAGCAAAGATAGCAGTTTGATGTCTAAGCGACCTGCAGAGGGTTACAATACAGCTAATTTCACAGGTATTTTTAAGAAAGATGATTAAAGGCCATATGAAATTCGACTTTGGTACTGGAGCAACTTTCAAACAGGTCAGGTAGGTAGGCAAGATACATTTCATTGATATACTGTAACTTCCTCATTATGAAATATACAGAAAAGTAAAAAAGTAATTTTTTAATCTAAATAAAGTGGCTTTCCCATCACATATACCACATCATTGATAAATTGTCTCTCATTGGGAGACAAAAGAGAAAGGTTTTATTTTTTTGGCCAGCTTTTCTACATTTTATCCCTAACTTTATAGTTAACAAGACCAAGGCAAGTACCCAGAGTCGCCATTTAATGGAAACTTAGTGGAATTTTGAATTGTGAAAATATAAAAATCTTGAATATTTTACTGAAAGAAGGCAGAAAAGATAATAAGTGACTCATATTGCAGTCAGTAGAAAAATCTCCTGGCACTTCTCAGTGGCCAGATTTGAAATTGCAGAGATGATTACAGGCAATTTTTTGAAATAAATTTTTAAATTGTATTTGAAGTATTTATTTCTGCAGAGCCATCATTATCCTCAAAACCCAAAAATTTCCCAGCCAATCAATCAGCATTCGGTTTTGGTTCACAATGGTCATGGAAACATCATTTTTGGACACACAGAACAGAAAGCATGAAATGCAAAACAGCAGAAGAATCATGCCTATCTGTGAACGACTGAGACAGAGACTTGGCAGTAAACCTGATAATATTTTGCAGAAAACGACCGAGAGAAAGGTTAGACAATTTAAGAACAAATCCCTGATACCCCAGAAAAGAAATGATCCAGAAACAATTTCCAGGGCACTCCGTATTTCGCTTGAGAGGAGTTTGGAAAGTTGGCTGACACACTGGATGCTCAAGGAGCTGACAAAATATAACCTGCTGCTGCGGAGAGAGCTGTTAAAACCTGAGCACAATTCCATTTGCTATGCTGTCAAATTTCTGCTACTCGAGCGGAAAGCAGAACTGCCAAGTGTGCGCACGGAGCCCCGAGTCATCCCGCACGGCCTGCGCAGTCCCGGGATGCCGCCCGGGGCCGCGGGCTTGCTCCGCAAGCAGCGCCCCCCCTTCTCGCCCCTCTCTTTCCCCCCTTCTCCCTAAGGCCCCGCCAGCTCAGCCGGGCCCCGTGTGGGGGCACGCGTGGGGTGGCACGGCCGGCTGTGACCGTGCTCGGGCCCGCCGTGTCCCGGCCCGCGCCCCTCCGCAGGGATTTATCCCGGAGTGCTGGGGGCTCGGCGGGGGCTCGGGGTGGGTTCGGAGCGGGCTCGGCGGGGTCTCGGCAGGCTCGGAGCGGGTTCGGGGTGGGTTCGGAGCGGGCTCGGCGGGGTCTCGGCAGGCTCGGAGCGGGTTCGGGGTGGGTTCGGAGCGGGCTCAGCAGCGGCCGCCGCAG
>VXBX01005335.1:392959-443467 GCA_013400415.1 Scytalopus superciliaris
CCGCTCGGCAGCGGTCCTCGCCGCTGTGTGAAAATCATCAAATGGCGGGGTGACAGGCGTTTTGGCAACGCCGTGGCATTGACCTTGTCCCCGGCAGGGCCCGTTTGCTGTCGAGGGGGGTGAGCGGTGCGGAGGCAGAGCCGGTGGCGGCTGTGCAGGCTCCGCCGGGCCGGGCGCTCGGGGGCCGGGGGGGCTGTCACGGAGGGGCCAGTGGAGGGGGCTCCTCACCTTCCGTCTGTCAGCCGTGGACGGGGCTGGAGGGGGATCAGGAGGCACGTGGGCAGGTGGCCAAAGGAACACCCTAGGCCATGGTGTCCTGATCATGGCTTTGTAAGGAAGGAAGTGAAGGGAAACCTACTGGCGTACTGTGTCTGAACGGCTATTCGTTACACCTACAACTCCAGTAATCAGTTGGTGCTTCAGACATTAAAAAGCATAAGCTAAACCTAGAACAAAATTGGTTTAAAACCCATGTCTTAAACAAAGAAAAGAACTTACATTTGTTGAACCTTTCTTCTAAGATATCCTGGAGGTGCATCTTCCATTTTTCTCCACCATCTGGAAGTGAAAGTTAATTACTAGATAGCAATGTGTCTTCAGAGGTGGGGAGGTGATGAAAAAATGTTCTGAGTGCTATGAAAGCTGGCAACATTGTAATTTTGCTTCAGATGACTTGAGCCTCAGCTCGAAAGCCACATACATGGCATACTCAAAGCAAAACTTCTGAGCACAGAGCTTTGTATAGGTAAGCACCATACAACTTCCAGCTATCATATTTCCCAGAGAATAGTGTCTATCCAGCATTAAATTTTGGAGAAAAAGCAACTATTTTGTTGGTTTGGGTTTTTTTNAAAACTGCTTTAGTCATCAAAGTTTTTTTGGTTTTTTTTGTTTTTTTTTTTTTTTTTTAAGCGGGAAAATATTTTACTGTAAAAAGAATAAAACAACTTCTATGTATGCGGCATGAAGCAAAGCACTATACTTCTGTTGATGTTCCCTTCACACATTTTGGTGCATCATTTCGTTTCAAAAGATCTGAAAGTTTTTTTAAAAAAATTCCTTCAAAATACCTTGACATGCCACGTGATTATGTCAGTCTCTACCCCTATCAAACAAAGCATTTGAAAGGTTCAAGGGCTTTTGCGACAGAAAGGGTTTGCAGTCAAAGGCAAGCAATAATATCTTCCCAGAAAATAGTAAATTAAAAAAAAAAAAAGTTTTCTTTATTGTAATGGGTGCCTGTAATTTTTGTTTCATTTTTGCAGTCCCCTTCTTTCATTTTGGTCACCCATTTTCTTCCTCCAAGGGTACAGAAAGATGTCTTCATCAGCAAACATGAGAATTTGGTGTTTATTATCCCTGTGCACATCGATGTGAGTGTAAGCTGCACAGTGCACTGAGTTCATTGACACTAATTAAATCCAGAGTGAATCGCTGTTAATGTTTTAACATTTACTTTTGCTTTACCTTGCTGTGATTTTACATGAATCTGTTCAAATTTCATTTTTTTCTCGTGTGTATTCTTATATAGCCCTCAAAGGTTTTCCTTTTGTGGGAGTGCATTCCACACCAATCCTGTTCAAGGAAAAAGGTGTTCCTAGTTATGTAATCTAGAAACCATACTAGCTCAAGTGATGGTTGTAAAATAGGGAAGGGGTTTAGGTGCAAGAACAGTTTCCCAGAAATAATTTAATGCTTCCATGGCTGATGAAAATAAGGAGCTTATTTAATTGCTGAAATATTTTCAGGAGTTCCTCAGGATTTTTCTTGAAACACAAAGTAAAATGTAAGTATTGCTACCAGGGCTCTTGTAAAAGTAAAATCATTCAATTTTGTCTAAAAAAAATTGCAAATATATGCAAATTTGGTTATATACTGTGATGATTAATTTGTAAAGATCAACTTTTAACCACTTAGAGCTGTACCGAAGGTGTACTCTAGGTCCTAGAGTGAGTAATGGGATATTTTAGTCTTTGTTTTCCCTTACCCTGTTTCATTTAGCCAACTATTTTTGTAGTATTTTTAGAACCATACTTGACTGTAAAAGATAAGTTGCTTGAGTAGCGAAGTTCTTGAAAAGCAGAGTAAAAGGCAATTGGGCTAATGGCTAGATAGACAGTAAATAGTATTTCCTACTAGCTATTAGTAGAAGTTACTAATATCTGTTTCAGTCTTACTTAGACTAGTCTGTGTTGCATAAAAAAAATTATTGAACACCTGACTGATCAGTGAGATACCACATTCCTGCTGCAGTGTGTTCATCTTTCTCCATTTTCTTAGTTTATTTGCTTCAGAAATACTCTCTTGTGCTTATTGCAAGGAATATAGTTCAACTTCATTTTCTCAGTGTATATAGTTTTTATTAATGGGTGTGATTAACTTAATATTAAAGGTCTGATTTGTTTTTTATTTTATAAGACCTATAGCTACATGAGAATTTGTTAAAGACATGGATTTATATTAGAACTGTAAAACGTGCTAGGATCTACCTAGAAAGGACGTGGGAGTAGATGTTGCAGTATCATGGAGATTTCTGCAGCAGTCAAGGCTGTTACTGATGGTGACTCACAGGATTTGACTGGAGCTGGTAATGCACTTTGTGTTGTGTTTTGTAAAAAGTTCAGGCTGAGCAGCAGGGAAGGTGTTTATCTGCTGCTGAGGGTTGTCCTCTGGCTTAGTGGGAACCTTCTGGCTGGAGAAGAGATGATCTGGGAGCAACTGACATTGGTCTCATCCTACAGAGTTAGTGTTACATTTTCATGTAGGTTAAAGTGAAATTTTGATGCATTAGGAATATGCTGAGGACACAGCAGGGAAGAGCTGGATGTCTAAAGAAGTGATGTGAAAGACTGGGCTGAAGTTCAAGGATATTGAATGATTAGGTGCTTTGAGACCAATAACCCAAACTAGAAACTTTGATTTTATCTGTTAGAAGAGATTGTAGAAGAACCTCGGAATATTCACAAATCATAGGAAGACTGTGAACTGCCAATACAGCTGTTAAAAAAATCAGGCTAGGTCCACAGATACGTCAGATCAAGTGTTTCCAGTCAAACAGGGAATTATTGGTGCCATTGCAAAAAACCTGTATCTGTTCAGTTTTGGTTAGTCATGTTCAATAAATTGAGTTCCAGCTGGGACGAGCTAGGTGTTGCACTGCTGGAACGGTCGTGAAAAGGGAGGTGAAGTGTAAAACGACTAGGGTTTCTTTAATATCTAGTGCTAATACCTGGAGGATGTGCAGGCAGGGTGGGAAGAAGACAAATTAGCTGCTTAAAATAAAGGAAGATGTTTCCACATGCAAAAAAAAGTTTATACTTTATCTATGTACTAAACAGGAAGTTGAAATTTTAAAGCTAATTGTCCATTGGTGACATTCTTTAGGAGCTTTCTAATCACAATAATGAGGGTGAAAAACCTGTATTTTTTAGGTTTACTAAAAGGATTATATGTTATGGTTTCCATAGTAGTGAAAATTATTTGATTCTTAAGAGCTTTTAAAGATTATATAATAAGGAATAGAGGACTTGATATGTAAATGATTTAAAATAGAGACAATTACAAGTCCAGTTTTTTAATTACATTGCATGACTTACAATACTTTGGAGACAATAGATTAGTTAAGATCAGATTGTCAACTTCAGTGTAAATATTCATCTTCTACCACTTCATATTGGGGAATCCTACTCTACAAGAGGGTAGCTAAGTAATAAACATCTTTCTCTCAGACCTGTCTTAATGTACTACTAGATAGATGTACTAAGAGGTATAGCATATTAAGAATATATTAGGAGTTACATGATTTGGTGAGGGCTACCTACAGCCAGCACAAACAAAGCAAAAATAAGTCAAAAATAAAGCTGTACTCTCTTGCTCTGCTGGATGTGGCTGTGACTCTAGGAGGTGTAATCTGAATAAATAATGCTAATGTGTGCTGTGTTATCTTGTAGGAGTTCTGTCACAGATGTAGGCTGTTATATAGGATGCAGTACCCAGAATTATTAACAATTGTTTAGGATATTACCATTGGAAAGCACGGTATACATTACTGTAAGTTTTCTAACTGGAGAGGAACAAATGCTAATTTATGTAATAAATACATAAAATAATGAACAACTATTTAGATAGCTAGCTTCTGTCTCAATGCCTAGATTGCAATGATTTATATGCTGTATGCCTAAATATCCAGACCAAAAACACATAGCCTAAGATTCCCTTGTCTCCTCCTGCATGACACCCTTGGATCAAGAGATGCACACAAGTCTCTCACTTTTGAGGTTTTAATTTGCTGGTTTAGATTTTTCAGTAGACTGCCATGTTTAAAACATATGCTAGAAACCTCTCATTTTTAAAGTAACTCAAGATTAACAGCAAAACCCAGAGTCTTTGTGGCAATTACATATATTTGTGTTAACCACTTGTATTTGATGGTTCTTGATTCAAATTACAGCATAAAAAATGAGTCATATGGTACTGTGCTACCTGGGAGGAGATGGTAAGCCTGTTTTATTTGTGTCTTTTAGCTGTACCTCAAAGCAACTGATTTGAGACTTACTGTATTTCATGTTCTTTTTATTTCTGTGTAATTATATATTCCAGGAATAAACTCATGTTTGCAGACTCTCCTCAAATAACTGATTAGGCTGTTTTCACATTTAAATTTAATTTGTTTAGTTAAGAAATACTATAAAAATTGCTGTCAAGAATATGGCAAACTTATTAATTTATTATGGCAATTACAATATGCAATAAATACATCATTATTTACATACTTTTCTTTTTGATCTGATGAAAATTGTGTATAAGTAGAGAGAAAAAAGAAGTTAGATGTCCTGGACTTCACATTGCAGAATTTTTGTTTCTTGACTTTTTAAAAAGAAAGTATGTTAATTTCAAAGATATTTTTTCCACTTCCTTTGCCTACCTCATTCTGTGTTTTCATCCTGAACTTCCAAAGTGTTTAAATTTTGCTTTGTCTTTCATGTAACCAAAGACTAAATAACTGATTACTAAGAGACTATGAAATGCCTGATTTCTAGCACTTCATGTTCTTGTACATGCAGAGATCTTGTCAATACAGAACTCACTACATGGATCTTTATCTTAGGTATACATCATAGGAATGTCCCAAAAATGGGACTTTTTTGTTTTGTTGAAGATTCCCAAGAAACATTTCTTAATATTCATAAGATGTAAAACATACCAAATTATTATAAAAAATAAAAGAATAAAGTAGAACAGATTGATATAATTTAGAATTAAATTATAAGCTATTAAGTTTGTATCAGCATGCTATATCTTTTCTTGTTGAATTTGGAGACGATGAATGGCATATGATATATGCTGACACTGAAGGCAGCAGATAAAACACACTCCCACTGAATTTAGCTAGAGTAGAGAGAGTTCAATGCTGAGCTCTTTCCAAAATTTTCTTTGAAGTCAAAGGAGTTTCCCCTTTAGAAGACCCAGTCATAAGACCCATACCAGTTGTTTTTCAGTCAGGTATTTTATATACTGCAGAATAAGAGCTCAAGAACATTGACGAGTCCAAAGAGGCTGAGTGCTTGGTTTGTTAGATGTGCCAAACAGGATGTTAGAGGTTAAGATGTGGATAATAAAGTGTAAGTTTGACCTAAATGGAGTCACTGACTTTTAGTTCTTTTGTGCCATTGGACTGTAAATAGTGGAAAGATAACAGGAGCATTTTAATTGATAGAGGCTTATGCTATGCTGGGATTATTAAGTGAGTTTAAAACTTTATAATAAAGCTGGAAATGTTGGAAAGCTTTTACAGATCTTGCTCTGCAAAGTTGGGAATTAAAAAAATGCACAGGAAATTTCTGCTCAGACCTAACATCTGTTTTTTGGTGGGATCTCATTTTTGCCTTTTCCCACCTCAGTCTCCTTCAAAGGTTACTGGGCACAATGATGCTCATTTCCTTGCATGCCAGCTGATTTTGGACAACCCATGTGTCAGATCATCATTTTAAAATGCGTACGTCTTGAGATAATTTTTCTTCTGTTTCTTCTTGCTTTCTTGAGTGTGACGATAAGTGAATTTCCTAAGATCAACTAGATCCATATTTAATGCCTATTGAAATAAATGGGAATATGATCTTAGTCTCAAGTTTTAATAAGGAGTTTATTTACAGTTTATAGATCTTCTGTTTTCTAGTTTCAGTAAGGAAATCTCCTAAGTGCCTTACAGAATTACTGTAGGACTTACCAGTTGGTCAAACATAGAAGTTTTCATAAAACAAAATATGTACTGCTTCTAATTAATGAAAATTTTGTGCCTTTGAACTGTCTGATGTGATGACTAATAAATAGTAGTAACAGTTGTCTCTGTAGTGGCTTGGATCACATTTTAGTGGGTTTTTTTTTTCACTTAGATGGAATGCTGGATACCTAGGATGCTTAAAGGTGGAATGCTGGATACCTAGGGTGAAGTTACACTTATTTTCCTACCTTTTAATGATAGGACTGGGGGTTTTTTTGGTGCTTCTGAGGAAAAGGTGGATCCAATTCTTGCAGCATCTGAGTTGAAAGATTCACATGTTTTTGAAAGTGTGTGTTTGAATTTCAGTTTATATGTGAGTATGATGCAATGAGAAACTGGTGCGGTATGGTATAGGTACAGTCCAGAGATAAAACTGAGATGAGTTCTTGTCACTCCCTGTTCTTTCACGACATGAATATTTGAGGTGATTAAACAAGGTGATGATTCCCTGAAATGTTAGCAATTGAAGGTTATTGAGAATTTTTCATTTGTCAAGTGTGAAGAAATTACATTTAAAGAAACTGTGGGGAACTTCAGAAAAGTACTTATTTAGTACTTCAGGCTGTATTGAATCTCATCTATTGTTTAGCTCTCTCATTCATTTAACAAAGGTGAAGCATTTTCTGTAGCATTCTTCTTTTCTGCCAAATGTATACTTAAAAAGATAGATGAAATATAAAAGAGGAATGTGTACTGAAGATGGTGTGTGGTTTTGGGAAATTGCTGGGGAAATTGTGCCACCTTATAGAGCGTGCCCACTGCACATGATAATGCAGATCTGGACCTTGACATACAGTGATATGAAGTACTATGCAGTCAGTAAGGCTTATCAATTAACTGAGCCTCAGAAAATGTTAGAACAGAAAAATATTAAGAATGGGAATAAAAATTTGTCAGGCAGAAATTTGTAGGAAAGGTTTTCTCTGGCTATCTAATCCATTTGTCTTCTGTCACATAGGAAAACTCATCAGGATACTGAAGCTGACAAAAGTTGCTTTATTAGTTGACAGGAAATTTTTGAGAGAAGAGCACAATCAAAATCAGACTTTCACACTGTTCTGAATACTGATAAAGCTAATTCAGCATTTTTGCTTTTCAGCATAATGGAAATATTTTATTATTGCTGTGTTAATGTACACTTGTATAGCCCTTTTAGGGCAGAAATGTAAAAACGGTGTGCACACTTCAAAACCAAGCAATGCAGTGGAGATGAAAGTTTTTTCTGTTTTGTAATATGTTGACAGTGACTTAACTTGCACTGAATAATAAAAATTTTATTAACTAGGAGATTATGAACCAGATACAGATTTTATTATTCAAATGAACCAGAAAACTGATAAATGCATGATTTACATTTAAGAAAAGTACTTCTAGGGACAGTTTTAAGGGTTTCAAACTTAAGGTATTAGAGTTAGAAGAAATCAGCTCATGGCTTTTCAAACTTGTACTGGGTTAGGCATAATAATTGACGGTGAGGATTTTGATAATTTGTGACAAAATTCTAATGTTGCAAAAGATTAAAAAAGTGCTGTAGATAATAAGAAGGAAATTATATTTACGGTTGGAATTGTGTTGTAGCTGATATTATTTTTAGATAATTCCCTTGTTAAATGGAGATTTATTTTACAATTTTGTGTAAATGAGTGAAAGTTACTCCAATTGTTGTATTACATTTGAATTTATTTGGATTAAATATTCTTATGAGAGTCACTCAGCAGATTTATTACATGCAAAAGCTGCTAAAAGGTGCAGTGTTAAAAAAACTCTGCTGGGTAGACATTTCTTCTTTGTTTGAGTGGGGTTTTTTGTCCACAGATGTTAGCTGTTTTGTATGGGAATAGAGGTGTTAGTTTATGAGTTTCTTGGAAAAAGAAATTTAAAGACTTTGAATGCATGAGATGTGTGTACTGAAGCGCCAGAGGACATTGGTGGAATGTTAGGTGAAACCCATAGGGAAATAATTCAACAGCAGCATCTGGAAAGGAACTGTATGTGGCTTTAGGGCTTACTTTTAATGCAAGTAGTTAAGATGAGATTAAATATAGGTGTTAGTATGTGAGAAATGGGGGAACAAGGTAAGGGATGAAGGTATATCATGTGGAACACTGGGATTAGGAAAAAGATTTAACAGAATCCACAGCTGATCACAGCTGAATTTTTAAACCCCTGGAAACATAATTTGAATTGAACTATATATTGGCTTCATATAAAGTAAAACAGCTTACATGAAGATTTTATTGGGGAAAGAGAAGGCAGAGAATAGGCAAGTTCACTGGCCTTGCCGTGTCTCATTTTTGCCTGAATGAGGAAGATCAAAAGTTAAGGTACTAAGCCAACTGGCTGTTGGCCATGCAGAGAGGAATCAACTGGTGACTGAGAATTTTCTCTTGTCTCCCTGCCATTTTTTGGTATTTATGACTTGATTCAGTTTCCTAAGCACTGCTTTCTGGTGCCATGTGACAGGCCCTAAGGTAGCTGGGATGTCTTGTAGGGTTGGCAGATATCAAATAGGATTTACAGGAGACTTGAACCCTCTGGTGCAATAGCTGGAGGCCAAGTTGGGTGTATCTCAAATGCACTAGGTGCATGTACTTAGCCATCTGACTTATGCCGCCCTTACCATGTGACTGAGTTGTTTGATACGCCTTTGGCCATTGCTGACGTAGGACACCTGTAGACATAAATATGCAGACACCAAAGTTCAGGTGTTTTAAGGTCCAGCTGAGTCCTATCATTAAGAACATTTCAGGACATTTTGAGTTTAGTGAGTGGTGTGGCTGCATTGGTGTCTAGTCCTTAAGTAGTAGTGTCTTATCACCACAGTTTGGAACAATCCTTCGGTCAAGATTATGTGTCACAGTACGACGAAAGTACAGCTAATGGTAGTACTATTGGATATTTTTTACTTGTTTTGCGCTTAGTTGTTCTTATTACCAATTTTACAACAACACACTTCTTTCTCATTGGTTGTGCACTTTATTATCCAGAATATGGAAAAAATCTTTCTAAATGTGCAAAGTCTAGAAGTGAAACCAAAAAAAATTAGGAAATCTCATGGTTCATTTTGCCATGACAACCCTTAATCTTCTCAAATCATCTGAAGTGTTACATTCCCAGTTTGGTTTTGTCTTTGTCACAGTTCCTCCAGTACCAGTCCATTTTATTCTACTTGTTCCACTCCACTATTTTCAAGTTTGCATGATTAGAATGTGTTAAAATCTTACTACATTACTACTTCATGTAATAAATTGGAAATTTGACCAGTTCAGCAGAAGCTGTGATTTATAATTATTATATGAGTACTTTTTAATAAACTCATCAAAAGCGATAGTTTATTTTAAATGTTTATTTTAAAAATAAGGCTTTATATCTATTTTTTAAAAAAATACATAAGCAAAATTTTCAATGCCGTTAATTCTTTTCAGTTAAATGGGCATAAAATTATATTCTTTAAATATACTCACATTTTTATTTCATGGAACATTTTTATAACATCAGAAATGGTGTAGTGTTCAAGATAGCATGATTTCCTTACTATTATTGGGAAATTATTATGGTAACACTTTGGAGGTGTTATTTTTCTAAAGGGCTTTATAAATTTTAAATTCTCCTGAAGTTGCCGACAGTGATGAAATAAATAACCATTGAACAATTGTCATTTTTATTAGTGTCTTTTGAAAAGAGAGCTTTAAAAAACAGAGTGTGGGTCACCTGTACTTGAATTAATGATTTACTTGATTTTTTAGGTGCTGTCTTTGGACGCAGAAGGTGATTTTGATTACAATTGTAATTGAGAATAGTTGATTTACTTCCAACTTTTAACTTGAATTCTTAAAGATCTATGCATAACTCATTTTTGTTGATAATGAGGCATTTAAAGAGACTTCCCTGATAGGGTGGATGGGCTGGATTTTCAGTATATTCATTCAACCCCTCCACCCACCATGGATATCCCAAAGTATTATAAAGGGCAAATTACTTTAACATGTTGGATTTGTAAGGATGATCGTGCTTCTGCTTTTTCAGTGTGTGTGGAAAAACACCACTCTTTCTCCCTTCTAGAATTCTGTCTTTAGTCTTGCCTGTAAAACACCATACACACCATAATACTATTACCATAAATAATAGTAAAGGAAAGTGTGGGAGGTTTTGGCTTCAGTGTCATCAGTATGCTGTTGATCTCCGTTCTCTGTATCCTTTTCATCCAGCCCAGATGGCAGAATATAATTGCTTTTCCAGGCTTTGACCAAGATAGGGATATGGATGAAAGTGAGTTGGCTGCAAATCAACTTGGTTAATGGAGAAATGCTGCTTGTTAGCCAAGGGAAGCATTTAGGGAAATAGAAAAAGGTAATGTATACACCATGTCCTGAAAATACATTTTTAATTTTTGCTGAAGTGACTAGCTGTGCTGGCCTCTTGCTAATAACAGAGGTCTCTAGTACGATTTATTATTAATGATTCCATTGTAACACAAGTGTAACTGCCATTGTCTGTGCCTCTGCTACCACCTGACTCTAGTAATACATTCCTTCATCATTATTTTGTAAGTTATCAAAAATTAGCTGTGACTATGGCACATCTGTCTGCTTTCATGTTGTGTAAACTGTTAGCTGTAACTGACTTGTGTATTCAAGCCTCTGCAATTCCATGTTTATTGAAATAAGCAACCAGTGTTTTTAGAAGGTGTCAAGTCAAGTTGTCAATGATAATTCGGAAAGTTCAGACTCAACCAAGAGATTGCTATTTGACAAAGTCAGTCCATTGTTTTTGTTCTGTCAGGTTATGAATGATTTTATGTAAAATAAAGACATGAATATTAAAAGTGTTTCTTTGTTTTCTAAGGTTGTGAATAGTCTTTGGGCTTGATTTTACTTTTCTGAGTGTCTGTCCTGTAATGCTACTACTTTTTTTTTTTTTCAGCATCCAACATCATGGCAGAGAACTGGACATAGTTTGCAGTTAGTCTTAGAACTAGCTGCTCCTTCTTTTAGACACTCAGTCCCCAGTTTCTGAAATTTCTTTCTTTGAAGGGCTGTTAGAACAGCAGTTTTGGTAGCCTGCCATCTGCCTGTGGAATTTTCTGATCCAGTGAAGCTGGCATTTGCTAAATTTTAAGACATGACCACCAGAAATGTTTGTGTGACTCTCTACTGACATACAAGGAGTTGCCCTTGGCAGCACAGTTAGAATGTAGCATGCAATATCATGATTTTGATGATCACAGTTTAAAATGGTGTAACTTATACAATTCAAATGTTCACATTTCTTAGCTTTGTTTACAAAAGAGAAAGGCTTCTGGATATCTGGAACTATATTTACATCATAATCACTTTTATACATATTTTCCAGTATACTTTCAGTGGCTTTGTTTCAATGGAGTTATAAAAATAACAATAACATATGTAAATTATTAATGAATCTTAAATCTTGAGAGATATATGCTATTATTTGAAATACTACTAGTAATTGTATTTTATGTAAAAATTAAATTTTTCATGTTTCTTCATGTTTATATTTGAATAGGTGATCTTAATAGATTTTGCTCTTTATTATGATGTAAAGTGGCTAATTCTACTTTTCTTGATTTTCCATCCAGCATAGCCATTACTGTGTACCTGAGATAAAACCACCAGTTAAGTTGTGTGCTGTCATTTCACTGTATCTGTGCCTTGCACAGTTTTGGGGTTTGAAAGCTATATATGAAAAGTTACAAAGCAAGGTTTTAATCAGGACTCAAGCTAAAGAATAAGGGCTAACAATTTTTGGTTTTATATACTGCTTCTGGGAAAGACACTTGCCCAGTGTAGCTCTTCAGTCTTGGAAGATACACTGTTACATTTTGTGTTCTCCTCAAATAATGGAGAGATGAAGAAGAAAATCTGTTTTAGGAAGAAACTGAGAAGGTCGTAGAGAAATACAGAATAGTATTATTTCATGATCAATATGGTAACCCATGTAAGTTATTTGACTGAGACTAGTAGTTTCAGAATGCATTCCAAACCCACAACATGATAAAAAAACCCCAAAAACCCAATGAATCTTTAAGCCTCTTCATTACTTCTGAACTTGGCACTTCCTCATGTAAGGGGAAAATGAGAAATAATCTAAGGAGGAACATCAGTTTAGTCTTAGAAGTGAGTTGAAAAGTACAACAGAAAACCACTTTCATATTCTCATGCATTTAAAAATATATTAAGAAATTATTATAGCTTGTTCTATGCTTTTAAAATAGAGGTGAAAGTAGATATCTCCAAACAGTACTCAAATATATGACTGTCCTTTCAGTTAAACAAAACAGACAGATCCAGGGTTTCAGTTTATGTGTGTTCATAGTTCAAGCTGAGTTCACTTCAGTTGGTTATATGAGGCAAATTATATATTGCAGGCAGCTGCAGGTTCTGGTTGCACATCCATTAAGTACATCCACTGTAAGCAAAAGGTTAAACTGCAAATCATAGAAAACAATATTCAACAGGTGTTTCACCCAAAGTATGTGAGAATTGACCTCTTCTGATCTAGTATAAAGAAAAGTCATCTGAGAAGTGGAGAATTCTTTCTCTTGTTAGACTCGCTAACTCACTAGCTCTTTTGGAAAATGTGCTATTTTGTGTTTGGTTTGAAGGAAATGTTCTTTCAGATGGAAAGGAGTTCCTTACTTGTTTTGCTACATCTTGTTGCCTTTTGCTAAGACCAGGGAAGTACTGTGCTGTGAAAGCAGTTCACAAACTTAGTACCTCCGCAGCAATTGTCTGTGTGGCAGGTGATTTAGCAAAATTGCATATCATGTCTCAGTTTACCCTTTCATGAACAGAGTTCTGTTTGTGTATCAGACAGAGCTCTTTCACTATTAGTTGAATTTTGGTATATTTTTTCATGCCAAGCCCTTGTTTGTTGCTTGAATAAGACATCCTTTGGGATCACTCTTGTAGGTTCTAATAGCTGTGGTCTCCACTGGGTAAGGAGTTGGTGCAGCAAAATCAGAGAGAGTTAATTCATAAAACACTTTCAGATGTAGTTTGTGTGTGCTGCTGCTCTAATCTGAAGTCTATGATAATCTGAAGTGTATGATATTTCTGGCCTCCATCAACAAACCTAATGCTTAGGGTGGTAGCCATTAACAACTACTACACTTTCTTTATAGGTGCAACTGATAGGAAGGGGCAAAGAGAGGGAGAAATAGGCTGCATTCTACTCCCAGCATGTTTGAATTGGAGTAAAGAAATGCTTGAGTCTATATCTGAACTGGATGTCAAGGAGCAACATTCAGATGTTGGAATGAACTCTAGAATAAGAAAATTCTCTCAGTTTGTCAGGGAGCAGTGAGGCCCAGCAGCTCCCTAAGGGAGAGGATACCTGGGAGTTACCTGTTACCTGGGGATGGTAACAGACAGGTCACCTGCCAGAGCCCAGTCCTATAGTAGCTAAGAGAGGTGAGAAGGCTACAATCTAGGGAGATAGTCAGGTTCAAGCAAGAGTCCAAGTCATCCAGCAAGTTTGTGCTGATCAGGGAGGTCCAGGGTTACAGCTGGGAGTGCTGGTCACTGAGTTGTGGTCAGGATTCAGTCCAGTAATGGTAAACAGGGTTGGCCTTGCCACCCTGTACCTGCCAGGCAGGTCCATAGTGATGAGATAGATCTAAGGTCAAACTGGAAGTCAGTCCACGTGTCTAGGTCTGTATCAGTGTGAATGCTCTGTTTACAGAAGAATCAAGGGAAAACAAGGAGGCAAGAATTCAGTTGATCTGATTTGCTTCTAAGATGTAGTTTGAACTGAATAGACACCATGCCAGTTGCTCCAAAGAGATGCTCTTGAGAATCCTCTTCATTGGACTGATGAAGCCATGTGCTACTTGTTGCTTTTCATATACCTGGAAAATTGTTGATGCATAAACTATCAGTTGCTGAGGATATATTTTGGATTGAAATCTGTTGCAGGTGGTGAAGTGACTGCCTTTAGAATGACAAAAAGAATATTATCACCTCCTGAGCTCTTGGAGAAACTCAAAAAGAAGTTTCTCTGATTTTTCTTGGTAACTCATTGGATATAGTTCATCTGAGGCAGATGTCTGCTTGGGATTAAGACATCTGAATTAAGACATAAGTAGCTGTCTGCAGCATCTGCAGTTGCTGTGATAGCCACTGCAGATCTAGGACGAGACACAGTTGCTTAAATGTAAGTGCCTAATGCTGTTCGAAACACAGAGGATATATGAGACATCTTTATGGGGTAGTCATCTCCTGTACATTGTAAAATGCACAGGAGATCTATATCCTTCTCAAGTGGCATTCAGTTTCCCAGCAGTTAAACAAAGCTGGTGATCGAGATCATTAGGCACTAGGTGTGAATCTTAGCATGATCTGAATTACTCATTATCTTCATCAGCCATGTTAAATGAAGCTTCTTCAGCTGCAGCGGGAAGTTAGTCATTTATCATGCCTTCATACACCTGCATGGGGAGAACCATTTGGAAGCTCAATTCAGTTGACAAACAGATGTGTCTAGTGCCATTTAAGATATTCTACAGTATGTAGACATCTTGATAGATTTGAAATGTGACCTACAGTAAATGTGTGAAGTGGGACTCATGCCCTTCCTGAGCAGCCCTTGGAGGCCAGAACTCTGAAGTCATCCAGAATGACTCCAGACACATATGTTTAAACAGCAAGAATGATCTGAGATTTCTTAACCTTGAGCTGAATACCATTCTCAAACCCTGTTTTCTGTAACTTTGGAAGAACTATTCTAAAGTATTTTCAAAATAATTTTTATAATTTATAACTATGTCCATGAGTAGTGTAGTTGAATGTGACTTAAATGTTCTAGTTTTGTGTGAGAATATTGTTCTTAACACAGCAACATTGTTTTTTGAATCTCTGGAGCATTCCTTATTAATGTTCTTTGTCACCTTTTGAACTGCCAGTTCATCAGAATATTGCTCACTTGATAGAATTACTTTTTTTTCAACATCTTAGTTTCTGTTCTCTAAATAAAAGAGTTTTTCTTATTGTTTATTTGTTATTATTGTTATATAATATTATTATACTATTATATTTTAGTACTTTATGACCTTTACCATTAAAGTCCTCTTTGTAAACAGGATTAGATCAAACAACTGGCCACTCCAGCAACATAAGCATTTCTGGTTTAGTTGAATTCCCTCGTGTTTAAAATCATATTTCTTTTGTTTGCATATGAATTACTTTTATTGTAAACAGCCCTGCAACAACTTGAGACGTATACTAGAAGATTATATTAGAATATAATGATTAATGGAAATGACAATAGAAATGTTAGGGCTGTTACTTTAGTGTAGAAATCCCAACAGTGAATTCTCAATCAGTTTGGATGATGTCCCTATATATGTAAATTGCTAGTCTTTCGTGAGCTCACACAGGAACTCTAATAAAAGTTGTAAGCACAAGTGAAATTTTAAAAGGTGGACTGAAGTAATACTTATGGATTTAATCCCCTGTATAAGTAAGACATAAACATACTGGATCAGGTCCAGCAAAGGATATCCCATGAAGATGGTGAATGGATTGGAGCATCTGTTGTATGAAAAGACATTTGGCGAGCTGAGAGTGTTTAGAGTGGAGAAAAGAAAGCTCAGGGGCATCTTATCAATATGTACAAATACCTAGTAGGTTGAATAAAGGCAAAGCCACTAACAGGACAGAGGCAATGGACATAATCTGAAGTACAATAAATTCCACTTAAATATCAGAGAAGTCTTTTTCTGTGAGGGTGTCAACACTGGAACAGGTTGCCCAGGAATCTCTATCCTTGGAGATACTCACAACCCAACTGAACCTGCTTCGGTTGACCTTGCTCTGAGCAGTGGTGATTGAAAAAGATGATATCAGAGGTCAACAGATCAACTAACCTCAACAATTATTTGGTTTATTCCAGATGAGTTAACTATGCATTTAACTAATTTTATTCTGTAATGATTTACTTGCATTTTATATTTTGTTCTTCCAAGGACAATCTCCAGTTGATTGAATTATTTTTTGAAGTAGGCAGTCCAAAACTAGTCACAGAACTTATACTCATTAAGTGCCAGGCTACCGTTTTATCTCTAACATCCCGGTTTATAACTTAGGATCAGATTTGCCATTTCATTTTATTATTTGGTTTTTCTTTTTCTTTTTTTTTACTTACTTACATTCAGTTTGTTAATTTCACAGTCCTTTATTATAGAGCTGTTTAGCCAGGTACATTTTAGTCTCACTTTTACAAAAATCTTTTTTGGGGCCGGTCAAAGTTATTAAAATGGAGAAATAAATATGATAAGATTTGTAAAGAATGACGTGCAAAAATTCTTTCTGTTAGTCAGTCAGCATCAGATTCAATATGGATAGTCTGAAGTGTTGTCTTATATAGTGCTTTTATTGAAGTGCATCTAGTTGTCACTGGAATTTTCTACTCTGGTGTTGTTGTCTAAAGCACTTGCAACTGCTTCATTTGTGGTATGTCTATGCTACCATTCAGGTCATGCACATGCAGTGATATCACAAGAAAAAAATTACTTGATGCAAGATTCCCAAGGGTTGATGAGTTTTTTTGCTAGTCATGGTCCATTCTTGGCCACTGTTCTCCCAGTGGTCATGTCAGTAACATGCAGCAGATGTTCTAGGATGAATACTCAGTTTATGTTTACTGAGGAGTATTAAACAGGTATGTCCTGCTGTTTTCTGAATATCTGTATATATTGTTTATATCTCATGGGCAAATCTCCGTTTTCTCTCTAGTTAACTTGGGAATTAATATATTTTTTTATCTGTCTTATCACAGTAGTGTGAACTATATCAACAAGTCTATGTAATGCCACTTTAATAATTATTTGATTATGTACTAGGATTTTAATTTCTTCCTGTTTATTTCCTGTATGCCTTGTAAAGTTTAGAGACATCTATGTATTCAGAAGATTGACCACTGTTTACTTTGTTCTCCTTCCAGCAATCATATTATTTATCTCAGAACCTTCTCCTGGTTTTTGGGCATTTGTCTGTGTCACTGCAGTTACACATATGGAGTTAGGATGCCACTTTCCTTCTGATCCTTGTTTAAAACTGCTCTCCTGAATAATTCTTCCTTTTACAAGAGGGACCAACCTTTGTTCAGTTGTCCTCTGTGCCAGAACACCACCTTGTGGAAAAGGAAAACAGAACTTCATCTTTGCTTGGTTAGAAAGATTACTGTAAAGGCCTGAACTTCCAGATTCTTTTCCCTGACTTTTGGGTCCTTACAGTTACTTTTGAGCAGCTCTGGGTAATATTTGCCAGTGCTGTTTTTTTCCATATGAATGATCTTCATGCAATAAAAATCAGAATGCTGGAGGAACCTCAGCACCTCTACTAGAAGTAGTGAAGCAGTGAGAGAGCTTAAAAAAGTATGTTTATTTAATTTGATTGCATTTATGGTTATATTAAGTAGATTATACTGCTCTAATTAACGGTTACTAGGATTTTCTGTAATAAACTTGATTTTTCAGCTATTTATAGTTGAAGGAGAATGTTTCCATACAGAAATTTGGCATTCAGTGTCTCAAGCTGAATGGTTCGGTTTTCCTTTTTCTGTTTTTTTAAAAAACACACTCTGGCTGCATTCTGTTTTGAGGGAGGCAATTATTTTGTGGTTTTATATGCTTTTTGTTCTCCCTTGGCAAGGCTTGATACATGGAAAAACAAATTTTCCAGGCTCTTAGTCTTTTATGTCAACTATTTCCTCTTTGATTTTTAAAACATGATATTTTGGTAGTCATTACTTTTTAACAGAGACACTGTTCAATAAGAAATCACCCCTAAGTATTTGCCATAACCACTTTTTATATTTTGTTACAGAAAAATACTTCATGTAGTTCAATTTAGTGAATATTTTTATGAAACCAAATGATATACCTGACATGTTTAGTGTTTAATGTAAGTACTTGTGTATTTCCGCAAAGTTCATCTTTTTTTGGTTCTCTTAAAAATATAAAAACTGGTTTTCATTTTTTTGTTTATTTCTATTTTCTATTTATTTTCTGTAGGCCATTTAATGCAGTACTTGGAGGTGTTTAAATTCTTTTGTTTGTCTCATTGTTGGTTCTGAAAATCCTTCCTTTTACCCAAGGGTGTGATGCACATTTGAAATGCTCCAGTTAGAGTTTGGGAAACTCAGTCCATGAAGCCCTGGTTAAAGTCTAAGGCCATCCAGATAGTAAACAGAGAAGTGTATAAACTCTGCCTGGTGGCTCAGGTGATTTCTTCAGATGTGATTTAAGTGATGTGCAAATATTCTGCAAGTGTGACACTGTAATCAGAAGACTTCTCAGAAAGTAGTTTCTTTTTTCTTCCCAACAGCATTACCAAGTACATATTTCTGTCCTGGGAGAAATGTCCCAAGAGATAGTTACCAAGTATTCATTCATAGAACAGATGAGGTTCAGGTGAAGAGGTACTCCTTTACTTGTCTGATTCAGCTTGGGTCACAGAACAGAAAAATATTAAAGTCATTTTAGTGAAAGATGGTGCATATACTCTTATAGTTTCCAATTTGTTTCTGAGTTTTACCCAGTGACTATGGACTGTAAAATATATAAATAGTACACAAGGCCCTGAACCTAAGTATTCTGTGTCTCTTTGACTTTCTTGTTTTCTTGAGCTTCAGCAGTGCAGCACAAGGGAAATTACTATGCTGGGTAGAAAGATTTTTAGAACAGAATTTGTGAGATGAAAAAGAAACTGGCTGAGGAGGAGATAAGTGATAATGTTGAAAGCAGATTTCTTAGACCAACAGGACATTGATGGTGCAGTTCCACTATGTTTTTTAGAACATCATTCTTTTATAGCACTAACCCAATTTTTTGGGGAGCTATCATATGTCTGTGTTAAAATAAGGTAATGATGTTAGTCCAGATGTTTTCACCAGAAAATATCAAATGTGGTAAGATCTGCTGATGACAGAAAGAGAGGAGACATTTTCAGTAGGACAGTTGAGTGCTACACAGGAGAAACTGAGTGACTTTGAAGACAGGAGCAAACAATCATCATGGCTGGGCTTCGCGAACAAAGGTTTGAGAAGGGCTCTACCCACGTTTACTACAAGCGCGCTGGTGGCTAAAAAGGCCAACGCGCGATAGGCAAGTCCAGTCGCAAAAGGCACAGTGGAGTCTCCACAGGCTGTATTGGCGAGGCACGGTTCTTTCTGTGCTGTCTTTTTTCTTCCAGACTGATCCTGCGTGCGCTCTCAAAGGAAGCAGCAGCGTTATAGATGGTGTGCCTCCATGCCTCCCAATTGGAGGCCAGAGCGGACCATTGATGGGGGTCAATATGGCCAAGGCTGAGGTGTTGAGGAGCAAACAATGTATCATAGATAAAACTGGATGAAATACAATGCAAAGCAAAACTCTACTGGACTCAGAGCCAAGAAGTTTACTCTAAGCTGTTGGTTCATTGACTTCAAGAGTGTAAGGATTTGTTTATAATACTGCCTTGAGTTTCCACTGCATTACTCTTGTGGGAGTCATCCCATGCGTGGTCCTCAGTGTTGTGTTCAAGAACAGTGAATTCAAGTTGAGGCTGACTAGTGAATAGGAAGGCTGTAGAGAAGATCAGGAGCTGAGTGGCCTGGACTATGGATCAAAGAGATTGTATGTCTGTAATATCATAGATGGAAAAAAAAATCCGGTACTTGAATGCATTTCTGCAGTGTCCCTTCCAGCATCTGTCCCGTTTGAAATTCACGGGCTGTGAGTATCACCTGAGCAGCTGTGTCGATGGCTACTGCATGTGCTGTAGCTGTGTGAACTGTTCTGTAAATACAAGTACAGCTCTTTGATTTCAGCAAAAGTTTTGCCACAGTAGGAACAGAATAGGATTTACAAGATTTGGCCTAGAAATTGAACATTTTTGCCGTCAAAGTTTTATGGACATTTTTCATTCTCTAAATTAAGCTTTGGTTCACATAATCTATTTTAGCTCCCTTTTTATTTTCCAGTCACAGCTTTACTCATAACACAGCTGTGGCATTTGTCTTGCAACAAGAAGGATCTGATAATCATGAAATAGCCCAGATTTATGCCCGTAGTGCTGAAGCAGTGCCATATTTTTGAAAATAACTTAAGAGAAACAATATGCAGCAGATGTGAAGGTTTTACCTTCACATTTAAGTACGTTTATACTGTCAGCAAGTGTGGGCTTAGCACGGCCTGACAGAGTTTCAACTTACCATATGTTCCACGTGATCAAATAGATACTATACAGCTGTTTCCCATTCTTTTTACTGGGCTCAGATAAATACACATTAAATGTTCTGAAATATGTTTATTGTATTTTGGCGAGTCCTGCAGAGAACTACCCATGGGCACCAAGAATGTGGGAGAAACCAAAGGTGCTCACAGGCATGCTCATTTTCCATTACTGTGAGGAAAAATTAGCAGCTGTTTGGTTGAAACAATCCTGATGATATTAGCCAGGGGTGGGTGAAATACAGATTTTTCATTTGGTTGTGAATGGTGTGGGATTCGCACCTGTATTTATGGAATGACTTTGGTTTGGGGAAGCTGTGACTCCCACGCGTGTGAGCTGTCCTGTCCCCCTGTGCTGACAGTGTCGTCCTTCCAGTGGTGTTAAACTCCCAAGAGAGGTGGTGTGTGCAGTGGAGCAGCCATCAAACAGGTAGCTCATGTTAATCCCAGCTCAGGCTTTCAACTCTGGAATGGAGAACTGATTTGGCTTCTGTATTAAACACCATACAGAAAACAGGACATCTCCAGAGTTCCTGGCAGGGCTGCCTGTGCCTCTCCTGTTCACTCCTCTGAGCATGGGCAGCATGTCCTGTGTTGGCCATGGGATGTGTTTTTAAAGACACACAGCTTTTGGGGGTCAGTCCAACCAACTGCTCTGAACTGTTTCAGGACTTAAAGGCCCAGTTTACATTAACTGTCACACCTGTCAACTTGATTCAATAACAGAGCAGCTAAATAATAAAAAAGTTTCATTTCCCTTCACCTGCTTTTCTACTCTCATTTCTCCTTCCTTCCCGTCCAGCTCCCCATGCTCTCCTTAGCCCTTTGACCTTACTGCTGCCTTCCTCCCCTCCTGTCCCCATCAGCTTCCTGCCTTTCCAGAGCTGCTCTTACACTGGAAAATTCTTATCTACCAGAGGCCTTCCTTCTTCTCCTTTAAATCCTTTTTAAAAAACTTCATCTTCAGTCAGAGGACTAACTTTCATCTTTTAGTAATAATCTCTTCAACATTTCTTGATTGCTATTTTCTTTTCATATTTATAGCCTAGTATTGCAAACGTTTACAGAGAAGTAGCTGTTCCATTAAACTGAGTACATTCAGTTAGAAGTTTGGAGGACTGGATTGTTCATTGTGAAAATTTTTGAAATGGGAATTTTTTTCACTGTAAAACTTAATGTTCATTTATGATTCTATACACATTTTTATAATAAACATTTATGGCCTCAAAGGAACAGTAGAATGTTCACATGGCTAACTTCTGCTTTTAGCTTTTATTCCCTAAGTCAAGGTGTGGAACATGTTCTCACAGATCTTTAAATGCCCTGGACAAACTTCATGTTGACAATATGGCTTTATACCCAGAATCATATGAGAGGACAAGTACAAGCTGTACCTTTGATCTTGGTGACCTTCATTGTTTTGTATTTCAGTACTGATTTTTATTTCAGGAACCTCAAGCATCTGGACTGCCTGAGTACATAAAGATTGTAGAAGTTGGGCCAAGGGATGGATTACAAAATGAAAAGGTAATTTTTCTCCTTTTTTTCCCCCGAGTACTTTGACATAGATGTTAGTGTTATTTTCATTGTGTAGAACATGTACATGCTGCTAATTAAATTGTATTATTAAATATCTGTGTCTTTTCATGTTGGTAAGTGTTTTCTGTATTAGAATAAAAAGTCTATTCCTATTTACCCAGCTTTTAAGTCATATAATTTCTTTCTGTACTTGGCTAATCAGCCGTTCTGTTACTTAACTGCAGTTTGTTTTTCTGGAATTTGTCTTGTCAGTCAATAACATTCTGTCATGATCTAACTGGTAAACACCATGAAACACTGGCTGTCTGTAACATGTGTTTGTGCTCCAAGTGCTAATACAGAAGAGTAAAATAGGTTTTATTATGCTTCCTGCTAAATAAACATGGGGGAAAATATTACTCTTTTGATACTATTATTTGCCTGAAGGGTGGTAACGAAACGTGGAAGAAGATGGAAAGAGACTGTACCATACATGTATTGAAACAGTAATCTGTTTCCACAAACAGGAGGATAAGCTCACATGTATCATTGTTACTGATATCAAACACATTAGTAGTATTAACAGAATAGAATTACTCTGCCTAAGTTTTTTCCTCTCATTTTTATCTGGTTGAAAAATGATTTTTTTAGAGGCCAGATCTGTAACAGTTACACAGAAGTGCTCCGTTTGTGATGGACAGAGGATGGAGTAGGGTCGTGTATACTGTCTGGTGCCTGCCGTATGCAGAGGCTTCCTACTGTCAGGAAACAGTAGAGTTATGGTAAAACGTGTGAGTGGAGTTCATTTAAAAGAAAATAAAGAAAGGATTGATTATGTACTCAAAACATTTCACAGAAGTTTTGTACCATATGAAACACTTTACTAAATTGTGTGTTTCCGTGTCTATAGGTGATAGTCCCAACTGATATCAAAATTGAGTTAATCAACCGGCTTTCCAAAACTGGCTTGCCTGCAGTAGAAGTGACAAGTTTTGTTTCATCCAAATGGGTGCCTCAGGTATGTAAAATTATATTAATTCAAAACTATTTCAATTTAAATGCCGTTTCATTTATTTATGTAACATTCAGTTGTAACAAAATATTTAGATGATGACACATCATTAATATCATTTAATATTGTTCGTACTTGTTTTCTACTCTTCTAAAACTAGTAATCATTGATGTAAAAGAGAAAAGTAGCATATGTTAATTTCTTACTCCCTAAATGAAATCGAATTTTCAACATTGGGAAATCTGTCTGAAAGACTGAAATTTGGGACTTTTATATATGTAGTAGTAGGTAGGCATGTTACTTATTTTGCAGTTCTAGCACTCTAAAAGCAGCCAAATTGAGTTTTGATGAATCATAATAATGTGCTCATTGTTTGTCCAAAATTTTTATGTCTGGTACAACCTAGCCTTTCTGAAATCAGCACCAAACTGCATTGACATTAGGAGTGCCAGGTTTTCATTTACGATTTAACACATACAGACTTAGTCCTGAAGTATACTATGTACCTTCTGTTTGTGCAAATGAATTATTCCCTGCACATAAGGAAATAAATCCACATTTATCTGAATAATTTAAATTACTTTCCATGGAATTACACACTTATTTGCACAGAAGTGTTTGAATGCTTTCGTAAGGATCATGCAAGTTATTTACAAATTAAAACATGAAATTAATTAATTTAAGAAAATACTTCAATTTTTAACAGTGTTTGTTGCACATCTGCCTAAATGTATATAAAATTTTATGTTTTAAACTGAGAGTACATCCAGGACCTGGACTGTATTCCAAGCTTTTCTCTGAGAAAAACATAGTATGGTCATGCTTATTCATGAGTTAGCAAAGCGAACTGTACAGCACTCTGAGGGACTCCTTTGATTTATTTCAGTGTTCTCAGGATCACCAGGGAAGAGTCTAGAGGAAGGATAACAGGAGAGAGGAAGAGGAGAGTGACAATGCAGAATTTCTTTGACGTTAATGCAGGGGCACTGATACTGTATCTGTTAAAAGTGCCTAGGTTAAGTTTTTCCAAATGCCATCAAACTTTGGCAGTTCCTACAACAGAGAATAATGTAGGTTTTTAAACATTAGAGGAAAAAGTCTAAAGCAAATGTGTATTTCTTCCTTTCTTGCTTAATTATTTCCTTTTCCTGTGAGCCTTTAGGAGTACCAAATTTAACATGCGTTTGTCACTTTCGGGAAAAAAATGAACAATCCCTTCTTATCTTAAATTCATGTCTGGATACTTTGTTTTAATGGCTTAATTTGTGTTTGAAATGTTTTTTTATGTAAAAGATAAGATTGTATTGCATTGATAGAGAGTACAGTCTTGACTTTGTCTTTTCTTTGCTCCTTTCTTTTTTCTTCTCATAGGTCATGGGAATAGAATTCACGGTTATGTTTAGATCACTCATTCACTTACTTCTTTTTTTAGTATTTTAAAGTTTTTTTATGGTTTCCAATCCACTGTTGTTTTTGGCAGAGATCTTTTTACTGAAAAAAAGCGAGAAATGTTCCACAGTAGCAAGGTGCCATGTAAAACAGGATCCCACACCTATAACCTAAACGGCCAAAAATTATAAATACCTACCATTAGGAAGCTTACTTTTAAAGAAATTTGGAAAAAAAATATTTTATTACAATTTAAAATCTTATAACATTCGATATGTGTAAAGATGGTATTTTACTTACAGGAAAAATAGTAATGGGACAAATTTAATACGTATATTATGGTTTGGATCCGGCAGGTTTATACTGGTTGAAAAAGTGTCATTTTGGTTTTCTAGTATATTTTAAGTCACACTATAATTGTGATGTGTGGATTTAGTTCCAGCATTTGCCATTTAATTCATCATTTGGTTTCAAACGTTCTTCCTTGTCCTGAGAAATGTAGATACTATTTATATTAAATTAAGGAAAAATCATTCTTAAAAAACTACTGTGTTAACAAAGGTTTTTGGTGAGGTTACAAAAAGCAGTTACAAAAAGTTGCTTTGTGCTATCACTTTTTTCCTAATGAGAAATGAGTTGTGTCTGGCTATAATACACTTTTCATACCATATATCCATTTCCTTATAGATAAATGTTGGGCTTACATTTGAGGAGGCATACATGCATCCATACATCTTTTTAATCCATTGATTTTCAGAGTAGGAAGCCAGTGACAGGAAGATTCCAGTTTGCCGGTAGTATTCTCAGATAATAATGTGGTGTAATTTAATATCATGTATTCAGAATTGTGGTACTGCATAGCTATCAATAAGGTATCTGCTGAAAGTAAGAAGTAATGAAAGCTTTGTAGTTCATATATCTTTTCATATGGTACTTCTCAAATGACTTTTCACCAGTGTGGAAAGAATCAAAAATCCAATTTAATACTGTTTTCTTGAGAGATTTGCTTTTATGAGAGCTGATTTAAAAAGCATTTAAAATACACTATTCATTCTTAAAATGCAAAATTTTAAAGACATGAAATAAGAGGGATATGTTTTATTAACTGCATTGGTTTCAGGAATGCACACCATTGAAAAAATACTCATTTTCCATTCACTTCTTTTAAGAAAATGTGCTTGTCTAAATAATCTGCATTGTATTACATGAATGTCTTTAATTCATCTTCTTGATTAGTACATGGAGTATATTTAATCTTGAGTGTGAGTGAGAAAAATGTAAGAATGTCTTTAAAAGGCAGTTTCTTTTGTGAGGGGAGACCAAGGAAAAAAAGAGCTTGAATAAAGTAATACTCCATTCTTTGCTATAATGAAGTATTTTCTTCTTTAGAAAGAAACTTCTAGATATATTAAAATGTTACACTATGCAGATAATTGGAATTTGCTATATTTTTTAAGGATAGACATGTTTAGTATTTTCAAATATGCTGATTGCAATGTTGAGTAATTTAAGTTCAGTTCTGCTTTACATTGTGAAGTTGTGTTTATCAAAGTGCTGAATTTTTCAGGACTTGGATGTTCTTTAAATGACAGTTAATTGTGTTAATTCAAACTGTTGAGTCCAGTGATGTCAGGTTAAAATTGCTGTAAGAGTTGATGAACAGCATGACACAAGTCTGTCAATTTATGATGCAAATTGTATTTTTACAGGTAAACACAAAAATCAATTGTAGCCCCAATTCTGTAACCATATAGATCTGAAAAGATTGCAGTTCAAATACTAAAATGTTAAGACATTAAAAAGAGTCCTTGTACAACAGCAATTTAACCCCTTTGTTGTTAGACTTCTTGTATGAATTGTAAAAGTAATGAGGGCAAAACCACAGTCTAAGCCAATTTCTATTTAGCTATATAAGATCAGAAAATGACTGCTGATAAATACAAATTATGTATATGTTTTAGATGGCAGATCACAAAGAAGTAATGAGGGGCATTGAGAGGCATCCTGGAGTCCAGTATCCCGTTCTCACGCCTAATCTTCGAGGTTTTCATGCTGCTGTAAGTGCCTTCACAGATGTCCACATTTATCTCTTTTCAGTTCAGTACCATAAACTAGCTAATGTTAGAAATAAACTATAGTTTTTTAATTGAAAACTCTCAATTTTCATTATGAAAAATGGGCAAATTTACAGTCATGTTAAGTTCTATATCCTTATATTTTAATGGAAGTGTTGATCAATCTTTTTAAGTTCCTTTAAATGATGCTTGTATATAAAGAGTAAGACAGTTCCTTCCTCTTTGACTTGTTTGCCTAGGAAAGTTTCTGAAGAGTGTCTTCTTATTGGAAAGTACTGAAGAAAAATGAGGAAAGACATTTAATAAATGGAAATGCTTTATAGCAATTCTGCATTTCATTTTGGTAGGGTCTGAAAGTTTGAGTTGTTTCAGTTCATATAAAATAAATACTCAAAATTATAGACTCATAGTGTTTGGAAGTATTAAAGTGGAGCAGTTCAGTCTTAAAATACATATATTGACAGTAGAGTCGTTACATGTTGTTGTTTTCTGAAAGTTTTTAGTGCTTCATGCTTCTGTCCTGGTATAGGACAAGCTGTATTTGGAAAGTTTGATGGATATTTGTGGTGTAGTCTATCATTCAGTTCCTGTACTTCATATGAAATCTCTGTTATATCAGAATCCTGTGCATTGTTGACTTAGCTATTGGTATCAGATTATGGTGCCACAGCTTTGTCTCAATGGTAGCTTGTATGACTTGAATTAATTGTGCTCTATCTCTATACTGTATTTAATTATATGAAAGGAAAACAATGCAAAACAGGTTTTGGTGATTCCTGCATTCTTTCTGGCTGTTTTTTTTCCCCCTCTGTTTGAAAGAATATTTGTCCCTGTAGGGGTTACTGGAGCCTAGACATTAGTTTGCAGAAGCAGACAGTAAAGGGAAAAGCTCCATACCTTTTCACAGAACAAGAGTATTATTTTTTTCCTGGAGAATGACAATTAATAAATCAATTATTCTCCTAAGCTTAAGTATTTTCTTCTATCATCTGGCTTTCAGCCTTCTAATTTACTTCATGTTGGTTGATTTACTGAGTACTGAGGTACTGAGTACAAGCTCAGGCTAGTGTCCCTTCAGTGAAGTCACCACATTTACACATTTTCTAGACTGTGTTTGCTCTGAGACTTCTCTCAGCAGACTCTCACATACACATTTTCCATATTATCCATATCAACTATGACTCCAAGACGGATGGAGCCTTTGATCCTAGAGTTGGCTCTAACAAGGACATCTCTATTGGTTGTTGGTGCTGCTCAAGGCACATGAGCACAGAGAGCTTTTCCAAGTATGAGAATGACTTCCTGGCATTCAGGAAGAATAGACATTGTACAGCAGATAGATATTTCAGAATTGTTATGTGATCTTTTCCTTTTCTGAAAAATGAATGTAAGTAACAATAATTGTTATTTTTATAGTTGGTTCTTGTGATTTCTTGCATCTTAATACCTTTATCATTTATCACTTTAAAAACGTTTACTTAATTGCTAAGAAGAGGAAGGAAATAGCCATAGTGAATGAACTCATAATTTGATTCAATCTGTCTATATGCAGTAGCTTAAAAAATTTGAATTAAACTTATATTTTAGATATTGATGATATACTTAAGGTACTTTAAAATTCTGAATTGTACAGAATTAAATGCTTAACCTAATATCTTAATATAGTGTTACAATTCTGTTCTATTGAAATATATTTTTTAGATTGCAGCAGGAGCTACAGAAGTCTCAGTATTTGGTGCAGCATCTGAATCTTTTAGCAAAATGAATATTAATTGTTCAATTGAAGAAAGCATAGAGAAGTTCGAAGAAGTTGCTAAATCTGCAAGGAATATGAATATTCCAGTGCGTGGGTAAATATAAAGATTCTAAAGTAATACAGAATTATTTGAGTCACTGTTACAGGAGTTTTTGGTACCAGTAGAAAAAATATACTACCAAATTTTTACATTTTAGATTAATTGTAATAGTAGCCTTTACTGTGATTTTTTTTAGAGTGAATATGTTTAGTAGTTTATGCATTTTTAACTAGTAATGGTGACTATTTTTCTGTGGAAATTGAAAAAAAGGTTGTGTTTATAAGATATCTGTTTAATTTTACAAATTTATTTTTATTATGGCAAGTGACAGAATAAAATTTATTTTGTGCTGTTGAGAATTCATAATACTTGCTTGCACTTTAAAAAATACCCTATATAATTTTATTGTAGAATTCATAATTCACTTCATAAACTGTGGCATCAAGGTATAAAAGTGAGAAAACAAATTTACTCCTAAGAAAAAAATAATTTCATATATAAGTTCTTTTGAAGACCTTAGTATTGAAGTTTTTGGAGTCTCCAGTGCATGAAATTTTAGAATTGTCTAGTATTTATTTATTTTTTTTCTCTGAAGTACTTTCTTTTAAATTTAAAATAATCCTGAATGGTACTCGCTCTTGAACAGTGTTTTTCATTTCCATTTTCTTTTGCATCACACAGAAATACTTCCTTAAGATTATTTGCAAAGGTCCTTTTGAATGTGGAAGGGCTTACATAGGTTCAAGGAGAAACTGAACAGTGAGATGCCTTGAGGATTACTAGTAATGCAAACTACATCATGCTCAAAAAATACCTGGATGTGAAAACAGAGGTTGATACCTCAGAAACTAACTGCTTGAAAACTTGTCTGGGAATAAATACTGGAATCTCTCTTTGCTCCAGAAACAGTTACAGGGTAATGCTACTGCACACTTTTTTCACAATAGTGTGCGTTTTTTGGCATTTGCCATGAGAAAGGGCGATCTGATTTTACCTTCAGAAAGAGAGATCTGACTTCTAGTTATATCTCAGCCTCAGGGGATCACAGAATATCAGTATGGTTTAGGTTGAGAGGGACCTTTGGAGATCATCTTGTCCAGCCCAAGGATTTTGGGGTAACAGTTGATGCAAAACTCAACATGAGCCGGCAGTGTGCACTCACAACCCTGAAAGCCATTTATATCCTGGGCTGCATTAAAAGCAGTGTGGCCAGAAGGTTGAGGGAGATGATTCTGACCCTCTACTCCACTCTCGTGAGACCCAACCTGAAATAGCACGTAAAGTTCTGGTGGCCCCAACATAAGAAGGACATGGAACTGTTGGAACAAGTCTGGAAAATGGCCACAAAGTCAATAAGGAGACTGGAGTACCTCCCCTGTGAAGACAAGCTGAGAAAGTGGGGGCTGCTCAGCCTGGAGAAGATTTCATGGAGACCTCAAAGCAGCTTTTCAATATCTGAAGGGGACCTACAGGGAAGCCAGAGAGAGGGACTCTTTGTCGGGAACTGTAGTGACAGGGCAAGGGATAAGTGCTTCAAACTGAAAGAGAGTAGGTTTAGATTAGATATTAGGAAGAAATTACTTACTGTGAGGGTGGTGAGGCACTGGACCAAGTTGTGGATGTCCCATCCTTGGAAGGTCAGGTTGGATGGGGCTTTGAGCAACCTGGTCTAGTGAAAGGTGTCCCTGTCCATGGCACCAGGGTTGGAACCAGGTGATCTTTAAGGTCCCTTCCAACCCAAACCATTCCATGATTCTGTGATTTTCACACACACACAACCAACCAATGATAGGTCATAAATGCTTGGGTTCTTTTCTTAGCCTGGCTATGTTTCATGGGGAAAATCACTGAATAAAGAAGTAAGGACATTCGCTGTATTAAGAAACAGTGACTTGTACCAGAGTTTAAATACTCTTCTAGCTGCTAATCTGCCAGGTAGTCAGGGTTTGCTTGCCTGAGTAACTTCTTTTCTAAGAGGTCTGTTGTTTAAAAGCTCTCTGCCACCACTGTTTGCCACATTTTTCTGGAACTAGATTCTTAGCTGACAACATAGCAGTTTGAGTTCTCCACGAGGATTAAGCCTAGGAATGTCCGAATTTTAGGTCCCAGACAGGTGTGGATAAGGGAATAGGCAGTCAATTCAGAAAACACAGCGTGTGTATAGCAACAAACCTTAGGCACTTTTGAACATTTTTACACTAAACTTCTGTTTTCTGGTTTTCTCAGATGTCTAGGCATGTCAGGAGATTTTTCTGTTTCATATTCCTGTATTTAACTAATAAAATTCAACCATGTGGCACATGTGCCTCAGTAGAGGCAATCAACCTCCTCAAAGCCTGTGCATTGTAGAAGTTTTTGGATAACTATGGCTCTCAGCAAAGGGACTTTGCAACTGGTCCATAAAATGCAAACTGCAGGTGATGAAGAAGCCCCTCTGGTGTACTGTGGATTGATTTTCAGCTTAAAATGTTAATTAGTTTTCTGTGCACTATTTTTCACATATTGAAAAAAGTAGCAACCTGGTGCTATTTTTTTCCCCCACAGATTATATTTCTTAGGCATTTGTAACACGCCAGAAGCAGTTATTCTGGCATTTATACACTAATTTGATGGAAGTAACTGTTCCCATGATAGGATTCTGCAACATTCCCTGATGGTCTGATGAACCATGTGGCTTTTATTTTTCTTTAAAAAAAAAAAAAGAGAAAGAAGTAGGAGGTAGAAAATGATCAAACAGAAGGAGAGCACACACACAAATAAATGAGAATAATAATAATAAAAAGAAGGAATACAAAGCAAGGAGATGCAGAGGAGTATCAAGAGCTAAGCAATGAAGCAAACAGAAAAACAGTAGTACAGAGATGAAGAGAAATGAGATAATTGAACTCAGAAAATACAATTGGATGATTTTTTAAAACTGCTTACTTTGTGCATGCAGCACAAAGATGTGTAATTTCACTTCAATATGCAAATGTAAGGCAAATTTCATACAGTACATGCAGATGGTTTTATTGAGTCTGTCATGCCAGGTGCAGTATTTTACGGAACACTTCAACTGTGAACTGCTTCGTATCAGATAGACTACAGAGCAATCAGATTCAAAGTTGTGAATGAAAATTATGTAAGTGCACTCCAGCTATAACTTTGTTCCTTAGGCTTATATGTCTCAGAAAAGTGAGTCATTCAGAAGTAAGAAGGCATTGACAGAATAATTCAGTTTGCGGGATTATACCCAAGTAAAGAATCCAAATAGAGAGGTTAAGTGTATTGAAGAGAAGCTAAATTTATGTGAATGTTACAAGTCTCTTCATCCCATGATATTAGCTTGAGAATTAATTTATCCAGTGAAAATTAGAGATTGAGGCATGAGGAGATAAGATAATGGACTAATGTTACAACAAATCAAAAAGCTTAGGAGAGAACTGCTGGTGTTTTTCCATGGAGATCTGTTATAACTCAATAATAAAATAGCCTATCTGCTAAAAACCTGGTGAGAGTCTGTATTGCAGAATACGGAGACTTATTTCATAACAAAAAACTCTGAGGTAATTCTGAGTATCCATTTATCATGAATTTCAGTATATGAAAATATGGAAAAGAAAGTTCTGAAGTTGCTAGTAAGTTAGAAGATAAAAGAGAACTGGTTAAAACCATACATTTGGACTTTGAGCACACTTCAAAAAAATCCTCCCAGGAATATAGAAGCATCAATATAGAAATACAGAATTCAGAAGGACTTCTTTTTTCATTTAATAATAGATCTCTCAGCAGTTGAACAAAGCTCCAGAAGGTGGACTTAAAATTTTTAATCAGTTAAAAAATGAAAAAATACACATAAAGAAGAAACATCAGTTTTGAATGACAAATCCAGGAAGTAAGTAAATCTGTTTACAACATTTCAACTGCTTGTGAGGGGAGAGATAAAGGAGCAGACTATAATTTCCAGTTTAATTCTAGATAACTAAATCATGATTTTCTCTGGTAGTAACACCCAACAAAAGCCTACATTACTATAGGGATTTCATTCGTACTTGAGAGAAAGTAGTTCATTAGTTCCCAAATGTTGCACTATATTTAGAAGACTTCTGAAGTTTTACATTGTATTTAATGAGGTAAAACACTGGGCTTCTCTACATCTCTTCCTCAATGAAAAAAGGTGTGAAAAGATAATCAGAAAGTAAAACTTAAACTGGGATTTCATGGAAATATTCAGTGCAACCAAGGTGACTTTTTCCTGAAAATAAAGTAATCCAAAATGACTTAACTATTAAATCCTCTGATTTATGATCCTGTATTTAGCTGTTGCTAAAGAAGCTGCCTGTAGTGACAGATAAAATAAATGGCATTTTGGTATCCCATTCCATGCAAAATTCTCTAAACGCTGAGATGATCAAGGCTTTGTGGTGAGTTGTTCTTGACATTCAGTATTTTGAATAGGTGCTTGTAGTTCGGTTGTTATTTAATTGCAAGAAGATTAGTTTCAGGTTTTATTTGGTTGTGTGCCTTCTATTTACTGAAAGCAATTATATATTGTTTACAGCTATTGTTGTAACATGAGGTAGAACTGAGCATGACCACACAAGTCTGAGCTTGTCATCCTAAATCTTCCTAGAGGGAATTAGGGCAGCCTTTAGGCTGTGTTTTACTGTATGTACTTTTTAAAGTACCTGCCTTAGGATAAGATGAAACACTCTGAGTGATCATCCTTTTGACTGTAAGTGAGCTTAGGTCCTATCCAATGCTGGTCATTCTGTAGATGGCCTATCTAAGGCATAGGCCATAGATGATTATTTTTGATGTCAGAAGTAAGATCTGAATCCCTTTCTACCTGTGCATAGGCTGGGGATTAGTATCTTGTAATTTGTGTAAATTACAATGTATAGAAGAAACATATTAATAGGCTTTGTGCTGCAAGGTAACACAAAATGAAGTTGTGGTCTTTATGGGCAAAGGTTTGTACTTCGTGGAATTTGGTTTTAATCACCCTTTAAGAGACTGGCTGATTTAAAGAACTGTGGCCCAAATCTGCAGGCTTTCCTCAAGCATTCTCCCAGGGCTACACATTTTAGCTTCTAATATAAATTTTGTAGGCTAAATATTTTGCTGGAATTACTTGGGTAATAAAAATATTAATATGCATAAATTGTATTTGTATTCATTTCAATACAGAGATTGTTTCCTTTCTAAAACGCTGTTATTGTTTAAAGAGTTATTTATTTGCAGGAAATGGATAATTTAGTGCCATGCCCTAACTCCTTATTTCTGCAGTTGAAAAATACTTCCAAAAATAATTTTAAGAGGTTCAAATTTTATATCCTATTTTTACTGGCAATTTACAATTTATGCAGTGAGCATAAATCATTGGCAATCCTTGAATCTTATGAAAAATGCATTCAAACAGTTGAAACTAAACTTTAAGCTTTTGCATGTCTTACTGTTACTACAGCTGCACTAACATTGACTCGATCATCATCCAGAAAATTTATGTTGTCAGCTGTCACATTTGAAATCTGTAGCACAGTCCACAGTTTTCTAAATGTTTACTAGATCCAGTTCAAATGTTTATGAAGAACTGAAATGTTGCGTATGGTCTTAGAAGTTAGACTATTTATTAGCATCATAAAGGGGATTTTATTTTTATTTTTTGTACATGCATAAAAACTTTACAATAACATCTGGGACACATTCTGTGAAGACACTGAGCCAAATCAGTTATGAACTGTGTAGTCAACTAATTACTACTATAGATGTTTTGCATGTGTAGTAACATAAAATAGTGCTGGTTTTAAATTTGCATCTTTAAATTTGTATCTTTCAGTGTATAATTCAGGTACTATTAAAAATATCACAACTTACTGAGTGATTAAAAATGAAGTCTAACAGCCAGGATTGATGAAAAATGGTAGCAGAGGGTAATTGTAAGTAGTCACTTGGTTTGTATTTTAAGTTAAATATATCGTTAGCATACTATGAGGAAAATATTAAGTGAATTCTGGTTACACTGGATTCTTCCAAGTTAATATATTCCAGAATTTAAAAAGACACAGGAAAAAATTGAAATTACTACAATAGAAGAGTAAGGAAGCAAGGACGTGCATTTCCCCCTTTTCAGCAAATGGTACCTCACTACCTACTTTGTGTCCTCTGACAAAAAAATAAAATCAGACATTGAGTTCTGTATCGGACTGTCTTAGTCCTAATTAAAATGAGCGAGTGTGAATGTGTGCAAATGTTTAGAGGTTCAGTGTTAGAAAAACAGATGCAAATGATTGCTGTAAAGTAACTGTAGAAGCATTTCCTTACAAAGCTGCTGTTTCATAAATTAAAGCCTATGTAATCACACATGAATTCTGAAATCGTGTATGTAATTGCTTGGTTTATGTCCTATGTCTTTAACAATGGTGAAGTTCACAGTACATAAAAACATTTTGAAATGTGTCAGTGTTTGGCTTACATCTGTGTTTGTATGGAATTCAAATCCTGTTTGATATATTTCAAATATGGAAGTATTTTTTTCTATGACAGATGCCAAACAAACAATTGTGTGCAGTATTACTACCTTTTATATTATGCTATAATAAAGCTTAAGGATTACAATATATGTAATTCCTTGTTGACTATAGGAAATAATTATTGGTTTACTTTGATCCTAATACACAGATTAAACACAAAGTAATGAAGACTTAAAGAGAAAGAATGAATTTGCATTATCTTTTTCTTGTCCTAATAATATTTGGATCTATTTGGGAAAAAATATGGAAGAACACATTAGTTTTATTTTAATATATTTTATAACAAGTGATTTCAGAAACTAATAATGACATCTGTTTTGTTTATAAAGAAGCATCCTATTATCTAAAGCTTGTGATTATCAAGACAATCTGATCTTTATAATTCAGTTCAACAATATTCTTTTTTTATTTTTGTTACAGTTCATCCTAAATAAGTAAAGATATTTGTATGGCCTTACTATATTTTTAACACATAATTAGAAGTGTCATAACATAAACTCCAACAATTCAGTTTTGCACAAATCAACATAATTCAAAGCTCTGTGTGTTTTACAAATACAAATAGAAACTTTGACCCTGTATTTTCTGGTATTCTGGAATACTTAGGGCTGGAGTACACTTTTTTCCACATTGCTTTAAAATGCCCATTTTTAAGACTGCACTATGTAGATTAGATTAATCACAATTATATTGATAATAGAGTGATTTATGTCATTATCACTTCTCTAGATAGTAAAACCAATTTAACACCTTCATGTCACTATAAATGAGCCTATATTTGAGGTTATGGAAAAAATGTAGATGAACCTTTAATAGTCTTGGAAGCAACACATTTTTGTATGTGAATGGTAAACAAATCTACCAGCCAGCCAGCTGGTCACAGTTCCCTGGAGAAGTTTATGAAGCCAGAGATTGCTGGGATGTGGGGACTTGGTGCATTTCTGTGTACTGAAAACAGGGTAAGAAAAGGGTGTCGGAGCCATTATACTATCTCTATCATACTGGATGATTGCATTATGTAAGGGGAGAGGTTTTCCTTAGGAATAACTTTCCAGCAACTTTTACCTGTTGTTTTTGTACCTGCAGAGAGAAAATATTAGTAGGCCAGAAAAGATACTTTAAAAAAAAAATTTAAAAAGACAGGTACTTATCCCTGTTTCTTGTTAAAGGGTAGTGTAAATCAGATTTGAAATGTTAGTATGAAATTTTAAGGTTACAGTACAGTGTGTTTGCTAGTATGTTACGGATTACTCCATGAATAATTTGAGAAAAATTAAGTGGGTAAGTGGCTCTTCATTATTGTAAACAGTTTAGCTATGTTTTTAGAGAAGTAATTTTCTAGAACATAGTTCACAATTTAAGAGTGTTTTCTGGACATTCTAAAAATTGTAACAAATATTTTTACTATAGTATTTACTGTGAATAGCATATATATATATTACTTGTAACTGGGCAGTAAATACATGGAGGAGTTGTTTGGGTTTTTTTCTCTTCCTTTCTAAAGTCAAATGTGGAAAAAAATAATAATCCTGGCCTTATTTACACATTCTGGACTTGGCTTGGAGATTCTGTTTCTGGAAGAATCTCCTTTCTCTCTTCCCTTCTTTGTGTTTCCCCTTTCATCACAGTAAAGATTGCCTGTTTTTAATAAATGGCTTCCTTTGCAAAGAGACAAAATATATCAATCTTGATATTATGAATTCACCAAATGATAGGCATATACATTTTAGCACAAACATCCAATAAAAATAAATACATCTGCAGTGAACATGGTAAATTATATGCAAACTTACACTATAATAATAAACAGGAAACAGCAGCATCTGAGTCTGCAACTGGCTTCTCGGGAGGCTCCGTGCTTCCAGCTGTGGTAGCAGCTGTGAATCTGGCTCTGGAACTCTTGCTGAAACACGCTGACAAAGGGCTGATTACAACATGGAGTTCAGTTTCTGCTTGGATTCATTTTCCTTTTAACGCACTTTGTTTAAGAAAAGTTTGCTTATTTACCTTGTTTGTGGTTTGATATTCTTCACTTTGCAGGCATTGGGCTGGTGTGGTGATTATCCCCATTCCTAGTGACCTTGATTGTGGGGACCTTACACTGTCTATACCATTTGTGGAACATTGCAATTTGGTTTTGGCTTACTGGAAGAAATTGAAAACTCCCTTCCTCTTCCTTCTCTCTCCCCATCCCCAGAGGCTGTTCAGCATTTTTGTGCAAAATGTTACCCAGTAAAGTTGTTTGGATCTAATTTTTGGTTTTGTATGCGTAGAAAACATTTCAATAGAAGACCAAATGATACTCATCTGCAGTGAAATCTGTAGAACAGGCAAGAGATTGGTTGAAATAAGTAGAAAACTTCTTTTTATCACTTTTTTTTTAACAGGAGGAATTCTGATTTCACAAAGCCTGAGTGAGGAAAATATATTTCTAAAGCAGCTGTATAGATACGTTAACTTACAGGTCCCTCTTTCCACCTCTTGTTTCATGGGCTCTTTTCTTGATTGCATGCTGAAGATGTAGTTAAGCTACATCTGGCCTTGATTCGGCAAAGATTAAAGCACATATTTAGAATTAAACACTTCCATTGCAGACTCGGCTTTGTGAACTCCCAGATATTTGCTTCTGCCCTCATACTGTGGAGTGTCTCTGGTGAATATCCTGAGACCAGGACAGTCTTTTTCATTACAGTATATTTTTTTCTTTCAGTCCTGCTATCTTTTTAGAAAACAGCTGTGTTCTACAACTTAATTGAATTCCCAAATTAAATCCCAGTTGCCTCTGCAACTTACTGCTCAAACTGTTCTTTTTATCTCTGCTGCTTTTCTTCACGTAGAATCTTGCTTTTTCTCCTAAGAAAAATACGGTGTCCTTTTCCTTCTGTTACTCTCCTTTCTCCCCATTCCCCTAATCCTTTCTCCTTCACTGTCAGAGCAGCAGAAGTTTCTTGTCTACTTTCCATCCGTACCCCTTCCACTTGCCCCAGTGACCCCATGTTCTGTTCTTCCTCTTATTTCTTCCCTCCCTTATTCTCTTTCTTAACCTCTTGCTGTCCTCTGGCTCTTTTCCACTTGCAATATAAACAAGCATTTGCCTCTTAAAAATTGCACCTTTGACCCTACTTGGTTCTTCATATCATATCTCATCGCCTATCTCTTCTTCATTCCTAAGCTCATTGAAGGCGCTGTTTATAATTACTGTCTGGAGACCCTCTTCTGTGATTCCCTCCTATAACTCCTACACTTTGGCTTCTGTTCCTTGCTTCCAACTGCAACAGCTCTCACCAAACTCCCTGATGACAAGATCTCGGAAACAGTAGTCTATCCTCATTCTTCTTGACTTGTCAGTAGTGTTTGCTGCAGTTGACCAGACTCTTCTTTAAACTTGTGTTGTCTGTTGCACTCCATGGCTCTGTCTTGGTAATTTTATTATTTTTAAGCAGTTCTTCAGCATGTTCTTCATGCTTTAGCTGTATTCTCTTCTGGTTTTTAAAGCCCTATGGGTTATTTCAGACTTAAAAAAAACCAAAACAAAACAAAGTAACAGCCCAACATGTCTGTAGATAACAGATCTACCTTCCTCTTGAAACCTGTTTTCTTGCAGTTTCACATATTAATTTGGAACCACACAAATGCAATTAGAAAGCATCCCACTCAGCACTGCCTTAGTTGTAGATGTCTTGGCAAATTTCAGACAAAACATGTGATTATCTTTCCTCTTTCAAAGAGACGTGTATTTTCTCCTTTGCTATACGCTAGGCTCTCTGTATCCCACTAGTTTTACTCAGCCCTTGCCTGCATATGTTCCAGCTTGCATGAAATTTTCTACAAGTTATTCAAAGTGTATCTCTTATTTCCAGTAAGAATACAGCAAGAGCCTGACAAAAGGAATTTATATTTTATGTCCTCTATTAAAAATGCTTATCCTGATCTATGTCTGGAGTGCATTTTACTCTTTTATAGCCTCATTTTAAGCATTTCTCTGTCTTTGCCATTGCCATCAAGTCCCTTTTCTATTGCTCCTGTCCATTCTCAATGGGATCTCAATGCCTTTTTTGGTTTTTTTTTTTGGTTTTGTATTGACAGTACCAAGAAATTTAATGTTATCACCACATCTCTACTTTTTATTCCAACTCATTAAATGAAAATATTAGATAAAATTCTGCCAAGCTCATTCTTGATGAACTCTAGTGAAGGACTCTTCTTTCATTGTCCACAGGACTTTGTTGTCTCTCTGGTAGGAAGTTCTTTTCCTGTCAAATTCTTTCAGTAATCCCTATTTTCTCCAGTTTAGTATTCAATAGCAGATGCCCAGATAGATTGTATGTATCTCATTTTCCTTGTTTAAAATGTCAGTCTAGTCAGAATGGTGTAAGTATGCAGAGAGCTCATAATCTCAAACAGATTTGTGTATTGTAGTAGGCAGATTCCTCAGGTCACCACATACTTTCATACCCCAGCAGGCCCAGCTGAATTATGTGAGCTCAGGCAATCTGCTCGCTGGTGTGAACCACAGGGAGTATTCCCTTGTTCTCCAGATACCTTTTGGCCTGCATTTACTTTTGTTTGCCCTACTCCATTCCAGATGTCATTCATGCCACATTATCACTACCAAATGCATGTCTTCTCAATCTGACAAATGTAGCTGATAGGAACCTCTAAAGATATATGGAAGTAAAGGGAACTCATGCACATATATACTGTATGTTTTGTATTTACTTAGTATTTAGTACTGTTCTCAATCACTTCATAAAAAGTGGTGTGGCTAATGTTGAAAGTAATTTCAGTAAGTGTATGTATTCTCTAGCTCTAGGCACTGTAGTGTTATGTAGAAAGCAGTCCTTTGGGTCTGAAATTTTTCATGCTTAGTTTAATTTGAAAAACTTTGTATGCATAAAAAAATTAAGGAAATTATCTTTAATTGCTTTGGAGTTACGTGTCACTGAAAATCAGGGCAGTGTTTAACTGTTAACAGTAGCTACCTTTTATCTTTAATGTAGATAAGAAAATTCACAATTTTGAAATTTAAACAGTGACATCTAAATTGGGGCTGATATTTAATGAATTCTATGGCCAGGTTTCAAAAAACCTGGTTTTCATAATGACATACCGATAATTGAAATCATGCCTAGTAGGCATCTGAACTAAAACTATGAGCAGGATGTAATGGACCCAACCACTTTTGTGGAAACAATATTCATTTCAGTTTCTTTGTCAGGGCTAATCAAGTTCTTTTTAGATTCGAGTTTTGCTTCACTTCATTCTTGCTGCTACTTCTAGTGTGCCAGCACCGTGCTTTCATATGAGGGGTGAAATACATTCTATGCATTAAAATACAGATTTTTTTTTTTCCCCCATTTGTTTTTGCCTGTTACTGATCCTAATTTCACATTCTATCAATCACTTTCTCCTTCAACTGCAAATAAACAATACATCTTTTACCCTACAAACCTTGACTACATACAAACTGGCATCTGTTCAGTCCCTTTTGCATTATACAGTGTATCATTTTACATTGTATCCTTCAGTGTTGAGCAAAAGGGAATGATGAGAGATCGATGAAGGCTCTTGTTCTTCTATAAAGCAATTGAACAACCTCCCACTGGGGCTCTACCTACCTCTGAATCTGTTGTAAATCCTTTTACAGTCACACTTTTGATTGTGACTGGCTGTTTCTCATTAGTTTAATTGTATTCCTAATCAATTTAAGGTAAACAATTAGAAATTTAATTAGAATTTCATGGTTCTTAATTGTCATTAAAAAAAGGAAATTTAAACCAAATTCTATGCTAACAGCATAAGGGCTGAACAATGGAAGCTTAGTTGTGGCTTTCAATTTCTGTGCTTTGTGGAGCCTATAGCTACTGAGGGACATGGTTTGACTTCTCAGTTTCTTCTTGTCCCAAGGCCTACCTAAATTACAGTTTGCAACAGAGCTGTAATTCTTCTGGGGCGCTAGGACAGATGCCAATATAGAGACAGAGGGTGAAAACTACCTCATTGATTACAGTTCTGATGACTTATAAGATGGTGGTGTTGTTAGAACTTGTCTGTGTCCATATGTTGCTCACTATGATCCGAGTAGCTAGTATAAGAGAAAAAGCGGTATCTTCCTCTGAATACCTTATGTGGGCTAGGGAAGGCAAAGCTTGAGCTGGCTCTTGCAGCTTCAGAAGGAAATACCAAGAAAATTGAAGTCTCCTGCAGCATCATTAACTTGGCTGTATTGCCAGTTCTTTACAACTTGTAAGATACACTGGGCATAAATAAAGTTATAAATCTCTGCTCTGTGATTTAAAAGGGAAATTGATAAACCTGCTATTTTCATCTGATGTAATTTTATCTTTTCATTCAAATATTTATTCTACTTTGACTGTTAGATATTAAAAATTATATTTAACCCATTTTTTTTAATGTAACATGGATGAATACATATATACATACGTATATATATATATGTATATATCAAAAACCAGAAGCATCATTGTGTGGTCTTTCTGTTACAGGTATGTGTCATGTGCGTTGGGATGCCCGTATGAAGGAAACATCATACCAGTTAAAGTGGCAGAAGTAAGAGTGAACTTCTGGCTTGTCTTTTTAATTAATCAAAAATACATTTTAAAACGTCTATAAGTTGTGTTCTCTACTTAATCATTAAAAGATCTTTAATGGATAAAAATAAGGGAAAACAAGCACAAAGTATAGCTAATGTTAAAACTGAGTGCATAGCCCCACTCAACCATATGCAGTCAAATTTGAGAAAAATAGTGTCTTTTGATTGTTACCAATCATGAGAAAAAATACTATGTTCCATTTCCTCCAGCAAGAAAGTAGGAAATGCTTAAGGAAATAGATTCAACATATATGTCAGTGGACCCTGTTGTACAAGGAGGTTTCCAGCACAACCTCTTACTTTTAAATCCATTTTATGCTGGAATAAGCATACTGTGCTGTCAGCTGGTAGAGCACCTGCTACAATATTGTGCTTCTTGTGAGTGTCATGTGATTGACACATGAACCAAAACTTAGCCCCAGTATGATTTCTAAAATTACTGCCATGATGGAGTAATTTGCACTTTCCCTCCTTGCCCCCTTTTCCCCTTTAGAATAAAGGATAAGGAAGAAGTTATCTCAGTCCAGCCTTTTTTTTTCCCAGGAGAGAGATGAGTGAAACACAAGTGTAAAATTTTTTAGGAAGGCAAAGAAAGCATCAAAGCTGCCATGGACAGTTAAAAAAAAAGTGGAGAGATTTCAAGAAGTTTAATCCAGAACACGCTGATCTTCCACCCAGGGACAAACTTGTCTTCTCTGTTATACTTAATCACCTATTTTTGTTGTTCTAGCAGAATAGCCAAACAATTATCTTTTAATTTGTAGCCCTAGCAACTAGTCCACATTTGTCTAATGTATTACATTATGCATATGTGGTTTTCAGGTCCTGTTCTCCTGCATCTGCTTCTAGTATACATTCCAGAGGGAATGTGAGAGTATTCTCCCACAGCAGCCACATGTACTCACACTCTTTGAAAAAAAAGTACTCAGTGTTTGGAAGGTACTCAGTGTTTCTAAATTAATTTGTTTTAGTATGTGAAGGTTAGAATTGACACAGCTTTAGTTATAGCAGTGATGACGTACTGCTTATCATGTTCCCCAACAGGCTTTTCATGTGTTGCTTGTTTTTTAACTACTCTTCTTACACAGAAGATCTTCTCAGTTTTGCAAGTGGGAGTGCTGTTTAATGTTCCAAACCTGCAAACTTTTACTCACATCTTCTGTCTTCACCATAGTGTCTTTTTGTATACCTGTACACCATAGTGTACATGTTTATGACTAAAAGTTACCTCATTAAATTTATTAGTGCCAGCCCTGATTTGGTAAGCACTGATATATGTGTGTGTATATATATATATAAGCATCAGATTGATTTTAAGTTAACACATACACTTATTCTTTGCTGTATCAGAATGATCAAAATTACTGGCTGAGATGCTAAAGCCTTTTCTAGAGCTGCTGCTCTGGTCATCATCTTTCTTGGGATGGGAACATTTTGACTCCCTTGACAGTGTAGTGCAGTCAGCACCTATGATTGAAAGGTTTGGATAGTTTCTTCTGCAGTCGGTAGCTGTGATATTTTTATTTTTTTTAAGCAAAAGATTTTTTTTTTAACTGAAGCAGAAGCAATTAGAAGTAGTGGATTATTTCAGATTACATGTATTGTTACAGATTATTGCAGACTACATGCAATTATGGCATACTAGATACATAACTTTTACAGAGTTATCTAGAAAGTTCAATCCAGATTCTTTCAGAGTTCTAGGATCTCTCAGGTATATCTGTATGGTTCTTTATTTAACAAAACATTTATCATATCTTAAAATAAACTGTATAGTCCTATTTTATCACTCTGCTGCTTCTTGAAATGGAGTCACTGCTTAACCACTTATCATTTTGTCATTTGTCAATTTAAACTTTGGGCAAAAATGCTTGAAAGTTGTTGCAAGCACTGTATAATGTAGGTATTACCCATTGCCTTCCTGTCATATACTTGGCTGTTTTTATATTTCTGCCTGTTTCTTTCTCTCCTTAGCTTCCCTTTAACCTAAAGCAGTGAATTCTGTTCAATTTTACCCAGCACACATGCTGATCAGGCTACAGAAAATGTACATACTCGTTTGAATATTGTTGAATCCTTAATGTTTCCTTTACAGCAAAAGGACTGCAGATCTTTATGCTGGTAGTTGCTTATAATAATCTATAACTGGATTATGACCTTTTGTATTCCATGGAAGAGTATAGTTTCAGATATTATTCCCAGGAGCAGGACCGTTCATATGCCTAAGGGGTTGCAGTGCTGGGTCACCAGCTCCCATTTTGATCAATGCTTGGTGTCAGGGCAGTGTTCCCAAGGGGAGTAGCACAATACTCATGCATAGTAAAACTGCTCAGTGGTGCAGAACACAACCCTGTTCAATCAACAAAGTTTCAAGCTCATGATCACATTCTGATTACACTGACAAAACAGTGTGTTCTCCCACACCCTCCTCCCAAAAATCCACATTGAAAACTTAACAAAAATGTAACTAATGGGCTGCCTCCTACTACGGTAGGATAGAAAATTCAGTATGAAAAACTCCCATTCAGCTTCCAAGCATGCACGTTCTTCTTGAAAATAAATATAGATCTCTTTTTAAGGGTCACTTTAAGGTTAGATCGTGACAAGTCAGTGATGGTGCTGAGCTTGTTAGCAGAGTTTCATCCTCTCTTCTTTCATCTTTCAGAGCTTTGTTTTCAGACAGCTAAAAGACCAAACGACTGAACATGGAAAAGAAGTGAATGCAATAAGATTTCTACAAGTTTATACAGTCTCAGTTATCATTAAAATGTTCATCTAGAGAAGAACTCTGAATCATGAATTAGAAAGAACAGGATGAAAAAAATGCAGTCTTCTTCCTTTACCCTGATCTTGAAGAAAAGCTGAGGTTTGGGGATTAACTGCTTTCAAATCCACCCCCAGCTGCAGATGATCCTTTTTCTTTCCTACAATGGTAGTCTAGTTAAAATGCCTGCAGTGTGTTGATGATCTAAAAATATGCCATGAGATAGAATCCCTTTTGCAATCTGGTGAATGTCCCCTTCTTAAAACATATATTGAACTTGTGTTGATATGAACCACTGACTTTAAAGCACAGTTTTACTACATTTGCAATAGTCATAGCATTTCCAAGCCTTAAACAGGACGATTCAGACTATTTGAAGTTCTTTTTCAGCTGTTCTTTGAATTATGTGAACAGCAATATTAATCCAGCAGTTCCAAGACTGCTGGTGCAGCACTTTGTCAGCTTCCTCAGACATGTTCACAGCAATCCCACTGATGAAGTCCTGGAATTGCTTTAACAACAGAGTGCAGTGTGACTGAAGATGCCTTAGAAAAGGGTTGTATTTTTTCATTTCTAAACAGTTAATTTCTAGACTGGGACTCTGTTCTAATGGAGTGGTCTTTTGGGATCATTAATACACAGTGGGGAAATCCTAAAGGGGACAAACATTTTCAGCAGCTGAAAATAAAGTGAAAAGTTTCCAAGTAAATTCAACAAAAATAAGATGGAAAGCTCCTAAATTCAGTTTCTGAAATTATATTTTCAGTGAAAACATGATTTCATGCTTCTGAATGTAAGTTTCTCTTAATATAAAAATTATGGGGCCTGACCTCAGTTCTCTTACTCATTCAAAGAAATTATCAAAGACATAATTCCAGAATATATTTAGGGCTCTACTTATGTAAGATCTATTTGTATATGATTTTGTCTGGTATTAAGAAAATTTTAAAACTTAAGGACTAGAATGTTAATTAGGTTGAAATTTTGCTTTGTTAGTATTTTAATGTTTGATTTTGTGAAAAGCAAAATTAATGTTGACTGCAACATGTTAAAGCTTCAGTTTTCATTGATTTTCTGTGTCAAGAGAAAACAAAATCAGGCTTCTTGTTAATCATTTATTATCTTAGCTTGTCCAAGTACTTGGCTCCATGTAATAAGCAAACAAAAGGGTGGGTCTTTACCCTGCACAACTTATAAGCTGAAAAGTACATGGAGAAAAGAAACAGCTGGGAAGTCCCCAGAGAGCAAATAATATTGGAAAAGGGCTTGAAAAAAGCTTAATTCATAGTGTTAAAATTTTGCTTTTTTGGATTTTCTGTGAGTCAGAAAGCAAGTTTTGATGGGTTGGTATTCCATGTACAGAAGCAGAACTATAAATTTACAATGAGAGGATCTGTGGGATATTCTTCTTGGATGAGAATTTTCAAGAATGAATAGAGGGTGTGTGATAAATAGATTGACCTCAGTAGGTCAAAACCTGAAACCTGTACAGAAGTATGTCTTTTTAAATGTATGTTCTTTCAGGAAACTTATATTCTGTCTCTTGACCTCTTCATGTTTTTCTGTTTCTAATCAGGTATCTAAGAGGCTGTACAGTATAGGCTGTTATGAAATCTCTCTGGGAGATACAATTGGTGTGGGGACTCCTGGAAGTATGAAAAAAATGTTGGAAGCTGTTATGAAAGAAATTCCTGTGAGTGCTCTTGCTGTTCACTGTCATGACACGTATGGCCAGGCGTTAGCCAATATCCTCACAGCCATACAGGTAATTCAGTTTCTCGTTTTATATATAGCACAGTGGTAACTCTTACTTTAATTCCAATGTGCAATTTTTAAAAAGTCCCCTTAAAGAGATCATTAGAAGAGGAAAAGGAATGCACCAACTTGCAGAAAGTATTGCTCACACATCAGGTTGTCTACAGGTATTGCTGCAGTTGCTTTTACCAGAAAAAGTCAATATGTATCTATTTATTACCTTGAATTTAAGACAAAATCACTAAGAAACAGTGATGTATACTGTATTCCATTAGTATTAAATGAAAGAGGAACATAAAATATATTTTTTCTGATGGGTCAGATTCCATTTTTCTTATAAAGTAGCTGTATGTTTGTGGTCCACTAAACTAAAATTTCTGTTTTACAGAGGTGTCTAAATATTAAATAGAACAATGCACAATTACATGTTGATTTCAGGTGGATGAATCTAAGTTCTTGATAATTATGTACACAGAATTGTCTAGATAATTTTATCACTGTAGACATGCCTTTATTATTCTTTTTTCTTTGTCAGTTATATCTTCCAAGTAAGATTAGCAACAATTTTTGATCTTATTTAGTCAGCTTTCCAATCTGTGGGTAAATAATCAAAAATAGTTAATTTTCATAAGAGATTTTTTCCTTATTTTGACACATTTTTCAGAAATAATGCAAGGAAGAGGCTACAAGTTCTCATGTAGTTTTTTGTAAAGATATAATCTTGAAAAATACCTTAATGTGCACATGCATTCCTAAGGAGACCTACTTTTAGTAAGTGTTACAGAATTAAAAGCTGTTTACAAGTCGTAGGCCTTTATTTTCTTATATTTTCTACTTAACGGCATCTTCTACTTCCTTGTCATTCAGGAAGCCATTTTGAAGGTCCAACTTTCCTTTGTCTGACTTATTTTGGCAGAGCTCATATTCTGTTGCTTAAATATAAGAGCAGTGTGTTAACAGTATTAGTGATACAAGCCACAGGAAGGAACAAGGAAAGTTTCAATATGGGAATCCGCAGATATTTGGTTAAATAGTGAATGACAAAATCTGCTGAAAAAGATTCTAACTTTAACTCACAGCATTCACCCTTACTCAGCTTTTACTTTTCCAATTGTGTGTGTATGTACCATGGGATAAATAAATTGCTAATTTCACAGTTAGCTTCAGTTGAGTATGTAATAGCTAGAATCATGAAAACCCCTGAGCATGGGAGGAGTTGACCATAAAAATACTCGAAGCATTGTTTTTCAAATTCTTCCTTAAAATAATTGCTGTCATGGTGACTACTAAATACTAAAAAATGACTGTATTTTGTTAATGCCAACATTTGTTGTGATTCTTGTCTCATGTTTACCTCTTGCTCCTTTTTATTTACTGTTTAAATCAACTGTGTAAGAGTTAAAGGGGAAAAGAGCTCTTAGGTACCTAATGTGCGGCTTACAATAATTAACACGTAAATTCGAGAGTGCAAAAGACCAAAGAGGAGGCCCCTATGCAACTTTCTCAGATTTCTGGGAAACCAGGAGTGCCTGAGACCCATCAGAAAACTTCCCTCTGTGCTCAAGTTGTCCTACAGTGCATGTCTAAAGGTGCAGTGGTTTTGGCTGAGCTGAACCTGTCATAGATTTTGCCAAAAGTCTTTGATGAAGCAGGCATTACACAGTCTCTCTGACTGGCTTTGTGTAAGCAGCTCCTTGGCTCACTCTAAAGGTAGGTCTCCAGGCTCTTGGATCCTCAAACAGAACCTGCACCTCAGAAAGTCCTCTCTTGTCTCTGCTCAAAGAAACAAAGCGGCTACTCAGTGAATTATAGTTAAGCAATACACCTTCTAAAATAGGAAAACTTTTACCGGTCAGCCATGTGGTGAAGTGCCAAAGCCAGTGGATCAGAGTGCCCAGGTCAATTCTAGCCCTTGCTATCAGGCTTGCCTTTGCTTTCCTTTCTACCAAAAATACAGGAATGGAAAAGCATTGGAGTAAAACCCCTTGTCTTCAACTCAGCTGCTGTTTGACAGCCCAAACTCTCCACGGACACAATCCCTTCCCCTTCCCCCTTTATGGGTCTGTGTGACCAACACAGTATTTCATCAAGAGTGAAATGTATTTAGAGGGTTATAGAAATAATAGGCTATAGTTCTTGTTTGAAAACAAGTTTAAAGAACATTCAGCAGACAAATTATATTCTTCCTAAGACACTGCAGAATATGACCTCAGGCTGAGTACTATTGTATTGTATACTATATTTCCTAAGAATTAATGAATGACGGCTGGAAAGCCACAAATCACTCTGCACTAATTCAGGCATTGCTTCGATGGGAGATCTCCTAGGAGTGGAAGGAGGTGCTGGTGATTCAGTAAGTGATTCTTTATACAGGTCACATTGTTCCATGCAGGATTATGATTATACTACCCAGAATATTTTCTTTTGTTTGGGGCTGATCCAAAGGCATCTAGAACTGACAGGCCATATCTGTATAAGAAATTAGCACGGCAGTAGTCTTTCAAATTTAGTATTCAGTTTTATGTGTGTTGTTTTAGCAAAAGGATAGGTAGTGAAAGATGAGAGAGAGATTAGCCGACTTTTAAAGCATATGTAATTTTTTAAGTTGCTAAAGTGAGTAATACAGATAGAAAACATTGCACAGAAAAAGAAAGTTCACCTTCTTTTATGAAGAGAATCTGTGTGAAAATGTGAGGATCGTGAAGTGATGCTTCAGAACAAACCAGTAAACATTTAAAGTAGAAACATGGCTGGTTTGTGGTTAAATCGTTTAATATAAAAATACCAGACTATACAATTTACAAAAGAGATAAATTCAGAAGATAGTAAGTGATATGGAGATTCATTTAGAGGTTATGGTATTTTGAGTAAAATTACATATGTGGGCTAGCTAATGTCACAAACACAAAGTGTAGCTAAAAGAAGTAGTAAAATAGGAAATTGTTACAGACCTCCAAGGAGGGGTAAAAAGATGGGTCAGGAAACTTCTGGAGAGGCCCTGGTAAGGTAGACCATTGATCTAAGGAGACTTGGGTTTCTGTGACAATTGACTCCTGTTGTGTGTACAGAATGGGTAAGAAAGGGAAAGTTTTTAATGGAACAGAACTCTTCCTGTAAAACTTGAATAGTTGCCAGAAATAGGTTTGTCTGTCTTCATAGCACATATCCAAACCTGAGAAAGAATACAGTAAGAGTCAAAGAGGAATTTTGACTGGCTGTGATACCTCAATAAATGAAACAATCACATGGCGATCCCATAGAATTTAATAAAATTCAAATTGCTACATATAATAATTTATTAATATGAACTGACCACTACACTACTGGGATCAAATACTAACTTCAAGAAAACAAGCATAAAACTCTAATGGCTTACAAGAACCAAAGATTTTTGTCATCATGTGTAATCATTTCCACCTTATTGGATACAATGAGATGCATGAGATTGATTACATGTCAAATGAAACTACTTCTTATTAGTTCTTTCTTTTTCCAGAAAACAGGAATTTTGAAATAAAATCCCCACTTTAGTGCCAGAAACAGAGCTTAGAAAGCCTCTAATTAAATTTTCAAGGTTCAGACTGCAAAATCCAAATTTGTGAATACAGGTTTTCATTACAAAAATTATAATATATCCCCCTATAGAGAGCTTAAAATATTTAATAATATTTTATGATTGTCTTTAAGATTCTTGAATTTTAAAGATGAAACAAAGTTAAAAAAAAACCCAAATCCAAATAAGAATGGGTGACTGCTGACCTCTTCTCTGCATCACTTAACCAAATTGAATGTAGCCTCTTGGTGTATGATGGAGAGACTAACCAGCCTGCATGTTTTTATGCATCCAGTTTAGTTATGTAGCAAGATCTCTGTTCACACAAAGTGTTGATATGGCTAGATTTGAAATACCAGGAGCAGGAGAGAGTCTAAATGTAGATGCTGTAGTTCATGGTTTATTAATTCACAAGGATCGTTATGTTACAGGAGCAGAGTTGACAACAGACAGCAGCCTGAAATGGTAGTAAGTTAAGCAACTGAAAAAAAATTGTGATTAAAATTCCTTCCTCTATGATTCACATGAACTTACATGCAAAGCCTTAGGTGAGATGAATTTTCCATCCAAAACCAGTTCCTAGATGCAGTTGTCCATCTTGTTCCTTTTTTTTTTTTCAAACTCAGGCTTTGCTGTTTCTGGCTGTTGAGCTTCCTAGAAGTGACAAGCTGTTATGACCCCTTTCAGATGCTGGTTAGACACCAGCTTGTTGCTGAGATCCCTTGTCCAGGAGCTGCTTGCTGCTATGGAGCCATTGTGGGGGCTCCTTCTCCTTCACTTGGCGGTGGCTTTAAACCTGAAGCTCTTCTGCTTGGGCCTCTGCCTGAGGTACTCTGCAGCAGCACTGCAATTGCACTTGTTCCCAATGTTGTACCTCCTGATTCTCACTCTCATCCTCACCTGCTGGCTTGATTTGCTGGATTACCCTCAGACCTGGCTGATCTGTGTCTGACCCTGGGTACTGTCTCCAGACCGGATTCTGATCTTGAATGTGTGACTCATCTTCCA
>VXBX01005335.1:443492-493340 GCA_013400415.1 Scytalopus superciliaris
GGGGGGGGGGTGATGTTTCCACCACTGCCTGCCTGACTCTGACTCTTAGCTCCTTGCTTGCCTTCTTTTATGGAATAGTCTGTCCTTGCTGCTGCTTAAGACAGTCTTTAGAGGAGGGACTAGCAAGCATCTTGAGCTTTAAGAATGGCTCTTAACGGCAGGTGGTGGAGTGGGTGCTGAGAATTGGTGGGCCTTGTGTGCTTTGATCTTGGAGCTCAGCTGGAGGCTTTGTCTTGCAGAGGCAATATATTCCTACTCAATTAAATCCAGAAAGCATTTCCTGGTGTCTGGGTGTATACGAAGCCCTATCATTCTGCACTGGCAACTCTGTTCGGTCTAAAAAAGCTCAAGAAATCTACCTATATAATTGGTATCAATATCTGACAGCACTTAAGCATCTCTGTCAGGTGCCAGACTATTTTCACTGCCATTCTTAAGTTCTAGACCTGTATTTCTGTGACTGGCATGAAAGGATATACCCATAATGATGAATTTGCAAATAAATACAGAATCTGTAAGAATATTTCTGTACCAGAAAATTCTCTTAGTATTTGTATCCTGCAGTCAGTTCTTTCACCTTTGATTTGTCTGGCATATTTGAGTAGATATCTACAAGGATGAGGGCTCATGCTAGCTTATCCCAGTGAGTGGCTGGTAGTCACATCTAGAAGCCATGCAAATTAGAGTGACTGAATAGAATAAATAAGTAATAAAATAGAATAATGGTAGAATGGCATTGAAGGTATGGATAGCAATGGTGGAAGACTGAATGGGGAAAAGGCAAATGCATGTGTACAGTAGTTACATATACATTGTTCATGTATATAGATATCGTTACATATAAATTGTTGACAATTTACTACCTTTTTACTGAGTTTTGCATGAAAACATGTACATGGTCACAATTTAATCTCTTGATTTAAAATGAAGCAACAAAATAATTTTTGAAGTACAATTTTATGAAACTGTATGTTGTAAAAACTCATAAGCATGATTCCTTTGGTTTAGTTTTCATGAGCTCTATGTCCCGAGTTCTTCTTTAGCATTAATTTCCATAGGGATACAAATCTAAAACCAGCATGTTACTTTTAGATTTATGTTGAAATTCCCCCTTTGTGATAACTTTAATGCAAAACCATGGGTGTGCTGTGATCTTTTGAATGGCTGCTTGGACAGGGTCACAAAATTAAGAGAGATTTTAAATTTAATGAGCTTTGTTGCAAAATGCTGTATTAGAAGAAAGGAGCGAGGGCTTGATAGGTGTAAAACGTAAACAGTAAAGCCAAAATCTCTTGGTTCTCTGATTTTCGAAGTATGAAGCAGGAATCCAAAAATCCACAGCATGCTGGGTAACAAACCCAAGACTTTAAAACAGAACAATAAAAGCAGGATTAACTCAAAGCATCGTTATTTCAGGTATGTGCATTTATTTATGTGCTGAGATATAAGTGGTCACTATTTCAGGGAATCAAAAATTGGGACTGCTTTTTATCTATCTGCAGTCTATGTTTAACCAGCATCTGATGTCCTTTACGTTCTCCTTTTAAATAGAGAACAAAAAGTATGCACAGACCTTGAATAAAGGTTTAAAATCTTCTGTCCTGCCTCTCAGCTTTGTCTGCTCTCCTGTGCATTATGTTCATCACTGGTAGTTCAAGCAACTTCCTCCTAATGGCCATTAATAAAATTTGTTTATATATCTACATGTTTCAACCTCTGTCTAACTCATTAGTAACCTAAAATTGAATGTTCAGGATGGTATCAGGAAAGAGAAAAAAAAGACACCATATCATTCTTTATTTGTAAGCAATGCTCTGTTTTTAATGCCCTGTAAAGCACAGTCATCCAGAGCTATAGTGTAGTAAAATGAGTTGACACTTTTGTTTTAAGGCAGAGTAGATAAGCAACTATGAAAAAGTGTGAAGCTTTGCATGTCCTCATTTTGCTAGAATTGAGCTAGGAATTTCTCATATAACAGTGAATATGAACTTTCTGTCTGAGGAAGGCAGTCTAGTTGTATTTGTCAGTTGCTAACAAATCAAAAACTGCTGGTTTTGGGGAGTTATCTAGTAATTGACAAAACGAACTTGTAGGTAATGGGCTGCCAAAGTTCTCACTTCAATAATACATTAAATAGCGCTATTATTTTGTTTTATTTTCAGCAGTGGATTGGGACACCTGCTGCCTGTAAGTTAAATTATTCACACCTGAACTAAATTTTAACAAACCAAAAAATAGTCATGATAGTTAAGTTAAAATTTCAGCATTGATTGAAAACAGGATTTCTTTTAAGCTAATAGGAAGGTATTGTATTTATTTTTGAAATTGAAATTTAAAGACCGAATAGATTTTAAGTTTTGCATAGAATGTAATTTTGAGATTAAAAAAGCTAAGCTATATGAGTGGGCAAGTGATCAAAATATACACATGCCCAATCAAATTATCTGAGCCCTGTAACCCTCCATTTCTTTTGCCCTGCGCAGCCTGGCACTCTGCAGATGTTATGTAGCACAATGTGAAGGTAGGAAAGTCTTGCCAGATGAAGCATGAACATGTTTTGGATGTTGAAAAGAATGTGAGTATTTTTGCGTTCCTGTTTTGAGGAAAGCATAGAAATGGGAAGGTTTCAGCAAATCTCACAAGTTTGCTTTCCTCTGCTGTTTACAAATATAAGCCAGGAAGCTGGAGAAGACTTTACAGAGATCTCCAGAACTAATTTCAGAGTTCAGATTAGGAAATATTAGCTAACACACCTTGATTGAGAATAGCTGTACAAAGTTCAGAAAGGGCTGGTCATGCTTCAGTATTTTGCTGGAATCCTTTGAGGCAGTCACTGCCAAAGAAGACAAAGGGTATGCAGTGGCCATCATATGGTTTGATTTTTTAGGAAACAATTTACAGTGTCCTGCACTGGAAGTCAATATTAAGGCATGGAGGCATGTAATAAGTGGAAAGTTGGCTAAATGGCAGGAAACAAATGGAGTTATGAAACAGAATTTCTTCAAACTGGAAAGCACCCATCGGCAGGGTTGTGATTATATTGGCCTGTGAGTCTTAGAGTTTCCTGTTTAAATGATTTATTTGCAGTACCATAATGCTCATGTTAAGGGCAATTGTTCTAATGTGTAGAAATTAAATGTTTCAAATTTTAGATTTCCATTGTCAAAAACAGCTAGCATAATTTGTAAGTGGAAATCATGTAATAGTCTAAAACATGGAAAAGAAAAAGATTGAGATCAAACATAAGGGTATGGGAATACATATAATTTTAGGTAAAGCAAGAGACTGTTCATTACAACATGCCTTGTCCTTTTAAATAAAGAGTCTTCCCAGAGCTTTCTACTTTGGATTCTGTAGGAACTAATTTATCCTAAGCACTTACTAGGTATTTTCTGTGTTTGAAAGTGTGAACAGTACCTTTGAATTACTTGTCAGCAAACTAAAAAGGCTGTTGGCAGTAACGTGAAATTCTTTAGACATCAGTTTCTCTTTCCTTTTATTCCCCCTTCCCCATGGAAATCACATAACACTTAGCTAAAGCTAACAATTGAAAAAGAAGATGTTTGCAACGAAGAAGTGAATGATATTAAGAAAGACAGTGAGTAGAATTGTTTAACATTGAAAGCTAACAATACAGATGAATAAGACTGTATTTGAAAGCAGGTAAGTTTACGGGGGAAATGGCAGGTGAATTGTGAAAAGGTACCAGCCTGCAAGGTACATATTTTCCTTCTGTGAAGAAAACTTAAAAAGAGAGTGTCTACTTTGGGAAAGTAATAACACGCTTGAATTTTATGAAATAATATTGCTACTATGAGCAATCAGCTACTTTTGTAAGTGCAAAAACATACCACACAAATTAATAATTCAGACTTATGTACATGCTCAAAATCTGATAGATGCTTTCCAGTATTTTCTTCTTTTGTTTTTTTTGTACTGTTTTTACATTGTTGCCTGTAATATGAGCAAAATAAGACAGCAAGCGAATGAACTGGCGGCAGCACTCCTGCTCTTTGATCAGTACAGAGGAACCAGCAACTGTATTTTTATTACTTTCTGCTGCTTTTTGCAGAATGTGCGTAGTATGCAATTTCTGAGGAACTGAAAATTTTTGTACTCTATCCCTTTGCTTCAGAAAAACTTGATAGCCTGATAGTTCACAAATTAATCATTCCTATTATTATAACTGTTACACTATCATAAGGAGGAAAAAATTTAAATGGTAGACTTTGTTTCAAGATTCTTATTATTTGAACATTTTAGGATAGGAATGGGAATATATTTGTTACCTTATACTGAAATAGCAGTGAGAGTTCCTGAGGCAAAAATTTGTTTACATGCACATACCAATAGGTAACCTATATATATGGTTTTGTGGGTTCTGGTTTTTATTTTAAATGAAACTTTGTGTATTATAAAGGATTAACAAATAATATAAATCAACATTGTTCTAGCTGCCTCTAATATGATGATTGAATTTCAGAAGCTTTCAGCCCTAGTCACTGGACCAACAAACCTCAAGTCTGTTTCAGGATACTAATCAGACAAAGAGATCCTTCATCAGGTATAGATTATTCTCATCTTCAAATTACTTCACTAGAGCTGACTTGGAACAGTCAGACAAAACTTCCCTTTGGCTTACAGTCAAACCTCAACTGTCTTTTAAAACATTTTTAAACATTGATTTTCACATGCAAATCTATGCATCTTTCTTTTTATCTCCTCAAATTCATATGTATTTATCACTGTAGGTCTAAATGGAATATGAATGGAGAAATCATTGCAACCACTATGGAAATAAAATCTGAAGTGGTTTTAAAACCAAAGTAGCTTTTAAAAACCAAAGGTCATTTCTGTACAAATAGTATTGGAGCTGTAGATTTATTAAAAAAAATAATTTGATCCATATATTCTTTGCTCTTTTCCGGTTCTTGTGTCTTCCTTACATTCTTCTGCTTTTTTCTTGCAATGCTGTTTTATTGTAGCTTTCCTAATCACATCTTAAATGCTTTAATTTCGGAGTTCCCCATCCTGTAAGTGGCATTCATTTGCACATTTCATCCTTCAGTGTCAGTGGTACATTTCGATTTAAGCTTCATGGATAATTTTCTGATTCATTAAATCTAGCACCACTAAGGCTATACTGATTTGGTTGATCAGTACCTAAAATACATTCTAGTGTTGCTTTCATTTCTGTGCATATTTCTCCTCTTGTGGATGCATTTCTTCCCATGCAAAAATAAACAGATTCAGACAATTTACTTTAAACTATTCTCTGGTCATCATCAGATACTGTTCTGCTGCATCTTCAGTTGTCATATCAGGAACCATAGTTTGTAAAAGGTAAAGGAATTAGTAGAATATGACGAGAAGATCATGCTGTCTTATTTCACATTTTTCCATCTTGCAACTTGGTGTTTGCAAACAAGACTCACACAAAATAGCATAGAATATAATTTAGATACAAAATCAACAGATTATAGGTGCTTTTTTAGGGTAATACTCCATACAGACTGTTAGTGTCTACCTCCCTTCTGCTTTGTTCTCCTTTGTAATGCTTTTTTGCCATTCTTTGCCTCTGTCAGTGCTCAAGCAGAGTAAACATCCTGCTGGCAGCTCACTGGCAAGAAGAGAGAATGATGTGAACAGATACTGTGCTCCTGCATTCACTTAATCCTAATTTTTTCCCTGGCACTTACATTAATTTTTTTCTCTATTTCACTATTTTCCTAGTCATTGTTTGATAGTTGTAAGTCCATGTGGCCAGAGCAATAGTCTTTTTACAGACCTCGTTTTATCATCCCAACTGTGTCTTGTTTAACTTGACTATTTAAATGGCTAAGAGTCAGCATCATCCAGTTCTGAAGTGGACTGGGCAGTAATCCAGCTCTTTCTGTTAGAGACAGATATTCATTTTTTTAGACTAGAAACGAATTACTTCCAAATGCTGGAAATGTAAGAAGGGTTTTCAAAAAAAAAAGGTTTCAGGTGTTTATAGAACAAATTAGTATAAAATAGTTTTCAAAATGCTAAGCCAAATTTAAAATAAATATTTAGTACTTTTAGAAGCTGTGAAAATATAACACTAGAAAACTGGAGTCACTGATCTAAAGCATGCATAAAAAATATGGTGAGGGCACACCAGTGTCAAATTCCCCATGCATATTTCTGTTGTGCCTCAGCTGGATTGCATGTATAAAAAAGGTAATATTTTGGATTGTGGGGGTTTTTTTCACATGATCAGTAGTGACTGGCTGTAAGTTCAATGAGTTGACTGCCTGTAGCAATCAGAAATTGAACTGATAGCTGTTATTTTACAACAGTTTTTGATTCAAATCCTAAAAATCAAAGTCTAGATTATCAAGATGACTGGAAAATGAAGAACTTTTGTTGGTCGGAAGATTGTTTCTTGTGGTATATGCAGCACCATATAAGTAATCTCTCATTCACAGAAAGACAAGCCAGTTTTCCACTGCTGTTTCCTGTCCCTTTTAGTTTCATGGTGTCTTGCTTCTCTCTCCCATACCTTTCAACTTGCACAACAAATGAGATGAGATTTCCACAAACAAGTATCCTCCACAAGTGGCTCATGTCAGAACTGCTTCATCCTTGCAAGCCCATCCCATTCTCTCTTCTCAGCACCCCTGCCACATCAGCTGTCATGGTAATTTTAGACATGAGCCCATATGTCTGAATAGGAGTTTCACTCTTACAGTTGCTGTATTGCTCCTTTAAGGAGTTGCCAGGCTTAGTACCTCCTGGCCTCTCTGGCACTATGGCCAATTGCTGTGGAAAGATTGCATCCTGAAAATCAAATTCTTTCCCTCCAAAACAACCCATATCAGCACTTCCAGACTACCAACTATGGATGATTCCTAAATGGTACTAGTTCCCAGACTGTGCCAGAAATTGCTTGGTGGAGCATTGCCTGCCCCAGGCCAAAAGTGTGCCAGGGACTGTCGAAAGAGTTACATGAAGTGGACAGTTGAATTCCAGTCCTGATGTCATGTAGTTTCTTATCATATGTAGCCACAAAAGAGGACAACTTCCTGTGCATTAACAGCACAAAAGAGAGACTTCTGCTGTCATTCCTAGAGGCATTTGTAGCATTTCACAAGTGGCATTCCATAGTGTCATTTGAGGATGTCTCTGGAACTGAGATTTCAGAGGTTCTGGTCATCTCTGACTGTGTTGCTGGTGTCTCTGGGAATTAGAGCTTGCATGCTGCACACTACAAAGGTATGTGGAGCAATGACAGAAATAATATAGAGTATTTCAACATAATGTTAAAAAGAATTGTGAAGGAAAAATTTCCAGAGTTTGGTGAGGATACCTTTAAAAATGGGTCTTTATTTGGAATTTAATTCCTTATTCAATTTACATGATATTTTGAAAATAAATTATTTCTATAAGTGTTGCTTGACTTGTTTTTTAGAAATTCTCCCTATAGTCATATTGCACTTTAATCAAGCTGTGACTCTGTATATACATCAGCTAGAAGAAGATAAATGGGTTTCAGACTTGTTTATTTTTTCTTCTTGATGGGAATGGCTCCTTCTTCTTTCTACCCTAAAGTAGTTTTTCTTAGCATTTAATAGCAAGCGTAAAATAAGGACATAATCACTACAGTGCTTCTCACTTGGAAATTACTATTCCTTTTCATGACTTTTCGTTATTTGTGAATATGTCTATTCTAGTTTTTGCCTGAAAAAAAGAATATTGCATGGAACCTGAGTTTCAGATCTAAGCAAGGGTCAGAAGAGTTTGCCATGGCAGGAACAGACTTGGGAAATCACAAATCCCAGGGTCTCCAATAGGGAAGTGCAGTGTTTACAGGATGATGCTTCCTTCCTTTTTGGGCAGCTCTACAGACAGCTGTGCTGAGGGGGTGGAACTAAGCCTCTGGCCATTCTTGCATATTTACAGCTCCTGGAAGGAATTTTGTTACCATCCAGCAAACAATGAAGGAGGGAGAGTTACTTCCTATTGGGAGATACACCAGGCAGCTTTAAAACAAGCTCTTGGGGTGTCTCTTATGGTAAATTAAACTGCAGAAAATCCAGAGATACTATGACCAGACAGATTGAAGTTCTGAACTCACTCCAAATGAGTGTGTTGAGTGGATCTTTGTAGCTGTGAGCATTTGCATAAGTGAAATAAGCTGAAGATGACTCTTCAGCTAAGATGGAAACCAAAGCTGACATAGTAGTTAAAGTATGACAATCATTTTTTCTTTCTGTCCTGTGCAGAAGTAACAGTGAACCAGTCTCCTGAGTCAAATCATATCATTTATCTTTTTTTTTTAACTTTTGAAATATTGCTCTACAGATTGAAACAGCCAGGCATTCAGAAATAAAATCTTTTTAATAATTTTAAAACAGGAATGAATGATAGTTTTATATACTCCAGAATTTTGCCAGATTGTATGTTTGCCTGTTTATTTTTTTCCTTTATTGCTTCATGCAAGTGCTATATGGTAACAGATTGCCAGAGACAAATGACGTGATAATCTTTCCAATGCATAAAGTAAACCCTTAGAGAAAGAAAGATTTTTGTCTCTGATCAGCGTTCAAAACAGCTAAGTTTTGCTTGCACTAAGAGTTGCAACAATAGGTAAGAATTTTTAATTTGACGTAGTATCTTTTCCTCTGAAGAATAAAACAAGTGAACATAATAATAGTAGACTTGGCAAGGCAATGTAATGTGCATCTATAGCAGAAGATAAAGTGTTAAGTTGAATGCCTTTTTAAACAAAAGAAGTGTTCTGGCTTTACTATTGGCAGACACATTGGACAAGCAATTGCAAATTTTATTTTTTTTTTTATTTAAAGGAACTTCAATCAGAATAAGGGAAAACTAGTTGCAGGATAATTTACATTCTGTGGCTTCCGACCTTAATGGTTCCACTTAATTAGTCAATATATTGGAAGAGAGAATTCTTATGGAGGCAGTTGTGATAAGATATTGTAATGTGATGAACACTACAAAATTGATCCAGTTATAATGGAATAGTAGATGAGAAACCATCACACTTCAAAAAAAATTTTCTTGCATTGTAATGAAGATTGTGATGAAAATTTTACTTGAAATAAAGATTCATTCTGCCTAGGGTGTCCAAAAAGGTGCCCTATTTCATTGCATCTTTTTTGCTCACGTTAATCTAATTATTAACTGTGGAATCCCATCCTGGAATTCCACTTAAGACATTATATTTTTGCACGACTGTAAAGTTCTACTTCCCAGAAATTGTACAGATGAATGACCAAAACATATATTCCATAGCTTTAAGGGGAGGTTGTTCCTTGGTTCTGAATCTTTGCAGTAGATGCTAAATTTTCCAACAGGACTGTAGTGGTCCCATTTGCTAAATACATTTGTCTGAGTCTTGAATCAAATAAGGATGTGCATAGCCATTCGCAAGTTCACGGGCTATTTAGAGAGAATGAATTTTAAGCAAAAAAGGTACCAGTAGAAGTAATACACCTTTTTTCTTGTTAAAGAAAGATGTAAAGGGAGTAATCAAATTGCAAGCAAACAGAAATGCCTAGTACTTTATTATACCATCATGTTTACTGCAATATTGCCATATTTTTTGCTTAACTTATTGGTAAAGTAGTCTTTAGTTCCTCTAGAGAATGAGGTGTACAAGAATGAATACATTTGGGTTCGGTTTGGGGTTTTGTCACAATTGTATTTGATGGTGGTGTATTTTTTTCCCTTGCAATGATCTTCAAAACACAAATACCAATGAAGAAAAAAAAGAAGCACTATAGCTGCTGTAAATATTTTGTAAAATGTCCATCTGAAGCCCCTCAATCTCTGGTAATTAGAGGCCATACTGTGGAGATTGACAGGGTAAATTGCCAGTTAATGTTTACACAACAAAACATATGCCCAGTACAATATCCTACACTGATGTTACTGAAACCAGAGTCCGGAAATGTACAGTGGAAACAAGATGTGGTACTTTTCTTGTGCCAACATAAACAGCAATTACAGCACAGTGTGAGAGAAGTCATAAGAAATACTACTGCATATCAGTAGTTCAACAAAGTCAGCACTTTTGTGTAATTGCAGGGGAAAAGGGCTGAAAAACATTACAGATCTCAGCAAGAAATGGCCCTTTATACTTTTAAACTGATCCTTGATAAAACAATGCTGGGGTCATGAGAAGGCTACTCTGCCAATTTTGCTTCACTGTGGGATCCATTGACATCTGGCTGAGCTGCGGAAGCTGGAAAACTTCTTTAATATTCTCTTGACAGTACAGTGGACATGTGGAAAACATTCTAATCTGTTAATCTTTGGTGCTCCTGAAGAAAAAGGACATTTGGCTTTATACTTTGTGATGATAAATATTAAGTCTCCAGGTCTAGCTGTAAATAAGTTAGAAGCATTTGAATGGAGGATGCAGTTCTTATTTTCCATTTATGGGAGAAGATGGATGTGCACCTGTGGAATCCGGATGATGTAATAAATGCCAAGAGGTTTTTTCTAAGGGTAGTTTACCATGCATCCTGGAAATCCACTTTTCTTTATGCTGAATATGTTTTGTCAGTGCATGTTGGGGAACAGAATCTCTGAACCTCCTTATATTCTATGTACTAAAGTAGAATAAAGTATTGTTTCACTCAGGGGATTCTGAAAATCGGATTAAGAGGATTTGAAATAGTAGTTATGTCTGAATAAAAAGTGCAGATTTTATTTAACAACATTAACTGTACAAATTAGTTTTGGTTACCTTTAAGTCTAATATAGGAGTGATAATGTATGTAGAAGCTAACCAGGACAGAAAAGCAAGATTGAAAGAATCTGTAGTTTCTTTCCAAGGTATAGATACTAAATAAAAGTGGTACTTAAGATAGATTAACTAGATTATGTGTGCCCTGGATGGAGGAAAAAAGAGCCTTTTCAAATACTGTGATACTTGGGCCAGATTTACCATTTTTATTGATACATTCACATGTTCCACAGTTGTCACATGCACTTCAAATACTAGACCAGTATCTTTCCCTAATTCTCCATAGCAGCACTCTGTCCTTTTCAGTACTGTAGCTCACAGTGAAGTGCTGTCTCTGCAGCCTGCATTTAAAAAAAAAAATTATTTTTACCTATTCTGTCATTTATTCAACCCATTCTGAGCTTATGTCCCATAATTCAGCCAATAAGATAATTCAGCCATTTATTTTAGTAGGTATGTGTCTACTCTGCAGCCAGACTTGCCTGTCTTGCTTTGGCCTTTTTAGCCACCAGCGTGCTTGCAGCAAGCGTGGGGAGAGCCCTTTCCCAAATCTTTGTTCACGAAGCTCAGCCAGGATGATGTGTCTACTCAGCTTATCCTCTATGAGCCTTCCATGTTAGTGAGTGGATTTTTTTTCTGTTCTTTCTTCATTGGACCTTTGCTGTCAGCAGTTCCAAACATACTTTCTCCAGTCCCATCAAAATTTTCATCTCCCAAAGCCACCCTCAATAACTTTACCATAAAGTTAAGTAATCATTTTGCCTTCTCTGTCCATTCAAAGCCCTCTGTTTATTTCCTGGTTTATTTTTATTCATTTACACTGGCATGTAGCATGTGCAAAAAACCTGGTCGTCACCTGGCTACACATAGGGCATGGGCAACCTGGCACAGTTGTTGCTCCTCTGGACTAGATGGTTCTCTCTCAGACTACCCCAAAGCTGCCCTTTGCCTTTTCTCTCTAGTTCCCCCTTTCCCTCCAGATCCCAAGATTATTATCCTCTCTGCTCTATATATTTAACTGGTCTTTTGACTGTGTTCAAACTTACATCTATAGAACACATATTTCACGTTTATAGATCAGGTTATTTCGTGACATAGCAAGCAGACAAACTGTTAAATCATCAGAGGTTTGCTTGAGAGCAGCAATTTCTGCTAAAGAGCATCTGGGCAGTAACATCTAGTGATGCCCTGGGTTGCCTGGGGAGGGAAGGACAGGAGACTGTAAAGTCGCTTGGTGTTCTGATGATCCTTGCATCTTCATGGATTTCAACAACACCTTGTCATGGGCCTCCTGCTCCCCCTGCAGCTTTGTGATCCTTGACACAGGAGAGCTTGAGCTCTGCACAGCCCTGCATCAGCAAACCACAGGTTTTTGTGAATAAACGAGTGCATGTATTCCTGAAAGGAGCAGAATAAACCTGCATAGGCAATAAGAATAGTGGTTTGTGAACATCTGCTTCACAATACTGATTGTGTTATGGCATAGGATTTTTATTAGCTTTCCAAAAATCTCAAAACCAATCTCATGTTGAATAGGGTTGTTTCCCCCTAAGCATCCATGAATATTCTCTGAAGAACCAGGTCTGCAACACAGATCTCACTGCTCAAGCCCACCAGTGAGAGGCTTTTTGTGCAGGTGATGCACTGTCAGAGACACAGATTTTCCAACTCAGTTTCAGAGAAATTGCTTCACAGTTCTTTGTTGAAGTTGAAGGAAGGAGCATGGTCAACTGCTGCTCTCTTCACCCTTGGGTGTTTTACCCTCAGACTGGTAAGTTCCTGACAGTGCGGTGGAACTTCCCTAAGCTTATAACAAGTCCGGACTGTGTGATCTCTTAAGTATCCTTCTTGTGCCAAATTTGAGAATGCAAAGCTACAAGAAACTCGTGTTAAAATTATTGAATATTAGCATAACAAATTATTTATTCGTCCCCAGAACTTGTTCTCGGAAGTGGCCAAGCCCATTTTTCACTAAAACTTTCAAAACAATCCAGCCCGAGGCAGAGACAAGGTTTGGAAAATGTAAGTTTCGGCATTTAAAGACTGACAAAGTAATAAGCAACTGAAAGTAGGGTCTTATGATGAAAAGTGTTAGGGAACTTTAACTCTAGATGTCAGTGCTAGTTTTCCTTATAATAAATGTGTCAGTAGCAATATGAAAAGATGTGTGCAGTAAGTCAGAGGAATGCTGTATTAACCTATTTTATGTGGCACGTCTGCCCACAAATTGCTTGCATCTCAGTATATTTTCCTAGAAAAGGATTTTTTCTTCGCCCTCATTGAATGTATTAATTTTCAAACAAAAAAAAAACTGGCAAATTAGATATTTTAATGTAACAGTGACACCCTGTGGTCAGTAGTGATGGCGTTAACTCTGAAAAGTGGTGTTTTTGTGATGCATTGATTTAGCCAGAGCAGAGAGAAGAAGCAGGAAGGAAATGCAAATAACTTTCAGGGCTTTCCACAGAGAGATGTTATCCCATTTGCTTGCCGTATATGTAGAAATTTATGCTTCTAGTTCCTCAAATACCAAAATAATATTTATTTATATACATTTGTTGTATTGAAATACAGGAGAATGTCAAGCTTTGATTTTAGACAACTTGATAGTGTACATCGGGGAGGGTCTTTGTGGGCACTGAACCTTATGATGCATTGCTGGTATAGGTATTTATGTTTCTGTGGTTACTGCTATCTCTACAGGAGAAGGTGTTTTCCTTGATGACATATTAAGTAGTGGTGGGTAGCAGACAGATGCCAGAGAGACAAAGTAATAGGACAGAACCACACTATGCCAAGAGTGCCAGATAGGCACGCTGTGGCCCCTAGACTTTGTCACACAACAAATCTTTTCCTGTTTCATGCATACCTGGGAGCATTGATATTATGATTTCAAAATCTCATAGTTTAGAAGAATCCTAATTTATGAGAGACCTGGTTTATAGCTTCTGATTTATATCTCGAACATTCCTGGAGTTACTGATGCTGGCCTTGCCATTTTTAAGAGAGGGACAAAATTAAACTTCTGCCAGACAAAGCCAGGTTTAAAGATCAATAAGGAAGGAGACTGACTGTCCCAACAAGAAGTTATGGGGAGGCAAACTGAGAAACACGAAGCATTTATTATTCACTGGCAATAATGGTTTCCTGTTAAAATTGGCTGTTTGACAAAGGTGATAAATTTAATTCCCTGCTCTCTCACTGGGAAATTAGGAAGTTAGTATGGGACAGAAGCAAGAAGTCCTCTGCCTGCTCTAGAGAGTAAGCTAAAGCTAGCCAAAGCTAAAGTTGGGAAGGTGTTCAGGAACCACTGTCAGGAATTTAGTGATTATCAAAAGGCTCAAAGTGTCAAAAAAGATTGGAGCACTATAGTTGTCCTGGAAGCCAAGGCATTGTTCATCCATGTCCATACGTAAGCAGCTCAGTGAGTGCTCGTCTAGGACATATCCTATGAAATAGCTGCAGTGCAACTCCTCATAAATCTCAGCATAATTTAGTGCCTGTCAGAAAGTGACAATGAGACTGCGGGCTTTTTAAGGATATTGAATGTTTCACAAGCTCAGATTGCTAAAAGACTGGAAAGTTATTATCTTCTGTAAAAGCCTGACAAATACTGGAGATGCGATGAAGGAAAAGGACTTGTTTTACCTATTTAGTAAAATTTTAGATTTTATTTTAGAGTCCCTTATGCTTTTAATGGCTGCAAAAGCAAAGCAGCTTCACAGCTGCTTGAACTTGCAGAGAAGTTATTTATTAGGTGCTATTTCAGACTCTGTGCTTGAACAGGCTCGGCTGTAATATCAACCTCCAAATTAGTTAGTAGCACTGCTGAAGGATGTTTTCAAACATCTGTTTTTATCAGTGTTAGATTGGAGCTTGGACAATGGATTGTTTAAAGTCTTTTTTGAATGGGGCCATGCTGAAGATGAACTGCAGTGATTCTGCACATGAATCAGGAAACACATTATATTTGTACAACAGGCCAGAGCAGCCAGATGCAGCTGAGCCCGATGCTGAAATAGTATGTTGCAGTAGACATCTTATCAGAAGCATTGTGAGGAGAACTTAAAAAGATGTTACCCTAAAGGCAGAGACACCTGTTCATTGCATATGAAGACCACTGATTTGAAGCACTGCCAGATTTGGAGGTCAGTCAGAGCTGTTATATTATATACAACATGTCCAGACCTTGTCTACAACTGGCTTAATGTTCAAATAGCAGATCCATCCTGATGGAAATGCAAAGTTAGAGACTTCATGTTTATATACTGCTTCTGGGAAGTAATGGTTTAAGAGTCCTGTACTAGGAGAAAAGCTACCACACCAAGGATGCTACCAATGTCAAGTTGTAGCTAGACTTCTCCTTTTTCTGCTTAGCCTTAATAGTCAATGGTTTCAAAGACAGAGCATCACTGTTGGTCATGTGGGACTTACTGCTCCCACTGCTTAGCCAGCAGAATGCATCAGGTGGTTTATGCTCTTGCATCTACATTAGGCTAAATTGACTGAGCTTACTCCAGCTTCCAGGGGAGGTAGTTTGACTCAAACTCAGACAAGGCTATCTGAGAATAAAAGGATGTGGTTAGACAAAGACATGTGTTTCATGCTCCCTTCAAGTTGCTGTGGTATCCTGTACCCCTCCATATATTCACAATCACTTTCAACAAACAACTATAAGCAACCTGCACCCCAGTGTTACAAGACTTGCACTGCAAATGCAGAATTAAGTGGCATCACAAGTGTTTGTACAAGGATATCAAGAAATTAATATGTGTATCTATTCAATGCTTTTAGAAAATATGCCCTTCTATTGCTGGCAGGATATTGTTTCTTGGTTTTGCTTACAGTGAGAGTCCTGTGAAAAACTAAAAGATACTGATAGCAATACACACTGCACAGAGGTGTTCTCCCCAGCTTTGACCAGGCAAACTTTTTTCATGGTTTTTCACCAAGTACAATTTGCTTGATATTTTTTTTTATATTTTTTCACAAGGACAAGCATTTAATAAAATAATTCACTGGGATTATAAAGTGACTCTTCATATGCTACTGAAGCTGTTTCTGAGTCTGCTGATCTTTCTTGTGACTTTAACAGCCGTGATGTACCCAGCACATTATTTGCCTATAGCTTTTATCACTGAAAATAAGTACATCAATAAGAATGCTCTAGAAGTTATGACAGAACCTTACAGTTTGAGGAACACTTCATGAAAGACACTCTCTTCATAGAATCACAGAATATTTGGAGTGGAAAGGGACCCCCAAGGATCACTGACTCCAACTCCTAGCCCTGCACAGGACCATCTCCACAAGTCACACCATGTGCCTGAGAGTATTATCCAAATGCCTCTTGAACTCTGTCAGGCTTGGGTGCTGTGACCACTTCCCTGGGGAGCCTCTTCCAGAGCCCAGCCATCCTCTGGGTGAAGAGCCTTTCTCTAACACCCAACCTAAACCTCCCGTGACACAGCTTCATGCCATTCCTTTAGGTCCTGTCACTGGTCACCACAGAGAAAGCCTTCTACCTTTTCATCTCTGAAACAGTAGTCTCTGATGGAAATCTTAAAATTAGACTTAGAGAGCAGGCATGGTAGTGGCACGCATGCTTGTATCAACCTGCACATCCACCTGTTAGACACCCTTTTCCACAGACCCTCACCATACCCTCAGTCTTCCCACTAAGAGGCCTTATGTGTGTCTCTGCAAGGACACTTGCAAGTCTGAAAGTTGCCACTGTGGAGCTTGTAGCAATGACTTCCAGTGTAAATGCATGAATCTTAGTAGCTAGTGCAAAAAGAGACAGGATTTCCAGTTGAAAGCTATCACAAATGCATACCCTGTGTGTATTGGACACAGATGTCTCATATAACACATATTCTGACCGGTGGGTTACACAAAGTGTGTGACAAGTGACTGAAATGTGAAACGTACTTTGGTGATTCACTCCATAAGTCACAGATTAGTATGCTTTAAAATACAATATACCTTCTTAGAGACTCTCAATGTGTGAGCAATATTAAACAATACTGTCTTGCCTGTCACAGTTATGCACCTCAACTCCTTTGAGGTCTTTATTACAGGCTTTGAGCAGCTACCAAGCTCAAGATAATATTCACTGCCCAAGAATAGGACCTGAAAGAATACTTCATTGGATTACTCTTTATTATTACCCTCCAGAAATGCTGGAACTTCAAAGAGCCTATAAGACCAACGATAAAACTATGGGAAGCATTGTTGAAACCAGAAGTAAATACAACAAAATATAGGGAAGTGTATTTCAGAACTAAATAAAACCCCAAACCAACTGATGGGTATATTTGAAAAGGGATCTTAGCAACTGCAAATTGTAGGACATATCATTTGCCTACCTTGCCAGCTAGCTGTGTGTGTGTGAGGGAGAAGCTTAGGTTCCCAGACTAGCCTGCATGGGAGATCGGCTGTCTCTGCAGCCAGGCCTCAAAGCAGATCTTACTGACTTGGAAATGCAACTAACAGGCATGGTTTAGCATCTGCATTTCTCTGAACCCAAAGTCAAAGTTGGAGTTCTGAAAACTTATATCTGCACAGGAACTCCTGTCCTGAATTTGAGCTGTGATTGCACTCTGATTCACTCTGCCTGACTTCTTGCACAGTTTTGGTGTATGTCTGCCTAAATTAGCCCTATGGGGAGGACCCTCAAGTGTGCTTAAGACAGAGAAACTGGTGTCTTTGAAGAGCTGATGACATTTCTGCCTAATACCCTTGTCTGCTTCTGATTATCTGTAGAGCCTGAATGCCTCCAGAGGCATCTGATCTTCAAGGGGAAGACCGAAAAGCTTTGTCTGACAAGGGAGACCCAGTGTCCTGGATCACATACCTAACATGTTGTAACAGAAAAAGATTTCTTCCCAATTTCAGCTTTCTTTTAAAATCTAGTTACAGAAAGAAGACTGTGCAAGAGCTCACTCAAATCAGTGGAAATCACAGACTCAGGTTTTTTTCCCGCCCTGATCAGTCTCCCAGGGAGGGCTTAATCTCTTAGGAAATGTAGTAGTATCTGTTGGGCAGAGTTGGTAACTGGTTTACTATTTTTTATCATGAATATGCTGAGAAGATCAGAAGAGAGAAGGCACTTCAATGCAGCTGGAAGAAAATAAGAATCAGAGAATTATGAATTTATGACAACCGGGTGTTTTTTGAAGTCTTAATTTAAGTCTAGTTTAAATGGGAAACCTTAACACTGTGCATCAACTATTCCCTTAAAAATATTCAAAGAAAAGCTCAGAACCTATTTCTAAGGATATCTTCCATTAACTGTGTTTGGTTCAATGAAAGCCTTTGCAGTAATGGATGCAGGCTATGTAAAAACAACATGTTGAAAGATAAAGGGAGAAAAAGCAGAAACCTCTGTTTGACTCTAAAGCAGCAATCATCTTATCTGCCAAAATAATATGTAATGGACCATTAGTTCTTTGTTCCATGTCCTTTTGTTTGAAGAGTCTTACCTAATAAAGATGTCAGGACTAAGGCCATTATAAGGAATTTCCTCTGAGGAACACATCAGTTTGTGGAGACGTGTGTATTTTATGCATGGTAACTAACACATATACCCTGCCATTTATGAATGAATATAAATAATACTCTGTGCTGATGTTACATTTTTGTGTTGTTATTTTTCAGATGGGAGTTTCTGTAGTGGATTCATCGGTTTCAGGACTTGGTGGTTGTCCCTATGCAAAAGGTGCTACTGGAAATGTTGCCACAGAGGATGTCATATACATGCTTAATGGTCTGGGGATCAATACAGTAAGATTTTTTAACTTTGTACTTAAGACTGAGGAAAACGAAAACATATAGTACATAGCTGACAATTACTTGTGCTGTACAATAAAATACTGTGAGTTAATAGTAACTTATGCTGCTCAGTGCTTTAACAAGGCTTGACACATAACATGAATAATGTTGTCTTCATTAGCAATTTCGAGTAGAATTGGTTTGTGTATTTAAGATAATTTGAATAATCTCCCTCTCCCTACATGGAGCTATGGTAGCATAGCAGAGCTTAGTAGCAGCTGCTTTGAGTTATTGCTCTGCCTCAGTAACCACAAAAAATTCATACTGTAGACATAGCTCTAGAAGGCTTGTCAGCTATACAGTGGAAAGACTGAGTGGACCTCAGCTTTTGTCACAGTTTTGGATTTGGTTCATAGTGCTTATTAATTTGTTGTCAAGTTTTCTGGTTTCAAAGTTGAAAAAAAATTGTGGTGTTTGGAGCCAAGCACAGGGCACTGTTATTTCTCAGGTATCCACTTACTGTATTTCAAAATTGTGCAAAACCTGTTACTGTCTAGCAGGCTTCACAATCATTTTTATTTCCAGTCCTGTTCTTGGAGGAGAGGGTAGAGCAGCTTATCTGCACTGAACTGCACTTTAATGAACCTTACCAGTGAGCATCCACACCTCAAGAGCACACATTTAGTATCCCTGGCATGGCTGGCAAGTTAATTATTCTGTATTCATGGGAACCAATTAATGTTACCTTCTCCGATGACTGTGTCCTTTTTGGTCTTCCTGTTGGCCACTGTTGTTCTGGAAATGTGACATAATGAGTTTGTGCTAACTCAGGCATTATAGGGACTTTACATTTTATTGATAGACCCTGAGAGTCAAGTTCAAAGGAGAACATATAAAGAGCTGCCAGAACTGCAAAGTTTGTGGTTTGCATTTAAACTACTGCAGAAAGAAATTGAAATGCCTATTGTCTGAAATACAAAGATTTGAGTTGCTGAGGAGGTTTTTGTTTGTAGGCTGCAGTTCAGTGTGGTACACATGCTGCTGGAGATTCTTGATGTAAAAGGATTATGGAACTAGTTTCTGAATTGTACATTCCCTGAGCACTGTTAAAGCATATTCAGTGCCTTACAGAGTTCACTGTAAGTGTTGTCTGCTCTCATTTGCTTTTTAGGGAATTCTGAGTAGATGTCAGATACCTGTTTAGAAAAGGTTCAATCACAAGTGTCAACTGTGTAAGTGGACTCTGTTTTGAACTGTTTGTTACACAATCTGGGATAGCTTTTCTTCATGAAGGTGTTTATTCTTTTGTAACAACACAGTTCTTTGAAATAAGGAAGGGAAATCATGCATTTCATTTTACATTGCTTTGTACCTTAGACTTAGGCTTTCAGTATACTCTTTCCTTGGACATTGACCTTTCCAACTGACTCATAGCAAAATGAAGCAATTAAATAAAATTAGTCTGATTATACAAAATATACCTTATCCCAGACTTCTTGATAAGACTCATTAATCTGTTAATGGTCAGGTGTCCAAGCAGGATTCTAGCTTGTCCTAATCCATGGAGAGAATCTCACCATCAAACACTTAGTTGTCCATTTGTTTTATTTTGTTGGTGGTGGTGGTGGTTTTGTTTTGGTTTTGGTTAATTTTAGATTATGCAGTAGAAAAACATGAGATTTTGCTTCTTGAATCCTTTCTGACCCATTAAATAGTGTTTTATTGGATGAGACACTTGGAGCCTCAAAGCATTACTTTAATATATGAGCTTTGGTCTTTGTAGTGTTGGTTGTTTTTGGTGCCATTGCCAATTCTGTAAAATCATTATTGCAGAAATCTATTAATACATTCCTTTTTGTGTAATGACACAAAATGAAATTATAATTGCTAATGCTGTCCATTTGCAAGGAGCACTTCCTCATATTCATCTGAACTATGCACTAAAGCTTTCAGTTTGTTGACTGAAGTAACTCAAAGTGTCAGGCAAAGGATGGAGAGTATTTAACCATAGATTATTGAGTTCAGATTGACTAGATACATCAAAATAATGACTGATGCTTCTATACTGGTCTTCAGAACACGTAATCAAGAAGCGACCCATGAAATTAGTCTTTGGCAGACTAAATGTGAAACAATTTTCAAGTCCATGGGAATTAAAGGATTTTGCATTCTGGCAGAAGCTTTTCTGATGTAAGGCACTTGTCCAAGTACATAGATACTATTGGAGGCACTTTGTGTTTCTTGTTTTCATGCCTTGCTGTCAAGGAGTAATTCTGGATATATGGAGTAGTTACTACATATACTTAGTATATTCTGAGTATCTATCTGAAGACATATTATTTTGGCTCAAGACCCTTACAAACACCTGTCACTACTCTTGTCCCACTCCCATCTGTGTCACACTCATCAATGTCAAGTATTGTGCCCTCATGGTAATTCTCTTTGGTTCACAACACTTACATCAGAAAGACAATGTGAAAATCAGAGATGCATGTATTCAGTTTAATGAATGTGAACTGTGAACATATGTGTCTTATCAACACATATCACATTATGCAGTGTTACAGTGATGAAAGCATGAATATTGGATGGTTTGGGGAGTTTATTTTGACATCTTCCATAATCTAACTACCAGATATATCTATGGTGGTATGTTGCTCATTTCTTCCTTGCTAAAAAGCACAGAGGCATTATCTTTTTAAAAAATTACATTATGTACAATAGGACTGTATAAACTAAACCTAAGTAATGACCAGTAAAGGGTAAAGAGAGTAAGCTGAAATTACCCTTGTTATAACTATATTAAAATGAGATAGTTCTGAAAGGATGTCTTTCAACTGTATGTTTTACATGGTGCTAAATACTAGAACTGATTGGAAACTTTGAAGCCTTTTTTTCTTCAAAACTAAAAATCTTTTTAATTACATTTTTGTTAAGCAATCTCTATTCTTATTAACATTTTTAACCAATTCCAGGAAGAGAAAGGCAAAGTTTACCATAGAACATGAAAATAAGTGCTAGAACCAGTTAAAAGAAAAAGTATTTAAATCAGGTCTTGCTCTGAACTTTAGGACATCAGTCTGGAAGTGCAATGAAAGTGTATTTCTGCTGCAATACACCCTGTACTCTTTAACGTTCAGTGACACCCTTCTCCCACTTTTGCGTGACTGGTCAGTGTATTGGTAGTTCAAAGTTCCCTTTTGCATCCCTTCTGCAGGAACTTTGCTGGCTTCTAAATTCCAACCTTTGGGGCAAGTACTTTTACTCTTATATGATCTATCTCTAAAACTTTTACTGTACCTAAGTAATCCAGGAGACTAATAATGAAGTATTGCTGCCTCTGTAATGAGTGATCTGATTTCATTTTCACCATCAAGCGGTACTGATATGCACCTTATGTTAGTTAAAAAGTGGTTGCTCAAGGGTCATATTTTTTAGCATGGGCAGATCAAGCAGCTATGATTTTTTCCACAGTTGTGTTAGCAATGTAAATTGTAATTTTGCATTAAAAAGAACTCCTTAAAGAGGGAGATTATATTTACTCAGGAGAATACAGGAGCCTCTTTCTCCCTGAACTCAGTTGCCAATACAAGTGTCTTTCCTCCATTTTCCTAAGGTGCTAATGGGATAATAACACCAAGTTTCTTAGCATTGGGCGATAAAGAAGTACAACACATATGTAGACACTATATTTTTTTCCTCCCTCTCCTAGTTGTAGTTCTAGTTCTTTATTCCAGATTCTTTTGAGTTTGAAAGATATTACTCCAGCATTTGGTCCACTGCTGTTAAGAGAAGAAATCACTCTCAAAGCGGTAGAACCTTCCAAACAACAGGAAGATGTAACTATTCTGTAAATCACTGTAACTCTGCTGATTTCTGTTACTGACCTATAATATGAATCAGACCTATTGTTTGCAAAAATTAGACCCTGGAGCAAAAGAGCTTGGAGTCTAAGCATTTTCAACATGTGCATTTATTATTCTTAACATTTTTTACCTCTTTTTTAGGGAGTAAATCTTTATTCAGTGATGGAAGCTGGAAACTTCATCTGCACAGCTTTGAACAAGAAAACAAACTCAAAGGTTGCACAAGCTTCCTTCAGTACTGCAACTATCAATTAAATGGATTTTTTTTTGCAGCTTGATTACATTTCTCATCTACCTTGAACAAGGATATTTGTATCAGGAAAAGGAACTTAAGAAAACACTTCACCAAAAAAGCAAAATAGAACCCATATATAATTTTTTATTATGGGAAATTATTGTACTGCACTGTCTTGTCAAGGATTGTCTGATTTGTAAGTAAGAAATAAATGACTGTAGTACAGAACCCCATGCTTTGTACTTCTACAGATGACAAAAATGGAATTTTTAGTTCTTTTCAGGAAAACTGGATAGAAGCAGTGAATACACAGTTAATTTTTAATCAAGATGACTTTCAAAACAGTACAAATATTTGCAGTAGTTTATGAGATCCCACACTGTGTGTGGCCATTCTATTATGTGTTTTATTTATCTGAATCTTTACTTTTCATTTGTCAAGTTACTTTTGTTAGGAACATGGAGCCAAATCTGAATTCGCCACAAGAATTTTTTTGTTGTTTTGTTTTGTTGAACATCTGTTAAATTATGGATGACTTTATCTTGTTCCAAGACATTGTGGTGAGTGGCAGTCTGCCAGATCCTTCAAATATAATGCAAATTTCCTAATTTGTTACATATGTTAAATTTGTTGTAGTTGCCTTTTTTCGTCAGCTTATTAAAACCTAATTATATGAAGCAAATAAAAATTGGCTAGGTTTTCAACATCATTCAGATTCATAGTAGTGTAGAAGGGGCTAAATTTTCATCTGAGGGCTCATCAAACAATTCGGTTTTTCATTCTATAGGCTATGAATTGATATTCTCACTCATAAATTGTGAGCTTTTTAGGGTAGTAGTATTCTGCTGGACTAGTTTACATGAAGGGAACCACTTAAATTTTTTTTCTGTGCTCTGCTGATAGTGACACTGTGTGAACACCCTGATTTGCTTGATCTGCTCTGGATGCATATTTAAATCACCACATGAACTTAAAATCATGTCTTGAACCATTCACAGATGTAAAAATTCTGTAATGGATTAGATCTGATGAAGAAGTGAGGAACCTGCAGCAGTACTGAGGCTGTACTTCCTCTAATAATTAGTAGTTAAGTCTAAATGTGGTGCCAGAATTGACATCCTTAATACTCCCTAATTCAAGTGCCATTTACCACTGGAGGTGACTAACCCCACTGTAATACTTTCCCATTTAAAAATAAGTTTTCCTTTTCAGTTTTCTCTGTGCAAACACAGAATTGGCTCATTTCAAGCTCAATATATGTTGTTCTCGTGTAGGACTTGCTGAATTTTATTTCATCCAAAATGCTGTGAGCATCTTTAATCCACATAAACAAGGTTTAGCTTCTCAAAGAATGAAAATGTAGTCAGTCCTTGAAATAAAAGCAGTCGTGATGCAAACCACCTTTTAAATATTGGCCTGAATGTCAGACTAGGCAACTCATCTGAGACTGAGCTTACCATTCAGTCTGGGAAGATTGAAATGCACATTTTTTTGGGCATCCTAATCAATGAATCTAACCACCCCTCTATATATAGAACTGAAAAAGAACACCCTTTCTAGCAAATCTGCATGAAGTTGTGCCACTGAGTAGGATGGAATTAAAAATGCCTAAGATCAGACAGATTACAAGGAAAAAATGTCTCTGCAAGAGTTTGCAGAGTTCTTTTTCTTGAAGGTAGTCGTGAGGGCTTCAGTTGTTGGCCAAGTTAAGAATTGAACAGATACTGTCCTTTTTTTTTTTTTTAAATAAATATGATAACTACAGCTTATTAGTTAGAAGTGAATGGTTTCACTACTATCACAATTTTCCTGTTCAGTAAAATACATATGTAGAACATAGACTATAGAATAAAAGGACTAGCTCTGCTCAGTTCTTTGGGAGTTCTAGAAGTCTGTGTTCCTGATTACCATGAAGCCTTGCTAGCTCTGGTACTGGAGATCCTTACACTGTGGAGGAGTTTTCCAGTCTCTGTGCACAGTGCATCCTGGGCTTCTCAGTATCTGGGCTGTCTGGTTTGCAGTTCTAAGGCTCTTAACTCTCCCTGTGCAGTGAAATAGGGTACCTAGTAAATCATGGGGATGAACAACCTAAAACATCTCAGTTCTTTATTGGATCTGTTTTAGAAACTACTTGGAAGCTTGTGGAGAGCCTTAAATGCAGGTCTCTTATTCTGTAATGATGTGAGCACTGGAAAAGATGAGCAGTCACATCTGGAGCCCGTTATTTACCCACACGTTCAGCTTCAACCACATAGTGAGTTATAGTAATCTGGGGTGGGGGTCACAAAGAGATTGTTTGTCAGGGTTGTTACAAGAGAGAAAGAAACACAGAGCCAGAATAAAAATTAAAAAAAAAAAAAACCAAAACACCACAAACACACACAAAAAAACCCCCAAACACCAAAACAAAACCAACCAAACAAACAAAAAAATACAACCCAGTGTTTCTGTGCCAAAAATGCCACATGGAATGAATTTAGGTCTGTGGCTCCAGGTGAGCAATCCCTATAAAATCCTTGTTTACTTGTAGTGTGACTGAGAATCCTGAGACATCTTATGTTCTCCCTACTGAAATTTTGTAGGCATGTAAAGTGCTGCTGCTGTTTTCCTGGGTTGGCATAATTTTGACTCTGCAGGACATTTTGGCAGCTAATCTTTGGCTTCACAAAATAGGCATATATTGCTCTTAAGATCAAGGGCTAATCCAATAGCTGTGCTACATCCCTTCAAAACCATGTCAATCCATGGGATGATGCTCTTCAGTTCTTCTGACTTCCTAAATCTTTATGCTTATATTCAGAGTGACCCATCACTAGTGGTGTCTGCTCTTTAGTTCTTGTCAGTGTCCCCCACTGAGTACTTTGATGTCACTTCACCCTGAAGTAACCTTCTGGCTGTGGAAGGCTTGCATCCAGGTATTTGGTTTCCATGAGCAGATGTTCTTATCACCATGTCATTATAAAAATTATATATATGTATATATTTGTGGAAAGGTATAAAGAAAAAGTAACAGAATTCTTAATATCGTGATCACACTATTAGAATGTGGGAACACACAGTTTCCCTGTGTTTTGCTGTAAATGGTGAAAAGGCATAAACTCCGAGAGCAGGTGGAAGGCAAGAACCTAGTTACTGACTGCCCTCACCAAGTCAAATTAGATGTACCAAGATATTTACTTCTGTGCTTTAGAGACTTTCTTCTGTAGCTCACTATATCAAAGCCAGTGAAGAGATCTCACAGAGCAACCTGAAGATCATCTTAATGTGCCAAGGCCACAAAGTATGTAAACTGGAGTTCCCAGGGAAGTCTTTGGCCTGTCCTCTCGTCTGAACCTGTGGAGATTCAACAGCTAACCAGTCATATTGCTGTAATTTTCTTCAATACTTCACAGTAGTTTTTATTTATCCCATGTTGTTGGCAATACCTAGAAAAGCAAATACTGGCTTCTTTGGCTAGTCAAGGTATTACATTGTTCTAAAGGTTGGTGTGCTTTTTTGGAGGAGAAGTTGGTCAGTTCCATTAGTATGGGCATAATCATTCTTCAGTGCCTTTCAGAAGACAGCAATGACATGGATCCCATACATGGATAGTGCTGATGTCTTCCAGCAGCACTTGCTTTGTAGTTTAAACTTTTATGTATTAGGGCAACTTGGCTCTGGACCAGCACTTTAATGTTTCATTTTCATGTGTAACTGGAGTTTATGGAAAGAAGAACTAAATACTCTGGTCTTGACAATAAGTTTAGAGAGGTTTTGGCTAATTTTCCTCTCTTAATAGCATCATTTGAGTTCATAAAACTTTTATTATTGTATTAAGGAGTCACAAAATGAAGACTGCAAGTCTGTGAAGGAAAATTCTTATGTTTGGGATCTGTGCTGTTGAAAAGAAATAATACTTGTCCAAAGAGTTAGTGTGAATGTATAAGATCTGTGTATTTTTTCACTGAGTTATTTTTAAGGGGTAAAAATATTGTTTAGTTACTGTGATGCCTGAAAATCGGTATTTTCTGCCACTGCCTTAAGTTCTCTGTTGATTGTGAAGTATCTAGAAAAGTGACTAAACAGATATATCAGTCTGGAGAAGTAAATGAAAGATACTGGCTTTCCAGTTCCTGACTTGCTGATCAATGCTTTTCTTTTGTTATATTTTTGAAGACTGTTTTTCTCTACAGTCCTGGTGTAATGCAGTGTTGATCTTCATTGCTGCAATAACACAGCAGGTAGAAGGACTACAGCCAAAGTCAACTTCGTCCTTTGAAACCGATGTCAAAGAGATGATGTTTGTTAAGAAATTGTCATGTATCCTCTTGTTAAATGCATGTGTGATTTCGCAATATGTGGTGTTAAAGCTGAAATAAAATCTGTCTCAGTGTTTATTGAAACTGATATGCTTGTGTACTATGCCAGATTCAGCAGCTCTGACTAACCAGCTCATGCATACAGCATTAGCAAATATAAGCTGTCACTGACATGTATGCCTGTGTTGACTTTGTTACCTCGTAATCCATTTTGAGTGCTTTTTCTTAGGATTACCTTTTTATCTGGTGTTCCTGCGTGCTTTTATAGCAGACAAATCCCTTTTAAGTTACTAGGGACACATTTCTTTCCTGCCTTAACTAAACATTAAAAGCCACAGCCAGGAATGGAGGCAGGAGTTGAATGAGGCATTATCTAACTTCACATGTTCCCATGCAGAGTAGAAATCTGTGTCCTCTACATTATGTCTAAGACTCCCCCTACACACTTCATGGGAAACTGAATCACTTCAGTATGTGGTCTGCAACATCAACATGTTGATCAGGGAGATTTCTTGGCATAGTTAACAGCAAAATTCCCTATCCTGTGCTACTATTGAAGTGCCTCAACATGAGCTGCAGTTAGTTATCTTCACTGGCTCGAATGATGCAACAGTTAGTATTTTCCCTGGTGGAAAGACATCCACAGTTATTTATTAAAAGAATGGAATGATGTTCTCTGTTTTATGGCACCATCTTGGGGATGGTGATGGTGCTGCTTCCATCCATCTTCTGTGTTACTAACTAAATCTAACATCAAGCTCAGAGTATCTGGATGTGATTCCCACAACAGCCTGAAAAGGCTGAGCTCATGCCTGTCTGTCCAAGCAACTTGCTCTCTCCCCACACAAAGAGGTGAGAATGGCCAAGGAAAAGTCTTCCTTTTGGAGAATTCAAGACTCACTGTAGAAAGACAGGAGAAGTGGAGACTTAGACTTTACAGCCTTGTAGCTTCAATACTGCATAAGGAAGAGCTATTCCTGTGTATTTGTCTCAAGAACTCTTTACACATTTAATTCAAAACAATCTTTAGATAAAATGCATAAACAATCTGAAAAAAAAATACTAGACCCCAGTATTCCTCCCTTCAAATGAGAGTCCTGTAAGGCAAAAATTTATGCTCACTCCCTCTAGCCCAGTCAGTCTTCATTTCTTCACTTTGAAAATCCTAGCTTCAATGGCAAGGGAGTGAATGCCACGTCCTTACTGAGAATGACCTGTGTCCTGGGAATTCCAAGTCATCAGTGAGACTTAATTTTCCTCATCTGGGAAGATGTCATATTTCAGGGGAAAAAAACTAATGATGAAGCTCTTACAAAAATACTGCTTTTTCTTGTATCATGATTGGACCCAAAGATCTTAAAGTTCTTTTCCAAACAAAACTATTCTATGATTCCATGATCACAAAACTGTTCATGAAGCAGTTAGAGTCTAATCATGATCACTTGAATAGAAATCATCCCAGCTGAAATTCCTTTATTTAATAACTAACACACAGATACAATTGATAGAATACAGTATCACTGGGAAATACAAATCAAAATATTTTTTACATGTATAATGGAGAAAATGTACTTTTTCCATTAAGCATTTAAGTAATCTCTAATGAAGAGAGCCTGTAAAATTACAGAAGCAACACAATAGCCACTAAATAGCTTGCTGTCTTCCAGAGTAACTCACATTTATACCCTCAGTTTCAAATACATTTTGCATACTTGTTTATTAGTGTGTGTGTGTCTAAGCATATACATGAGTTGGGTTTTTAGTGTCTATAAGATAATTAGAAAACAAAAAGTTTTAAGAGGAGTTTTTTGTTGTTGTTGATTGAGGCTTAGTTCAATCTGAATTTAAATGGATTTCTTCAAATTTTGTGACATGGAGTCTTCAGCATTGCATCATTGTTTTTTGAACTCAGACTGAAAACCAACACAGGGTTCACATTGTAAGTACGTCTCCTATATAAAGAAATGTTTTACCCAACACTGATGAGAAAATATTCTCAACAGTACTTTCAGTTTGAACTTTTTCTGTTTCACAGTTTTAAGATGAAGAACATGAATACACCACTTTAAAATACCTGCATGGTGGGAGGTAAGCTAAATGCTGCAAACTGCTGGACTGCTAAAGGAGATCTTTTTGATTAACAAACTATCTGCACTTTTTCTGTATTTTTGTCCAAATGCTATCATAATTACAAAACATCTGATTGCAAAACAGAAGGGAGAGGGTTTTTTGGGTTTTTTTGTTTGTTTTATGCAGATGATAAAGACAAAGAAAATGCATATTGGAATAATGGTTAAAAATTTCTAAATCTCTCCCCAAGAGAACTGCACACATAAGATTTTGCTCTCACACTAATCATTTCACAAGCTACCAAAGTAAGAGGCAAAAGACACACTGAAGAGTAGGGATCCCTGCTTTTCTGATCGCATAAATTTCTAGCCCTAGATCAGTCATTTATCATGGTCAAAACCAGAGCTGAATTACATTTAGTGAAAAGTCAAACAAAATTAATCACATTCAAAATAATTAACCAGATGCTATTATAAGAAGACAATACTTGTGCTAAACATGGTTACAGTTGAGTAAGAAATGCCAGTGCATTATCCTGTGCTCACCAGAACCACATTGTTACAAAGATTTGACAAGGACCACTCATTGGTAATAAACAGAAGCTGAAATCTAGCCAACCAACTCAGCTACAGAGAAAAATCCAGAGCTCATAGCCAGAAAGTGGGATCCAGAATGGCGTGTTAGGGACCATGACTCCCAGTACAGTGCAAGGGGACAATAAGGCACTTCGAGTCTTGCCTAGAGACAATGAATAGGAAACACAGATGATGAGATCGGTCATAGCTTCTCTCTTGAGAAGCAGGCACTTCAGCCACAAGCAAGTGGTTTTCTCCACTGGGCATTCAGACCACAAAATGCTTTCTAAACTTACTGTATTCAAAGTGGCAAACCTTACTCCTTTCTTTTGGAAGCATATTGGAGCAGAAATTAAAAATGGTTTCAGCAACAACATTGCGGGGTCAAAGCAGTAGTCCAGATAGTCATTTTAGTTCTGAAAAGGGTTGTAATCCTGATCTCCTCCTAGCCCACAAGTGCTCCACCATCAAACTACAGGAAGCCTACCTGTGACTGCTGCCTTACAAATACCTCATCAGATGCTTGGTACCTGGGAGCCTAGTGTGCAAAACTACCAGATATGTGCTCTTTTTCAGCTCTCTAAAATGTTTCTGAGTGGATTTTTTTTTTCTTTCTTCCATATGAGTTGAGATCAGAAGGCTGGACTTCAAAGATTGCCACTGCTATGGCATTTATACCACTCTTATGTGCATCTAAAAGTGTAGGAAATGTGCAGCTTGGGACAGATCTGTGAATCTACACAAATTAGAGAGTGCATACTTGGACCTTTTTTTTTCTTTTTTAGCTTGTGAAAGGTTTAATATGAGCTAATAAATATAAAAATATTTTGTAAGCTTAACTACAAAATTCCATAATTTATAGCAGTTTTTCTAATATATATTTTATTATTGCATATGTACAACAGGCTGACTTTCAAGAATAGCCTTAAAAAGCATAAGCAACAGAGTAGTTCATCTGTGACTTTTATAATGGGCCATAAATGTTTCAGAAGAATGGTCTGGCGAGGGACTTCTTGACTCATATTTTGTTCTGCAGGCTCTGAAAACAAAGAATGTGCATGTATTTAACAATAAACTATACAACTTTGGTTTGAACTTTGGCTTAATTGACATCAGTGGCAAAATTCCCCTCCTTTTATGATGAACACTGTGGCATAAAATAATTCCCTTCATTGTTTTTAATGCACTGTTCTTCCTTTCATCCTCAGCATTCTTTAAATCTGAGTTTTATTTATATGCTGATATTCGTGTAACTGCAAACCTAAACAGAAAGCCTCTGTTCCCATATATTCTTGATTTGCCTTTTGCATTTTTTGATATGATTCCTCTTTGATCTGCCTCTGAATTTAATAATGAAATTTGACTCAATATCCCTCCCACTATATATAGCTCCTGCTACATTGTGTTCTGTTACCTATCATCTGACAGTGTAATTCTTGAAATCTGGCCATTTAATTTGGTCCAAGAAAATGTATCATTTAAGAAAAGACTATGTTCATTTAACTAAGTGAACTCACATTTCTGTTTTCTTACCAAGCATTAGCGTGTGGGCAGTTTCTCACATGGGGCGGGGGGAGGATGGCGGGGATGATGGGTGATGGCTGTTGTTTACAGAATTCTATCAGCAAAACCAGCATTTGGCAAGAATATTAACTACAATAGCAGCATTCACAGTTTGGTTTCTAAATATGTTATAATGCTGAATATTCTCATTTCCTTTTTGCATTACCACTGCCTGCTATGGGGCTAGGAAGGTAGCCTCACAGAATTTTTGAATTCAGATTTCACCTTCTCCTGCCATGGGACAGGAAATGAAACCTCCTAAAGCCTGGGATCTCTGCATGAATGGAGGGCATTGTAGATACACATCGTATTTCACTCCTCCCTGCTGACACTCACAATGTCAGTTCTTTCCATCACTGGGGCAATGCTGGACTCTTTTTAAAGACAAATGCAGTGTCCACCTCTTAACTAAGTCAAAACATTTTATCTTCTGCTTTTCCAATTTCCTAGAACCAGTGATTAATATCCCTATCAAATTACCTGATCTTTAGGAGAGTCAACAGGACTATTCCTAGCATGAGAGCTATGCAGGAGGAGTAGGCAATAATGTAGACTGTTTCACCTATAAGTAAAAAACAGAAAACACACATGAAACGTTTACTTTTTCAGTAACAAGAATCAGATTTGAGATCTGAATTGGAATGCATACATATGTAAGCTAAATTAGCTATCAATTTTGATGTAAGCAATTAGAAGAAGGAAAAATACCTAAATGGTATGTCAATGGTAGGAATAACTCTCCTTTTGGCAGTTGGTACCAACTAATTTTCAGACTTCTATTAGTTAATACCAGCTCCAATAGCACTTCATATGTGTAGCACCACCTTTTACTCTATTCCAGGGGAACAGCTTGTTACTCTCATTTGTGTTTTGGAATATTCTCCTATTGATTTTAAAATGTTAATTTTATTCAGTGTATCAGAGCAGACCTGGCTGCTACTTACCTACTAGACTTCTTTTCCTTTTTCACATATTACAACAATTACAGTGTGCAATAGTACTTGATCTAGAATAAAATTAATGTAAAATGGGATCTAACACTGTGTTTCTGAGCCCCATTTCCATGGAGTTTCCTCTTTCTCTTAGGCTTGGCACCAAAAAGTCACCTAGGTGGCTTATGCATTAAAAATTCCAAGGACTGAAAAACTGGGAGCTGTTTCAACTTTTGTTTTCCAGATGAGGAGAAACTTATTTTTCCCGAAGGAATGAAGCCATCAGTTTTGGTCAAATATTCTGAAGGAAATGTTTCAGTTGAGACTGCAATGTAAGCCCTGGACATGGGATGGAGACGTGTGGAGGTTAGATGATTTGACAAGAGGGCACAAATGCTGAGCTGCAAGCATTAAAACACAAGATCTTTCTTTGACTTTCCTGTTGCACTGATTCTGTTGCGTTTATACAATCGAATAAGTTTGGTTTACATAGAAACTCAAATGCAGAGAGCCTTAGCTGCTCCTGAGCTGCCCCACCTTTCATAGTAGGTGAAACATTCACTGAGGAAAATATGGATTCCCAGCCTCATCACTGGGCCACTTTTCTGGGCTGTGAGAAGGCCAGACTCTGATCTCTGAATAAGTTACCACTTAGTATATGTTCTGTGTGTTGTTTGTGCATGTGCACACACAAACCCTGCATGAGACATTTCTGTAGACACTACATATATGCAGCAGATGTAATGGACAGAGTAGTATGAACACAGGCTGGAGCAGCTCCAGTAGGAGAGAGCGAGTATGTATTCTACAGCAAGGCAAGCAAGGAGTTGAACAGGGGTGGACCTGCCTGGCTTTTATTCTATGATGGCACTTACTTTTTCTCAAAAAACTACCCAAAATTCAAGTTTTTCAATGTAAGAAAAATGAAAGCAATGATTGAACCATCACAAATTGCACGGAATGAACACACCATTCAATCCAGCAACTTGCTGAATGATACTTGATACAGTGAATTTCTGAAGAAGGAGTGTTGAGGTCTATCCTTGTCTCAGAGCAGGACTGCTAAAAAAATACATTAAAAACCAGACCAGCAGTTGGCCCATCTCTCAAGTAACAACATTTCTTTAAGACAATGAGGTTTTGCGAAAGAGTAATTTGCAGGTATTTTTTTCCGTTTCTGAATCTTCATTGTACACACAGTGATTTTTAAAAACTTTACATGGAGCAGTTGTAGGAGCAACAGTTTCCTACTTTTTTGAAGTGAAAGTGAATTCCAAACATATTTAAGGCAAAAAGAAGTTCCTAAAGTACATAACTTACCACAGTGCTAGGAAAATTATTATACCTTTTAAATTATTAGAAAGAACAGTCATGGATGGTTAAAAATAGGCTAATAAATTTTCACCAGAACATTTTAATACTTTTCTTATAAAATTTGTAAAAGGTGTTTCATGTTGATAGAACAACACTTTGAAATGATCAAATTAAATATTTTTTTTCTAGTTTTTGGTCAAAATCTTAAAAAGTGCTGTGTTTTTGGTGAATTGGTGGTCAAAGAGATGTTGATTCAGTTCTATTGGGAACAAAAGAAGGACGTTAGTGATGAGATCATGCTAGAAACCATGTATTTTCTCATACCTGCAGAGAAGTGAGGAAATTTGTAAGGCTAGGAGAGGGCAAAATTTCATGGCTGAAAAGCTAATTTTGTATTTTATACATTCTTTGTGATTTAGCTACTTGAATGTGTGGAGAGCACAGAGACTGAATCAACACAAGTGGAGACCTGGCATTTCCAAGGCCTGTGGGGTGCTGGGAGGGCTGTTCTGTGCTGTGGAGGTGGCCTGTAGTCATGAGAAACTCATGGGCCTTCTCACCCCAGGGCAGGTCTATAGCAGGGCCACCACATGATGCATGTCTTGCCCTTTGTAGGATGAGCTGCAATCTCAGGGACATGACAACTGGGGCTGTAGGTACCACTGGAACACTTGCTGGTGCTGTAGAGCCACACTTACAGACATTCCCAGTCATGAGGCTTGGTAGAGGGTAACAGTGGGCTGAACAGCTGGAACAATTAGTGGGATTACACTCTATTGTAAATCTACCTCCTTCTGGATACATAGTCCATATTCATCAAACAGATTAATGCCAGTTTGTGCTCAGAGGTTTCTTGGCTACCTGCAGCTTGTCATAGGCTTTTTTCTACATTTATAAAACAGTCAGATGGACAATGTTTCATACCTTACAAATTAAACTCACTGGAGCTGAACTAATCTCAGTTCCCACAGCAGCTGGTATAATTATAGATAAACTCTGCCAATTACTTGTTTATCTAGATACTCTGCATGGCAAAATTCCTCAGTAGGAAATATATGATAACACTACAATTTCAGATGAAATGAGATTAATTTCAACAGTCTTGGGTCAAGCCCAATTTTATTGTAACTCGCAAGAACAGGATAAGTGTTCCGTATTTCTCTCTTTCCCTTCCATAACCACCACCCCACCCCCCAACTTAGCTCCAAAGCTCTGTGCTGATGAACATAAATGCTTATCTTCGCACATGAATTGTTTTTCAAATTAAAGTGTGGGAAGCAATCTTTTAAATTATGTGGATCTGTAAAATCATGGCGATAATTTGCATAGGATAAAGCCAAAACCAAGCTGAAAACACTTAGGTAGGCAATAACAACGTATTTGAAGTTTGGAGAAATTTTGTTCAATTATCATTTTTTGATGTTGTGTCCAAAATGACATAAAATTCTTGCTGCATCCAAGCTTACAGCAAAAGTCTCATTAACTTTTATATGGTCATGACCCTGCCCACATCCCATCTTGTTAACAGAGTTGTATCAGTTCAGAGATGACTGTTGGCCTGTTTCCTCCTGAGAATGTGAACGTGTTTAAATCCAGTCAAGATTTTTACACAGTCATCACCAAACGCTGTAATAATTTTTCAACTTCCGTGGTCCTATTTATTTGCAAATATATTTGAATATATGTATATATGTCTAGATTTATTGTTTAATGTGAAAGACTCCTTTTATGACAGCAATCTTATCCAATGGGATGTTTCACAATGCTGCTGAGTACAATGGAGAAATCTTACTGTTTTTTGAACAATAAGCTATTTTTTTAGCAATAAAATTAAGAAGCTGAAGAAATACTGAGTTTCTTCTGAGCATGGTCATTCCTTTCAACTGGTAAAAGAGTTCCTTGTATCTTTCAATGACAAACTAAGTAAAGGATTCTTCTGATATTTTAATGTAGTGACATCAGCAGATTGCGTGTCCTATTTTCCAAGCAAAAAATAGCCAAGAAGCAAATATCTTCAAAAGTCTTTGCACATGCAAAAGGCCATATTTGACAACTTAACAGTTTTGCCTCTGCACCTTGAGATTTTCTTGGGATTTGATTTCATTACAGATAAATATTTTGTGAAGATGATAACTCCCTTTGCAGCCTGAGTAATGCACATTTACTAGCATATGAATCTAGGATACTGGGTTAGATTTTTGGCAGTGGGATTTATGAAACAATTTGCAATATGGTTTTTATCATCAGATAGATATCCTGAATCAAATTCTTCTCCTTGACCTGGCTTCCTATGAGATTTTTATGGCTTAAAGAGTTCCCATCTAGTACATGACAGCTTCAATAGAAGGAATATTTTATTGTATGGTTTAGGCTGGTCAGCGTTCTTTTTATTTTTCTAAGGCCATCCAAAGTTCTGTTAAGACTTCAAGGAAAGGTTTTTGGAAAGTATTCAAACTTCAGTGGGAACAAAATTAACTGGGTACAGACTGCTTTTTGCAAGTATTTATCTGAATCTCTCAGGGAAATGTATAATACATTTTACCCACTGAAAGGATCTGCAGTTAGAACTAGTCACAGGGGTGAAATATCTCATATGTTGCATTTTCTCACTTAGAGCAGGATTTCTTGTATTATGACTTGCATTATTTAACCACTAGAGTCTTGTTCCAGCTAGAGATTCAGGCTCCCTCTGTACTTGGCAAAGAGAAATCAATACTTCCAGAAAATGCAGTCCAAAAAGATTAGATTAATCTTCTTTTGAGGGTCTCTGACTTTCCTCTCTGGCTACATAGAGCACTTGGATGACATACATGATTCTCAAGTAATTTTAATGCTAACACTACAGCCAAATGCTTAATTAGTCACACACGGGTGTTAGGAATACCTTTCCCGTAATCTATTTTTATACTTCCCAGGTTGCCCACTTCAGCAATAGTTGAAGGATGGAGAGGATAGAAGTCCCTTCATTTTGTAATGCTTTCAGAGATAGAAATATTTTTTTCACTGTTAATAGCATTCTGTATGAACAGTTCTGGAAACTAATTTTTAGTTATGTCTGTAGTATTGCAATCTGTCCTACACAAGGTAGAACGGATCATTCTCATTAGCATGGATACTTGTGCATTAAGCTCTTTAGTGTTCTCACTCTGTAACTGGGTCCCTCAAAAGAAAATTTGTATATTAACTCAACATCCTTTAGCTTTATGTTGCTTAGTTGCTTACTGTAAATGCATGGAAATAAAAGCAGATACAGCTCTTCAGCCCATGGGATATCGTGATTCACAATTGCATGTCTTTATGTTGTATGAGAAGGTAAAGTTTGACAGACTCTAACACAAGTGCCCTCTCAGACCACTTACTGTGGCTTCCTAATTTTGTTGTAACTACTTCAAAAAGTCAAGAGCAATAGAAGTAGGTGTGAAATCAAAGCTAATAATTTGTACTACACATTATTCCTACTACTCTCTAATGACTGTATAGAGTCAGGCTCTGGCAGGCTTAATGGCTTAATTTTTCCCAATTATAATATAGTGATTGTGAGATATCTATTTCAAAGCCACTTATCAGAGATACTGGTTCAGTCTCATTAACTTTTTTTTGTAGTTATACATACTCAGCCAAACAGGTAGGGAGCTATTCAGGTTGGATGGGGAATCAACAGGTTGAGCTCACTTGCCTGAACCCACCCAAGGGATCCAATCTCTATTTTTTTATCATACATGAGGGTTATTTCAAGAGTACTTTTATGGAAATCATGGAGTGACTTGTCCAAACTCACCATTGATTGCAGAAGAATGCAGCTGTGTTCCAGAAAGCTTTTCCCCTGGTGTTTCTTTATTTATCCAGAGAAAACTGTTCTTCTGAATGGAAATTTGACCTGAATATTGGAAAGAAATTACCCATTCAAAATATTACTTTGAAACAATAGTTTAGGTGAATATTGCTACTTGATATTTTGACAACAGTAACAATTTATAAAGGGAGTTTTTAAAAGTGTTGTTTACTGAGATTCAATGAACAAATTGAATGAGTGCATAACAATTCTTCCTTTCCCATCAGTTAAACCTCCCACATAGTTTGTCTTACAGGGGGCAATCATGCTTTGAAAATATTCTTTGCCACAAAACAGCTTAAATTCTTTTTTCATATAAACTATTTTAAAAATAGGCCCACCAGAAGAATTTGGCCATCAAACCAATACAGAAGTGCTGAGAAATGGGTTGTAGTTAGCAGTAATTTTCAAAATGCAGAGTTTATTCTCCAACTGAGTTGCTAGACTTCAATAAATAATTTTTTTCACAAAGGTCTATTCTCTTAGTGGGTATAATTTCATGCATATATCTGAAAATATGTACCTTCTGTTGAAATGAAAAATAGAGGGTTTACCTGAGTGGAACTGTTTACAGAGCAGGAGGTTAAACCATACAGGGCTGTGCATGGTAACTCACATCAACTCTAAACTGAGAAATTTGTATTCCCTTTAGGAAGGAAAACAGTAGAAGAGAGGTTCCCATTTGCAGCCTGGAACATTGTCCAAATAACATTGGATAAACCTACCTGTCGTTTCATTTTTTTTTCTGTGATATCCAAAAGTGCAACTCAGAGTTAAAATACTTTTGAAATTTAAAATTTTGTTTTGTCTCACTGACATTTTAGCTTATGTCTGTTGCAACACCAGCCCCACACTGGCAGTGATCCACACTGTGCCTCTGCCTGGTACAGCAGCCACTTAGTAATAATTCTTGTCTTTTACTGAGTCTGCAGCAAATGTAATCCTGTAAGCACAGCCCTGAGAGCATCTGCTTGTAGCAAAGGCAGTGCCATGCAAGAGCAGGGAGATGGTGTAAACACCACTTGTGGGTCTGTTCATACCAGTTCTAGAGACAAAGATCCCTTTTCTAACCCTGGGTATTTGCCCATTCAGAAAGACATCAGTGGTAAAAGTCATTGCCACTGTAAGAGTGAAAGTCCTTGAAGTTCACTCCCAGGCCAAAAAAACTTAGCAGAAGAGGATGAGCAGAGTCTGCAGCAGAGTAGTCACTCCACGTCTCTGAGCTGCCATGCAGACAGTGGCATTAAAACTGCCTTATAGTAAACCCCATAGTCATCACCATTATCAGTTGAGCTGCATTACAACTAGATATCTTAAAAAAAAAAAAGAAAAGAAAGAAAAAGAAAAGCAGCAAGATTCACAATAACCTGCAAGTGTTCTGTAGAGCAGGTACTGATCCTTTACTCAGCCAAAGGCCCTGGATCCCTAAACTGTTTTTGTTTAACTACCAGGAAATTGTTACACCACATTAAGCTTCTGTTCTTCAGTCTCAATTAGGTTAGGGAAGTTTCAATCACAAAGATACCCAACCATTTTATCCTGAGACTCCTTCAGGGAATGGCATAAGCTCATGAGCAATTATTTGATTATTCTAACATGAGGATCATCTTTTTGCTTTGTAGGTAAAGAAATAATGAACACAACAATGTCTTCACTCATTTGGACTATTAAATTCAGCTGTAAAGCAAACAAATAAATAACATTCATCAGCAAAATCACTGCCAGTAGTCACAAATCTAAGTGCGTTATCACTTTTCCAGGGGAGTTGTTACATGATTTTTTACTATGTTCTCAGAGTCTGAATTTGAATAATGATTAAATAAATTAAGAGCAGTATTTCAGCAACTTTATTTTAATTTCTGGGTAGACTTTGAATGATAAGAAAAAAATTTACACCCTTATCAGTGGTAACATTGTGGTCACTGGAACTAAAAAAGCAGCTCATTCCTCCAATGAAATGAATGCACACAATTCATACATGTTTTCAAAAAGCAGTCCATCAATACAACTGTGAAAGAGCTATTGCTTTTCATTGTAATCTTTAGATATAGTTGCCACTCCCAAGCTAGTTTGAGAATATATATAGTTACATGTAGAAGATAACAGGCACGGGGAACGATACACTAAAGTAATATATCCTAAGAATTAATATATAGCAAAATACCTAGTGTGATAGATCAGAAAATCGAGAAGAGGATACTTTGGTCTTTGATCTGACCAATGGACCAGGTGTCTGGATGTAGCTGGAGCACTGCAGAGGTGGCAGAATGAACCTGTGAGTTCAGTTTTAGGCTGCAGGAGCCCAGAAACCACCCTGTGATGTAGAACCACACTGTGATGTGACCCATGGCACAGTAAGTGGGGACAAACAGGAGCTTTGCTTTGAAGGCACACTCCTGATTCAGACTAAAACATTAATATTTGCTCTCATATTGGTATTTATTGCATTAACAATTCTCTCTTAAACAAAGACTTGACAAGGACCTTTATATTTAACAAAAGTAAGGAGCTGATTTAGCACATAAAAGGTGTTACTGGTTCTGAGGAAGTGCATACATTTCATTTAAGTTAAGCCCAGTGTTTTTGCTGAAGACCAAATCCTAAAGCCTCCATTCCTATTTAAGGTCGTACTTAAATAATTGAAGTTATTTTCTGTGGAATTAAGTCTATTGCTAAATAATTGTAAGGTGTGCTAACATTTAGACTACAAGAAGAAAAGTAAGAAAAACAAAATACAAAATATGTATTATTTGTAAAACTGGTGTGCCAAAGTACAAATGGCAAATGGCAGGAAGGCTTTGGACTTTTCTAATCTGAATATTGCTATAGACCTCAGAAATTATTCTTTTATTGTTATTCCAGAAAACTCATGTCATGAGACATGTAGTCAGTTTCAATGGTTTACTACTCACATAATTTTTTCCCAAACCCAGGGGAAAAAACTCTATGTGCAATTTGTATTTTGATTTGGATTTAAAAAACCCCCACAGCTATAAATCTTGCTGAAATCACTGGTAGCAAAGATATAGTAAATATTTGGTATAAGCCAGTGTCTTAATACTCTCCAAAACTAATTATTCTGTAAAGTTTTAAGTGTTACTCACGTAACTCACTGAAGCAGGATTTGCTGTGGAGCATGTGACGGAAGAGCTCACACAAAGGCTGCTCCACAGGAGGCAGACTGTGGCAAGTACACTCCATGTTCAGCATCGTGCCCCAGTTGCTAATGTAGGCTGCTTTGCAGTCAGCATTTGCAGAGCAGGGCATGTCATCCTTGATTAAAGTTTCAAGGCAAGCTTCATCATCATAGCATTTTTTTGTCACATGTCTCCAACACCTTGACTGAAAAGTTGTGTATTTTTTCCTGGTGAAAAATAAAAAAACCCCAAACTCAAAAGTTTACAATGACACTTCAAAGATTGTGATTGTAAGAAAAGACATTTAAGGATCACCACTAAAAGACAGTGTATTTCCAAGTTACCACTTAAGCCTTAAAAAATTCCAATATTAGTGATAGCTGGTCTAAATTCTGCTCTGATTCTGAAAAAAAGGAACTGCTCTTCTAATCAGCACCCTTGGAGATTTTCCCCGCAAAAACCAGTGTGAATTCCAACAGTCTCTGATACTCAGAGAAGAAATGTGGATAGAGGAATTAGACCAGTCATCACAATGAAACCACACCGGGTGTTGTTCTAGTGGATCAGTTTGTTGGGCAGCATGAAGGAAGAATGAATCTCAACTTTTTTTACATTAAATAACCTACATCCGGTGTCAACCCCTTGTCCCCCTGAATGCCAACAAAATACAAAATGTCCAATGCTTAGGAAAGCCTAAAGTAATTCAAATGAACTTAAGGATTAATTGATAGCGGAGATAAATTACATGAAGAAATAACTTGTTTTCCAGATCAATAATCTCAAATTTCCATTTATTTGCCCTTAGGTGGAATAAAATTGGCCTTTAATGCATAATATGACAATATGCCCTAAATGACAATAGAAAACATCTATTATAAATTAACTAAGAAATATTAATTGGAAACAAATTTTGCAGTTACATTACATGTTAAGGGACAATAAATATAACCTCTTGTGTATTGTACATTAAGATATTAAAACATTTTTCCTCAGTTATAAAATTAGGTTATTAATTTGCTGTTGATATTATGTAGTTGTTACAAGCAAGTCACATGAAAAAAACATGGACTGTTACAGTACTGACTAAGAAATTTCTGTAAATATTTTCATTACATGAGCAAAGGTTTCAAAGCAAATGCCACTTCTGTTCTAAGGAATTATTTTTATTCACCTCCTGATTTATAGATGTGGCTAGCCATAATTCATAGACTAATTTTGCTAATTATATGCAATTATTTTTAGTGCCAGGAAACAACATTCCCAAAATTATGGGGAACTGAGCAATTTCCAATTATGATACTAGGTGTCTACACATGTACAGACATACATTCATAGCCTAATTTTTTTGACATTAAAAGAGACAATTCTCACTGACGTCAATTTGAACAATCTGCACAAAACCAAAATCATCTTTTGGCTTTCTGGTTTGTTGACTGAAGCTTAATTTAAGCATAGTTTTGAGGTAAAATTCATGTCTAATTCACAAGAGAACTAATAACTACACTGAAAATCAAAGCAGGCTAATTGTCTATCTACAAATGGTGGCAATTAAGTAGAACTAAAAATATGGGCTAATCCTGTTGTGTATTTTAAAAATATAAAATAAAATCTTGAAAGGGCATCATTCTTTCTAAGTCAAGTGGTCTGTGCATGTTTCAGACCAGCTGTTTGCAAGTATCAGTATTCTTGAGATGAAGAGACTAAGACAAAAGTTTTCTGAACAGGCCAAGTTGGTTGTGTGGCTGTTGGGTACAAAGGGTCAGACTTTGCACTGGAGAAGGTAATTGAAAGTAATCACTTTAACCAAACAAACTTACTCTGGTCTGCTGCACAACTTGGGCAAACTGCTAGAGGGCAAAGGTGCAGATGAGCAGGTGTTATCTGAAGAAAGTGGTAATGAAAATATGCAATAGTATAGTTTGTCCAGCAGAAATGGTGTTAAGTGTCAAGATCTAGGCAGAATAAAAGCCCCCACTAGATTTCAGACTTTTCTGAAAATCAATCTTTTCAGTTTACTTATGGAATTACTTCTGGGATTACCACAGATGATACAAACATCTGTGAAAATGTCACACATAGCAGATACAGTACATAAAATAATTTTGTTATAGATGAGATATATAGCATAGATATAAAAATGGTTTGGCCAAATCATTATTCAAAAGCACCTTACTGTGCAAAATACTATTTCTACTCACCTGCACAGTTCATTCTCTTCACACATGTGGATTACAGTCAGGCATGACGGGGCTGGATCTGCAGTAACTGCACAGGGCTTGCCATGGAGAAGTTCTTTGGCTCTGTGGCAGGATTCATCATGTTGGATACAATCACAAAATATCATCATCTGAGCAACTTCAAAAGGCATGTTTTGATAGAAGAACTTTATGGCTGCTTGACATTCTTCCATGTTGCACTTATTAACTGAGCAAACTTTAAGGTATAGGGACAACTGTTTGTTACATACTTCATCTTCAATGCACTCCCTGTTCACATCCAAACAGCTTCTGTTTGTTGTGTATGCTAAAAAGAGTAACAGTTTTTTAAAATGAAATCACCAGAACATTTTTCTCAAGTGATGACTGATAGTCATCCTCTCTGCAACATTTCCAGTAAAAACAAGCTTGAGTCCCAGAAATTCTGATCCAACTCTTCCAGCAATGCTTCTTTTAAGCCTATTGTGTAATCTTCACACTTCTCTCTTCCACTACTTGGCCCTCATAAGCAACCCTCCTAAAACTGCTGAAATCTTCAGCATGCAGTCATGCTAGGCTATGTAATAAGTAATGAAGAAGAGAATATAAATGGCATTTTTGTACTTTCAAAGTTAGTTTAGATATTTCTAGACTGTGCCATAAACCTACCAAAAATATCTGAAACCTTCTGCCCTCAAAATAGTTACGTGATGAGATTTGCCTTTGTAAATTTAACAGGTTCATGATTGTTACCTGGCATTTTTGAATCCTTATCTACTCTGTAGCTTAACTGAAAATACATTGGATCTATTGACTCCTTGCTCATGTATTTGAATGAAAAGTCTTAGTTTTAATCTCAAGTTACATTGTACACTATTTGAAAACAGAAGATTTATTAGGATTCATAGGTAAATTCAAACTTACCTTGTTTGGAGAGAGCAGATAAACCCCATTGTAATTTTGTTTCCATACTAATACTGTCTAGAAGAAAAAGATACAGGCATAAATGATAAATCAGCTTAGTTTTTTAACTGTAAAGTATTGGCTGTCTTGCTTGCATAGTGCCAGTAGTAAAAGTAAACAAGAATAAAACAAATTAGCTTCACTGAATAGAACCCGTTAGCAAATTCTAAAGCCACTATTACATTTATTCATAAGTTCTGGGATCAAAGCAAAGTTTATCAAAGCCTGCTGATAACATTCTTTACATAATTATAGATTCTCTGAACTCAAGAAGAGTTTTTTAGAGCTTCTCAGTGCAAGTCAGATTTCTTGTGAATAAATAAAAGCCAGAAGTTTTAATGTGTTCATCAGTGGACCAGTTTTCACATTCAGCCAACTGCTTGTTGACCTAAAGTCAAGGCAGGCAGACAATTTGTGCTAGGAGAAAATTGTTAATAGTCTTGTACTGTTTCTAGTTGTAGTGAAAAACTAAAAAGGACTGATTTGGTTCAGGTTGTATCAAAATAACACATTGAAGGATGACAGTATTTGCACTCAGAGTATCATTTTTCTATCATACTGTGAATTCATTTATAAATAGGCCTTTTAAAATTAACTCTTTTTCAATGCCAAACTGCAAATGATTAAGAAAGCCTTTTTCACAGACTGTAGACATTACTGTTAGGTATGAAAGCTGGAATAACACTAACCTGTGTCAGTGACCAGATTTCTCTCATCAGCAGCATCAACATTATAGTCATCATAATCACTGTTGTCATCATTTTCAGTACCTGCTGGAGCTTGGCTCTCTTGAGAGTATTGCAAACAACGGTTGTTAAATATTCCCTTCCATATTTTAATGCATCTCATCTGAAGTGGCTCTGAGCACTTGCACTGTCCCAGCACTGTTTTCATCAGTTCTTTCCATGCTGACAAACACTCCTGGTTGACCATTGGAAACCTGCACTTTGCTGCATCTGCCTGGCACGCTCGCTGGAAGCTCCTGTACACAGCAAAGCAGTGCGGGTCCTCTCGGCAGCGTCGTTTTGCAATACTGCAATTGTTCTCGAAGACTTCTGAGTGCCTTTGGTCTTTGGGGTTGCTATGCTGCCTAAAACTCAGTTCAGTGTCTGATCTTGAGAAAGATTCCAAATATTCTGTACAAAGAGGTACAGAGATATAAATCAAAGGGAAGATGGAGCATCATAACTCGTCAGCACAAAAGAAACTCAGGAAAAGGATAATTGTCTTAATGCCATACAGTGAATGAAACAGCCCTAGTTTCATCCTGAGCTGTATGTAAACACATAATAATTTCAGTCTTGCAGACTAATGAATCTTTCTCATGCCTACTGTGTGCTGCTAGCTGTGTAGTACAGTCCTCTTTAACAATTCAACTGCAAAACAGTAGCAAGAGAAATCCTCACTAAAATTACTGCATAAAGGCATTGATTTCACATCATTTTAACCATCTACATATTGGACATATCAGGGATTATCATCCAATGATAATCCAATATCATTGGATATATATCAAATATGGTATATATAATTGGATATAATCCAATGCATAATTTTTAAAGAGAGAATGACAACTCCAGAAGATGGTTCATTCATTACCTGAAACAGTAATTTAAGTTAGACAGGAAAAATTACTCATGAAAGTACCTATCAACACCACATGCTATAATGTGTAGGTAAACCCAACACTAGTGTAACTGCAATCAATGTTTTTTCTATATTAGTAAGAAATGTAATCTCAAACAGCAAAAAAATATAAAATTACTTCATTTCATTAGAAGCAAAAGCAACTGCTCCAGTGACATCAATGTCAGGTTTTAGATACCGATACTGCTTGTTTGGGGAAAGGAGTAACAAACCAGGATATTATTATTTCCTCTGCAATAAAGCCATGTATTCTACTACTCTATGGTGTATGTTGTTTGATGCCAGAAGGGAGTGATGGATCAGTGCCAGGAATCAACTTTGGAGCTCACTTTCCAGACTGTCATTCACTGACTGATTTTTCCTCTCTTGAGCCAGCTTTGCTAATCATTATACCAGGAGACATTGGATCAGAAACTGCAATTTCTTTGTATACCAAGTAATTCTCAATTACAGAGATAGGCTTTCTGAAGGGATAAGAGTTCTCAGAATAACAAAAATATATAGAGAGAGGATCTGGGCGCATTGATTACAACAGAATTTCTAAAATATGCATTTTATATATTATGTACAGCTTTATGAAGGTGTTGACTGTGTTTTTCACATCCAGTAACATCTCCCAGATGCATTGAAAGTGCTCTTGCGACACACTGTGACACAACTGCACCACTGTGCATCTCCATTCACTACACTCCTATTCATAAGGTGGCTGGATGCATGTCTTTATACATAACCTAGATCCAGTGGGGCTCAAACCTCCCTGGGCAGTGAGTAGCCCTCCACACAGACATTGTATTTTCACTCTTGCTTTCCAGTGAATAAAACAAGACTTTTAGAAACCATTTTCATTTATTACATGCATTTTATTTGTTTTGCTTATTTTAAAGCAGCTATGGCATTCCTTTCATATGGAGTGTGAATATCATAAAAAAGACAAAACTAATTTTGGGGAGAAATTACCAGATTAGAGAAATATGTAAAGAAACTTGAATCCAGTTAAAATGGAGGCTACAGAATTACTGGATTTGGTTTTCATAATTAAAATTTTATGTTTAGTTACCTTTATTAATGCTGCACTGTTTCCCAAGCAAAGTTGTGACATTACAAATAATGTCTTTAATGCAGACACAGCTTTTAAATTCTGAGTATTCATCAGTCAGGACCTGGATGATTCTATTATATCCAACAGTGTCTTCTGCCTTGCACTTATTACCTAGAACTTCTCATTAAAATTATCATGTTGTTAATGTTTATGAGTGCTTAAGGGATATGATTACATAAAACAATTCAATTGAAGCACATAAATAATATGCTTTGCCAAGAGAAGATGGCTTGCACTTAATTTTGTTTGAAAACCTGTCATAATTTACAAATTTTAAATAATATTTGGAGTAATATAATAAAGTTGTGAATACAATATTACCTTCATTTATTTGATCTGACCCATTGCCAGAATATGTTTTCATTTACAAAGTACATAAAACCTTAAACTCATACCTTTTGTTCTAAATAGATGAGGCAGAGAGACTGAACTAAAAAGGTGCAAATGAGTGAAGGGGCACATCCAATTAAACTCATCTTGGTCCTGTGTAAAAATGAGGTGCCTGGTGAAGTGACAAGAATTCACAGTGCAGGCTAAGGCACTGCCATGTGATGGAGCGTGAGAGAGTGGGCACAGGTGGCAGACGCAGTCCTGTGATAATGGTGATGCTATTCCCACACTGAGGAGATGTCCGCACTGGGTCAGATTCTGTCCCTCACATGAGGATGGCATGAGTCTACAAATGCCATTTGGATGTACCCTTGGACTGCTGACCTACAGAACAACTTCACTGCCTAAGTTTGAGAATGACAACAAATCTAAATTAGTCCAAGAATATTCTGATTTTTAGGGGGTTTATAATAAAAATAAGGGAGAAGTTAGCATAAAAATATACAGAACCCCTAGCTTGACAGCCCAGTTTTAAGCACATTGCTTGTGTGTGCACTTGGACTCAATGACAAAGACACATACACAGGTTGTCAGGTCATATTTTCCTTGTATGTGTAGTAAAAAAAGAGCATGTAGTAATTTGTGGCACAAAGGTAAATCAATCAACTCTCCACTTTGTGAACTGAAAGTTTTTCTAAGTATATTATTATTTACTATTGCTTAAGAAAGTTACATTTTATTTAGGAAAGTTACATAAGAAGCAGTTTAATACCATTTGAGAAAGTTTTATTTTACTAAAGTCAAAACAGGTACGCAGGTCCCCAAACCAGCACATTTGCTCTCTCATAGATATTTAGTGTCTTACAATATGTAAGATAAGGGGTTTGTGATCCAAACAGATCACGGAGCAGCATGAGGGTTGGTTTTAATCTCCTGGGCACATAGGCTATTTTCTGTGCCCTGTGAACAGTACTGTCTGGCCTTGCTGCTTCCCCACTGGCCCAGAGCAGCAGAGATCGTGCACTCCGCTAAAGCTGCAAAGTGAGAAGTTGTGTCTCACCATTGCCATTGGCAAGCTTTAATGGGATTAGATTTTTAACATTGTTTGTATGTTGTTGACACAAACAGCAGTGGAAAGCAATCTAGGCCAAGTTCTGCAAGAGGAAACTGCATTTTGGTTGTGCCTTGAAGGACTGAGAATCAGCTATTCCCGAGTGCACATCCAAGTCCACCCCTTTTTCAAAGTGTCTGCATTGTCTTTTCTCCAGTTGCTCTTGCTAAGGAGGGTTTGGATATAAAAATACACATATCAAAATATGCACTGCTATAGGGGGATGTCACAAGCCAACAAGAGCTACAGTTCCCAGTCTCTGGTCCCGCTGTACCCCTTGTATCAGCAAAGGAGGAGGTGATGGTGCCTGGACTTGCCTGTATCTCTCCAGCCCCATCTTCAACTTGCCTTCTGCATTTTCCGAAGCAGAGCACGTCCCAGACTCTTAGCCCTCACAATTCCAGTAAACAGGTAGCTCGGGAAATCTGAAGGTCATGGATATAGGATACTCCCCGACCAGGAAAACAGGGTGGAAATAACATGATGACACGGGAACTATGGAGACCCAGGAAGGGGAGTGGATAGAATATCACATTTTAACAAGTGAGTAAGGGATAATAAAAGAAATTCAGGAGAACAAATTTCATGGGTAGAAAAAGAATAACAAAGATCAGGAGAGGCTTGCATAAAAATTAACTTATTCACAAAATTTATGACTGTATTCTTCAAGGTCCTGAGGACATTTCAAGGGTGGAAGTGAGAAAAGGTAGAAGAATAAAACCCACAAATCCTAGTATATCTTGTGCAGCACCCCACCCTCACTTAGCTTACCTGCCTTCATGACACTAACAAGTGGTCAGAAGTCAAGCACAGGGCTATGTTCAGAATGAGCCCCATGTGTTGTGAGCTGTCACAGCAGCTGACAGCCAGGGGTGAGAGGCAGGTTGTGGGGCTATGAATATACAAAGGGCATAGACAGAATCAGGAAGTGCATCAGATTTATGGGGCTCCCTTGCCTGACTTCTTGAAAACTGTGTAGAAATAACCCATTATCAGTATTGGTGTGTTTGTACACTGTATTGATTCAGCTGTAGGGAACAGCAGAAAATATTTTATTGCTGGTTTTCAATTATTGTTGCCTTACCAGTGATTAGTTCTAGGTAATATATTTTATCTTACACATATGCTTCCAAGGCATTTCCAAAAAAATTACTCTCTTAGCCTGATGTTTGGCAGCCATTATTCATAATTAGATTTATTTATAGGTACATAATTCATATACACGGGACCAGAGATAGAAACATGACAGAGTAGAAGCTGACATTTCCAGAGTGATAATCTCTGTTCTTGCAAAGTCAGCTCTTCAGTCTTCTCAGTGGGAATTGCATTTGAAGACTGCAGAGGAAAGTCCTTTGGTTTCCCCTCTAGCACTGATAAGGCTACAGTCTAGACCTCCAGAGATCCCTTCCCGCCTCAAGGATACTGTTTTTCTAAGAAAATTAAACTCATCCAAATCTAATTCAAAATGAGATTCCTTACAATTTAAGCAATCTGAGCTTTTTCTAATTTTGAACACAGATGTTTACAGTTCAGAAAAATGAAGAAAATTTATGCTCATGGTTAAATCAAAGCTCAGAAATGTCTGGGGCTTTTTCAGTGAAATAACAGAAAGGGATTTAAAAAAGCCCCAAACCAACAAACAAACCAGAAAACCTTGAACCTTAAATTCTTCATTCTGCAGTGCTGAAGCACTTCTGATATTTTCCAAGTGAAAAATTTTATTCAATCAAAACTAAATATTTCTATCTTTTCTATCCTGACCTGGAAGCTGATCCATTTACATTTCCACATCCCTTTTTTATTTTCCACCATATCTTGGCCACAGAGATGGAAGAAGGATTGGACTCAGAGGACTAGTAACTGAGACTCTGGATATCCTGTTGTAGTAGTAGGGAAGCAGTGATGGAAAGTTTGACAGGAAAAGCAGTGACTTAGGCGGACATTGGGTCAGTATTCCCAGATCTGCTCTGAAGAGCAAAAGATACAGGTCTTGATAATGCACACAATTATCTTTGGGGTTACAGTTTGAGGGACTGAGTTACTGAAGTCATACCACAGAACAGGAGTGTAATTAATATTTGTAGTTAGGTTTTACATAAAGAAACTAATCAAATATATGTCCCATTGCCTATTGCTTTCAAGTAACTGTTGCCATAAGCCTTAATAT
>VXBX01005335.1:493380-555546 GCA_013400415.1 Scytalopus superciliaris
AGGATTTTTCTCTGCCTTGCCCTGTCGTGGAAGTTTTCTTCCTAGGTATTCCAGGCAACATAACAAATTACTGAAGGGCCTTTTCCATTCCTACAGCTCATCAATGAAGTTTTTAGACTTCCATATGACAGACAGTATGTTATTCTTACTAATAATGCTGCTGGTAGCTTTTTCTATCACTGCTTCTGTGGCTCTCTAAGAGGTACCATCAGCTGGATTTACATGCTCTGGGATCATGGTACCTAATAAGCACATTTAGTATAATTTATTCTAGGCCCAACACAACATCTGAGTGCTCTGCAGTGCTGGGGAGTCCTTGCCAAAAACTATTATCCTAAGGAAACATACAGATGCAAAACCAAACAAGCAACCGCAAGAAGAATTTATTTCTGGAAGGCTTCTCTGGCCCATTTACAAATACCTGTATCATCAATGAATAAGTATATAGGACAATAAGAAAAATGGCATATTATGTGACAGTGCAGTACATCCAAAAGGGAGACCACAGTAGTCATGCTGGTCTACTTCATCTGTTTTCAAGATATAATGATTAATATGCGACAGGCCAAATCCTGATCTTTATGTCAAGTAGTCATGGTGCTAATGACTTGGTAAATTATGTGAGAGAAGAAAATTCAACTCATTCTGATTTGGGGAAGAGGCTTGGTTCTAGAGAGCTCATATGTAGCTCACTTGAGCCTGAAAGTACTGCATATTACAATTATTTTTTTTCCCAAACAACAGCCGTATCTTTAGAAACCATTTCACTTCACATAAAATATTTAAAATCTCAATAGAATATGGGCTGAAACTCAGTTGCTTTTGGGACTATTGTAACTGTTATCATGTATTTTTCATTTACTCCATCTGTTCTTAAAAGTATTTAGACATTCTGTGCAAAGCAGATAAGTAATGTGGAAAAGGACACACTAAGAAGGACCTCTCAGAGAGTTTTCTGCTTTAATTATTTTAAATATTGCCTTGTGACTTGAGACATTTGGGACATCGAATCTATGTGACAAATCAGACAGGCAGGTAGCTTAGATTCAGGTAGCTTACACTTCTGTGACTGTTTTAGCAATGGCTTACTAACCATGAAGTTAAGCAAGTTCTGCTGCCTGGCTTCCCTCACAGACCAAATGTGAGACTGAGTCCTCACAGCAAGACAGAGGGACATTCCCTTTGTCAATTCTGCTGCAGCTGAGGCTCAGAGCTGATTATGGCATCAGGACATGGCTGGTTCTGTTCAAATAATGTCATTATAATAAGAAGGGAAGTTTCCATGGAGATATAGATACCTCTGATTTACTACATACTACCCCATGATAGTGGAACTCAATCAGAAAAGAGTCTCTGGCCCTTATCATTTCCTAGTGCTGATGTCGCAGAAGATCAAGGCCCTTGACATTTATCAATCAACAAAGGTGTCATTACTAGTTTGATCTAATGACACTACCAGACTGTAGTGCCACTCTTCTTCTTCCTACCATATTCACAGCACCTGAAAGGTGAATACTCAATATTTAACAGCAAAGTCTTGAAGGGATTTAAAGGAAAAGAGAGGTGGTAAATGATAGCCAAGACTTGTTCAAGCCAATGATAAGTCTTCAGAGAAAGGAACATTTTCACCTGAGCAACCACAGAGATTGGGATGAATTTCAGTTCCAACTTATAATACCTAGTCTTTCCCTACTTTAAACAGAGCTTATTTGGAAATAAAGTATCAAATATTGGAAATGCAATAGAGACAGAGAATGATTTTCTGCCTTCATTTATGTGAGAGTCTGCTTAACAATTCAAGGAGGCTTAGCCACGCTGTAACCTGCACTTTATCATACCATGTACTATTCACTGAAAAAACACAGTGTGCCTCCCTACAACACAACTTCCTTTGAGGAATTATTTTTTTTGATTTCTTTCTTAGTTTAGTACAAAAATTTTAAAATCACTCTAGGTAACTACTACAGTGTCTTGGATATTGTGTGAGATTATAGAATCACAGAATGGTTTCGTTTGCAAGGGCCTTAAAGATCATCTAGTTCCAACCTGCCTGCCATGGGCAGGGACATCTTCCACTAGACCAGGTTACTGAAAGCCCAAACCACTCTGGCCTTGGACACCTCCAGGGAGGGAGCAGATTGACTCTTACAAATTATTTAAAACCAAGTTGGAACTTTTTTCCAGCTGCATGCTGACTTTGTTTAACAGGATCCCATAAGAGCATAATTTCTGCTGAATTCAGACTTCTTGAGTTGGTTCAGACTCTGACTTTGTTCACAGTGCAGAAATTTCATTTATCACCTTATTGAAGAGACAGTGTGACTGGACTGTTACTAAAAATAGCATTGGCCATTGCTGACAATTTCAGAAGTTGATTGTCTTTTGGCATAATTTTCTCTTTAAAATCTCACTAACTTCATTTGGTTACCACAGCAATATTGTGATAAACTATGAATATGTAACCATACAGCAATTCAAAATAAAGCCATGTACACCATAAAGAATTACCTGAAATATTGCAGGCATCCTCAACAACATTCCAGACACTCTCACATCCATTTGCAGCACTTATACATTGCTCTCTCAAGTGCAAACAGTCGGTAGTTTGGACAGTAGATATACATGTGCAGTATGTGAACAACACTATAAAAACAGAATATAATGACACTTTAATACAGTAGGTATTGTACTGACCTTTTTCCTTCAAATGTAGATTATAAAAATATAATTTACTGAAGTTTATCTATAGATCAAAAATTTCTATCAAGTTACTTTTTAATAGAACAGAACTTTTCTTCAGTTTTGCAACTGGAAAATTAAATGCAAATTTAAATTTCCAAAGTTGCAGTGTGGCATATTTTGCATTGGTTTTACCTCAGTATCATAACATCAGCCATAGCTATATATGTCATCAGGGCATAGACATATAAAAATTACTGCAGTTCTGAGATCCATAATAAATTACAGAAAGGAAGATGGAATAAAATTCAGAGGAAACAGCATTTTATTTGCATGAAATCTCACCAAACTAGGCTATACTGGGGTTCCTATGAATAAACTATGTGAAAGAGATTTGACAGGTACACAACTGTTAGGTAATATGTGCAATTTTATTTTACAATACTGTACTCTTTACATTCTTTATTTTTACTTCACAGATTCATTATTTCTTGAAAGCAACTCCCACATTTATGTCTTTATCTGCTTTCCTGAGTGCACTTAACTATTATTTGCATAAAAAAGTTCTTAAACTCAAGACTGATATGAAGGCTTCAAGGGAAAGAACTTTAAAACTGCACCACCTGTGACTTATCAGTAGAAAATTAAATTGCCTTGCTAAGAAAAGACAAATCACCTGGGATTCAGCTCTTTCATCGACATTCCCATGGTAACACAACCTCTAATTTTTAACCATGTGTTTTTATTTTCTATAAAATTAAGTTTCAGACACTGATTTCAGGCCTTATCAAGCTAGCTGCTGAACACCTGGTGTGAGTGTTTTCCTTAGTTGTTGCAGGACACAGCATCTCCCAAACCAAATATCCTTTCCCCCCACCAAAAGTTCAGATAAATTCATATGGCATTTGAGTAGTTTCCAGCATCCTACCCAGAGATTTTAAATTTTTTGAATGATACATTTTAGAATAAGAAATTATGTTTCAAATATCCATCTTAATAATCTTAAAGAACCACTCCTGTTTAGAGATAATGACATACCTTCTGAAAATTATGTTTACCAGTGATATGATAGAGCTGCTATAGGGAACACTTTCTGGATGCATGTCAATAACTATGAAGCAACATTTAATACTTTATAATTGACAGGTGCAACAGCATCTAGTGTGCCTATGAGACAAAGAAGAGGCCACATGTTCTTATTATAGCTGGTGCTAATCCTTCCTCAGTTGTGCATATTCCTGCCGGTTCTCAGATCTGTTCAAGGCTGGTGATGATTTCAGTGACTTCCAGCCTGAAACACTCTTTTAGGTTTAGGCTGTGTCTGTATGTCAGCCTTGAGGACTGATTGATACAAACAGCTCATGCCTCTTGACACTGAGGAATGTGCAGCTGACCAATCCATAGGAACAATTTTGGCTCATTAAGACATTTTAGTTCTGGGGCTATCTCCAAAAGGTCTGTCTAATTGTGAAATTACTCACTATTTATTCAGATAACAGAAGAGGAAAAACTTGTCAAATACCTTACAGGTGAAAATGACTGTATATATAAGACAGCACAAAATTACAAACCCAGGGACTTATTAAGCTAATGTATTTGGCTGGACGACCATTTGCCTCTTTTGTAGGTACTAACACAACAGAAGGTTTACATATCTGATTAGGATTCACAGCACAAAGACTCTGTGCCCTTCTATTCAGATAGCTTTCGAGGACCTGTGGCTGAAAATGGATAGTCAAAGTAGAACTCATTGAGCAGCCAACTAGCAGCTCCTGCTCCTTTTTAAGGACTGCTTCAGGCTGTTGCTTATCTTGAACCCACCTGGAAACTGTGCCCACAAAAAGGAGGAGATGCTTTTGCAAAATAAAGAGCAGAGTAGCATAATCTATGATTGAAGGGAATTCAGCCTAAAAAAGGGCTTCTCTAGGTCTAATGATGAGTTATAGATGGGTCTTTTGTTTCCTTAGCATTACAGAGAGGGTACACTGCCAGAAGTGTACATGAAACAAACTGTCGTATACAATTTTAGAATCCAATGCACTATAGCTTACACAATTGCTTAAATTGACAGTTATTACTTTAATCATTAACTTTAGTTATTTACTCTGGTGTTTGGAATACTGACTGTTTTCTGCTTAAAAGCATCATAGTTTGTAGCTAAAACTTTTAGAGGGACCAATTTTGACAAGGCACATACATTTAAATTTCTACAGATGTCTGTATTTCTATGCAAGTGTTTATTGATTCACTGGGTAGGTGTAAAATTCCCTGTTTTGTATAATTTTGTATCTAAAGTGAAAAGGGGAGAAAAAAAAACATTTCAGCACCTTCATTTTGCAAATTGGGAACCGAGGAATGGAGGAGTTACATTTCCCAATTCTGCAGTCCTAAGATTGCAGAATTATTCTCTGGCAGGTAATAAAGAACAATGTCAAACCAAGCTGTGGTTTCTACCCAGTGGGAAGACCAGCAAGATAGCTACTTCTGAAGGAGAATGGCAAACCATAGCTGAAAATACTTTCAACAAAGTTTAAAAGTAATAAAGGACAATTTTACTCTAACAAGAGCTTGGGCAGAGTTACCTACAAAATATTTTTAACAGTGGAATACAAATTTACAGTAGTGGGGTTTTGAAGCTAGGAGCAGCATGTATATGACGTGTAGCAAGTGGAAGGGGAGAATAAGAAAAAAAATATATATACTTGTCTCATTGTATTTTCTTCTACCAAATCGTTCTGTACCTGCTTTGTTGATTCCTTTTTCCTCCAGCCCCTCTGTGTAGCACTACCAGCACCCAGCCCTCCCCAGTAGGCAAACAAGTGGCTGTTTACTTAGACAAGGTGTCCCATCTGTGGGTGTCCTCCCCGCCGCCCTGCCCTGCCTTACCTTGCCTTACCTTACCTGTGCTGCAGACGCGCTCCCCGGGGCCGGGCTGCCGGAGCCTGCGAGCCCAGCCGGGTCCCTGCGCTCCCCGGGGGCTGGAGCCGCAAGGGACACCCTCGGAGGGGAGCCCGGCCCGGCGGGGCTGGGGGGCACTTACCGATGCGGAGGAGCCTGGCCATGGCCGCCCGAGCCGCGCAGCCCCCGGGTCGGCAGGTGCGGCAGCGGTGCCGCCCCTTCAGCACCCGCGGGGGGACAGCGCCCCGCATCCCGCCCCGCATCCNAGGGGTGCTTTGCCGTTTTCCACGGGATCTGGTGCTCCCTCCGCATTCAGTTCTCGCTGGACTTCCAGAGGAACTATGTAACTTCAGGAGTTTCACTAAAATGCATAAAAAACCCGTTTGCCATACAACAGTCAGCAGCTGGGGTGGTACTTAATAATAAATAAATCGTGCAATCATATACCTGCTAGCTTCAGTGTGTGCTCTCTGGTTTTGTACTTGAAGGAGGAGGAAACAAGAGATCCCTACTGATTTCTGCATGCTACTCATGAATCTTGTTTCCATTACAGGACATTTTTAACTGGATTTGGTCCCTGAATGTTTTTTTTTTAAAAAAAGATATCATAAAACGTCCAGGTTAGCTACCAAAGAGATAGAGTGGTTGAAATCTTGTCCTTACTGACAAGGGAAAACTTAATACTAGTCCAGATCTTGCTGAATTTTTTGTTTAGCTCAGGAAAATTCAGTCTTGCATATAATCTTCTTATTTTTAACACAGATTTTTAGCTTATTAATTTTATTCCATTATTTATTTAAATAAATCATTAATAAATCATCCTAATGACAAAATTGCTAATTGTTTGGTTTTTAAATTGTATTCAATAAATAATATATTACTTCACCCAATATATCCAACAGCCACAGAAAAACCTCATTGCCTAGTAGAAGGAGCAGTCTGAGAGATGAATATAATTTCATCTGCGAGACAAATTTTAGGTTGGAAAGCTAAATTTGCCTTGGCTTTAAACCATTGTGAAACACAGCTGTAGGTTATGATACATCATACAGTAAGGACTGAGTTAGGCCAATGTTTAGTGTACTTTCCCTCCTATGAAGCACTATCCAGGTTAATATAACATATCAATTTTGATAATATTAGAGAATGAGATGGTTCCCTCCCTGCAGTCCAGAAGAAAAGGAATAAAAAAAGCCTTTTTGGAGGCGGAGAGGGAGAGATATTATCCTGCACTCCCTGTGTCCCTGTGACTACAGGGCACAATCTTACCACTCCAGCGACAACAGGAAAGGAGAAACAGGTCAGGATATCAGACCACCAAGACTGTGAAATATTTTGAGACACAAAGTACCAAAATGATGGTGGCACAGCAATTTGTATCTGCAGAAACAAATACGTTGTGATTCAAACTTCATGTTTAATGCTGCTGTGGCTGAGCAGAAACAATGGCATGAGAACTCCATTTCTGTGCTTCTGAGCTGCTAGTGGAAATATTAGAATATTGAAGTAGCTAGAGGAAACAAAACCTAATTACGGCTCAGCTTTCAGATAACTTTCAGTATTTATACACTGGATAAGAAATGCTTATTCATCATTTATGTCATTTATTTATTTATTTATTATTTTTTTAGATGGATAGGAATTCCAGAAGTTCCTTCAAGATGCTCTAATTTATTTTGCATTAAGGGGCATTAAATTCCATACTGCTCTTAAAATCTTATGCTTTCTTCTCACAGCCATTTTTATCTCCATTAATAGCTACCGCTGACTATTTGGTTTGTTTCTCCCAGTGATTATTTTAATTACAAAAGAAATGCATCTGGTTAATATTTTGAATGTATCCAAATATTCAGATCTTTCTGGAGTAAAATGCCCTAAAACTGGCAAAAAAGCCCCCAACCACTACATTACACAGCTAGACAGATTTTTAAATGTCTATGAAGTCTTTCCAATGAAATGGTGCCTGAAAACATATCTGAGCTAAGGAAGAAAACATCTAGGTAGTTCTCAAATTTTGTAAAACTAAAGAAATACAAACATGATTATTTGCATCAAAAATATTTATTTCATACAATCAAGAACTTTTTGAATGAAAAATCTTTCCATTAAAATAACCAAATCTTTAGCTTGATAATCACATTTAACCAATATTTAGCTTGATAATCATATTCTCTGGCAAGAACTAGTTAACACGCTCTAGCTATCCTTAAAATTTCAAATCTTAGGTAAGATCTGATTCTATCATTTGTGTCTGAAAGATATGCTATTTACTCAACAAAAACTGTCCTGAGAAAAACACAGAATCATTTGTTAATGTCTCATCTTTTATTTATATTCTCCACATAAAAAGTACTGTTAAGTTAAAGCTATGGCTAAAAGAAATTCCTAGAAATGTTGGAATATTTTAATTTTGGAGATCTAAGTAAAAATAAGAAAACTGAAAAACAAGAACAAACAGAAATTTTCTCTTACGAAAGAGATCTTCCATTTGTAACACGGCACAGAAGACTTGCAGAAGCCCAAAACTGCCATTGATCTCCAGTGATGTTCTTGCCTTAGAAGCAGCCCAACTAACACAATTTATCCCACTGGCATTAAGGTAGCAGCAAAAAGAAGACAAACTGTGTTAGTAGGGGGCATTCACCCCCCCTTTAGAGAGATGCTACTTCAGACTTTTCACCAAAGCTTTTGACACTGTGAGCAGAAAAGGCCTCTGGCAGATTTTGGAATGATTAGGATATGCCCCCAAATTCCTCAAAATGATCATCCTGCTGCATGAGGACCAGGGTGGCCAAGTCAGGGCTGGCGATGCACTCTCTGAGCCCTTTCCCATAACCAATGGTGTGAAACAAGGTTGTGTTCTCACACCAACCTTATTCATGATTTTCCTCAGTATGATGCTCCAAAGGGCCATGGCAGACCTTGATGAAGACAGTGGCATCTACATCCGATACCGTACCAATGGAAGCCTATTCAACCTTAGGCGACTGAAGGCCCACACCAAGACCCTCAATCACCTTGTCCATGAGCTGCTTTTTGCTGATGATGCTGCCCTCGTTGCTCACACAGAAGCAGCTCTGCAGCGCTTCGCATCCTGCTTTGCAGAGGCTGCTGAGCTTTTTGGGCTGGAAGTCAGCTTGAAGAAGACAGAAGTCCTCTATCAACCTGCACCTCACGAAGTCTTTCACCATCCCCACATCACCATAGGCAAATCAGAGCTTAAGTCAGTCCAGCAGTTCACCTATCTGGGAAGCATCATTTCCTCAGATGGTAAAATTGACAAAGAGATAGATAACAGGTTAGCAAAGGCATACAGAGCTTTTGGAAAACTCCATAGAAGAGTCTGGCGCAATAAACACCTGAAGAAAAGTACAAAGATCAAGGTCTACAAAGCCATTGTACTGTCCACTCTTCTTTATGGCTCTGAATCCTGGGTTATCTATCGTCACCACCTGCGACTCCTCGAGCGCTTCCATCAGCGCTGCCTCCGGACAATTCTAAACATCCACTGGACAGACTACGTGACTAATGTGTCTGTTCTGGAGCAGGCAGAGGTCACCAGCATTGAGGCCATGCTGCTGAGAACGCAGCTGCGCTGGGCAGGGCACGTCTCCAGGATGGAGGATCACCGCCTCCCTAAGATTGTGCTCTATGGTGAGCTTGCCACCGGCTGCCGCAAGAGAGGAGCCCCGAAGAGGAGATACAGGGACTCCCTCAAACAACACCTCAGCCTTGGCCATATTGACCACCATCAATGGTCCACTCTGGCCTCCAATTGGGAGGCATGGAGGCACACCATCTATAACGCTGCTGCTTCCTTTGAGAGTGCACGCAGGATCAGTCTGGAAGAAAAAAGACATCGCAGAAAGAACCGTGCCTCGCCAATACAGCCTGTGGAGACTTTCCACTGTGCCTTTTGCGACCGGACTTGCCTATTGCGCATTGGCCTTTTTAGCCACCAGTGCGCTTGCAGCAAACGTGGGTAGAGCCCTTCTCAAATCTTCATTCACAAAGCCTAGCCGTGATGACGATGATGATGACTTCAGAATTTTCCTTGAGTATCACTAACCTTTCTGTTTTAGTTCTTCACTGGCCCAGGTTAGAAGTACTTTATACTTTCCCTCTCTGTCACTCTCACAGGGGTCTGGGCAACACACTTGACACGACATAAGAATTTTGCTGGTCTTCCAGTCACCTGTGACCTTTTATGTCTGAGAAGTATAAATACTCCTATGCTGCCTGTTTTCTTAGCTAACCATTTACCTTCTACATTCTTTCTCTCTATTCAAGGAAAAGGTAAAAATATATTTTCTGAACTGAAAGTGTAGTTTTGTGAAATCTGGACATAATTGACATTTTTCAGCATCTAGGTTACTATAATAGTTTTGAAATTTTTGACTTTTTATTTGCTTATATCAAGACAAAAGAAAAAGATAGAGGACTTTTCAAATTCCATTTTCCTATTCCTGTAGTGTTTTAATTCAGCAGCTGTTTGTTCAATCATTTGAAATTATATAGAAAAAATATATCGTTTCACACTTTAAGAATTCTACTTTATCTGTGGTTGAAGAGCAAAATTAGCCTTCTAATGGTAAAGGAATTGCAATTGCTGTGAAATAAAATCCTGCTGTGCTTTCCACAATTATTTGGGTTTCCTTTTCTTAGAAGAGACAAAGTAAAATAATTTCTTGAAATGACATTGACATAATAGCTATACTCAGAAATTAAGCTTACACATAGGAATATAGAAATTCCTATTATTTTATTTGATATTTAAGCATTCTTTCCATTTAGATATTTCTCTTCATTCTTTTTTTAATTGAAAGAGAGCATTCTCCTTTTTCTCATTTAATAGAAAACATTAATATACAAACAAATGCAATTTTTTTTCTTTCACTTAACACCAGTGTAAACTAGGAGTAATTGCAGCAATGTCAAGTAAAACAGCTGTTGGAGAAGGCTAAAGCATAAAGTGATTAAGCACTTCATAAAATTATAGCTGCCATGATGGATAGTACATTGCATGACATTAGATCAAAGCAAAACCTAGTAAAATTATTTACATAAGTTAGTCAAATAATACCTAGTCTATGAATAACTGGCTTTTTAGAAACATTTGAGTACTTGAGACTCTCTTCTTTCTATGTCAAACATTTTTAGTGAAAGACAAGTCCTCCCTCCCATCTTACCCTTTCTTTAGAGAAATCTGAACTGAAATGCAAGAATAGTGCCACAGGAAAATTGCATCTCAGGTTCTGACTGATAAGCCTCTTTCTAAACAATAGGCCACATTCATCTAGTAGACTAAGTCTCTAGCGATGCCCCATCTTCATCCTTTAAAAGAAAAATCACAATATATAGTAGGAAGCCCCAGGTTGGGGAGATTATTCCATCATAGGAAAATGTATAAGTGAGTACTTTATCTATCAGTCCAATGAGATATTACCTCTATAATATCCAGACAGAAATATTTTATTTCAATTGTTTAAAAATCAACATTTTCTTGGCATATAAATTTGTTAATTAATTGTATCTCTAGTATTAAATGGCAGTTGAGAGAGAAATCATGAAAAGAAGAAAGATAACCAGTGTTTTCTATTTTAAAGATCTTCAGAGATCTTCATGAGCAACGTTTGCAGATATTATGGACTAAAATGAGCTACAAAAGTTAAAACGTCCTGTCCTTCAGGGATGCCGACACTTGTTATTCCTATTGGCCTGAGCAGGAATTTTGAGCCTATAGCACCATTGAGCATCACATAAGTTTTATTTAAATAGTTACTTTTTAGGCACTCAAGTCTGAGAAAAAAAAGAAAGGCTATTTAGTGTAAGCTTATGGAAATATCTGTGGCTTTCAGAATTTTGAGTTCACATTTTAGAAGCATGTCTGTGCTTAGAAAAGTAATGTGCATTCTCCCCAAATCAATCTGAACTGAAAGTTCTGTAATGAACACAGAATTTACTACAAGTGAATTTGCAGAAAAAGAAGTGCAAAGTAATTCCAAAATATCACTAGTGCATAAGTAAGCATTCCTTGTAAATAAGTCAATCATTTATAGAAAGAGGATATAAATAAATTATGTTTGAGACATCTTTCAAATACTTAGATTTCTTTATATGATACATTTTAGAACATTCCACAGCATCTAAAATATATAAAAATAAATATCTACAGCATTTACAAAGTACGATACAATCCAATCTTAAAAAGACTTGTAAAGACATGTTCTTTAGCTCATACTGAGGTAAGTAGGTTTCTGTAAGACTGAGAAGAAATAGCATAGGCAGTTATTTTGAAGGAATCCCTTTGTCCAGTTGTTGTAATCTGTACCACAGCTAAAAGCATGTGCCACTCTCTGGTGGTTGTAGGGTACTGAGTCAAAGTCATCCTTGCTGTAACTCCATCGAGGTAAGTTTAGTTATGCTCGGGACGAATTTATCCCACTCTACATTCTCTGTGTTGACAGTGTCCTCTGCGGAAACTCTCACGGCTTCATCTGTGTTTGAAGTCATGTTCATACCCGGTATGTGGAGATGCAGTTCCACTGATTTCATTGGGCTGAGCACAGCTGGGATATCTGTAGATAAAACAAAGATTCTAAGATCATTTTACTGTTTGTGTTAGGTATCTGACTGACCCACCCTCTGATTGTCACTGTTTGGACATTATGAAGCTGATGATCTATTAACAATATGGTCTTCCAGAAAAATGTTCTAAGTTGCATTTGCTAATTTTAAGTGAAAACTTCTTGACAGAAGACTAAGGGCATTTCTGATACATAAACCTTGATTTTTTTTTTTAATTTTTTTTTTTTTTACTTTTAAACATTTTAATATGTTCTACTACTTATATAATATGCACTATTTAGTAAATTGTCCTGTAATTCCTTATCCAGATGCCACTGTGACCAGCAGAGCACTATAGCTTCCTGTGTACAAGTCAATCATGGAATCATCGATAGTTTGGGTTGGAAGACACCTTTAAAGACCATCTGGTCTAACCCTCCACGATGAGCACAGGAGAGACAGAGAGAAGAGAATGATGATAAAAAAGAGACAAAGGGTCAGACATAATCTACAGCCACAGTTATCTGGGTTTCATGACTGTAACTTCGTTTGTGCCATACATATGGGCAATACTACTGAATTCAGGGGGAAAAAATTGTTCTTTCCATAGTAATTGAAAAGTAGCTTCCCAGCTGTTCCTGAACACATGCAATAACCTACCCAGCAGCAAAAAGAACAGAAAATGTTGGAAGTAGGGATCCAAAGAAAATATTTGTATAAAGCGTGATCACTTTATTCCCTCCCCATTCCCTCCCCAACTGCAACACAGCTTTTGAAATAAATGTGATGAAATTTTGTTTCACCAGTATGTAACCAAAGTTGTTCTATAGAACATTTCTTTTAATTTACTTTTCTTACAGTCAGTTCTTAATTGTAAACGCCCTTCTTCTCTCTTTGTGCTCAGATCCAAATATTGTTGTATGCACACTTAGATTTTACTTCCACAGGATCAAAAGACATAGGGAGAAGTACATTAACACCAGGTAATAGGTGCAGTACCGTTTGATGGAATTGTGTTTATGTTGGTCAATACAACATGTTCTGAAAGTTTTGAAATGTTATCAAAATTGCTGATTTGTGTGGTCAAGGATTTCCGACTCTCTGTACTGGCACGACCTCTGGTGAACCGATCATCATGCTGTCTGCCACAGATGCAACAGGAAAATGCTGCTTTAAATTCTTCTCTGAATTTCCCTGTCAACCACAAAAATGACTCATGAAAAAAAACTGTATTATAAACCACATTTCATTCCAATTATAGATTAGGAAACAAAGGAGCTACCTAAAGCAAAATTAATGCAAGTCACCCAGATACTCTTGTAACATTGAAGTATGAAATCAGAATTTCATCATCTTTGAGAAAGACAGAAAAAAGATAACATTTCTAAGAGGATAGTGAGGTGTGGTGGGATGACTGAATTATTCTGGCTAGACAGAATGGACAAACTAGAATGAGTAACGAAATCATGCCATAGACAGTCTGTTGATTAATTACATACATAACAAAAAAATTAATTGTGCAGTCATAGGCTTAAGTGATTGAATAATGACTTGTGAAATGAGAGAGCAGGGCTATCTTGTGTTTCATCATTAATACATTTGAAAAGAAGATACAAAGTGTTCAACTGCCCATTAGTTTCCTTTCAGGGCTCAGACAAAATTGTTCAGATCACCCTCATGCTACACACCACAAAAAAAAGACAGTGGGCAAATATGTAGTGAAGATCAATAGAGCTTTGCCTCCCTCTATTTAGCTGCAATTTAAATAATAAATGCTATTTACCAGTTTAGGTCCTGATTCTCCTCTCAATAGCCAAATGACACAAATACAAACTAAGACAAATCTATAGTACTAAGTAAAAGCATTCTGGCTGGTTCTTTGGCACAATCTGGTCATGCAAGTACTACTAAAACTCACAGCCTTGAAACCTCAATACCTACATATAACCTGCCAACTGGGGACAGCCCCTGGACTGTGCTTCCTCCCAGACAGTATCCAGGGAGGGTTTAGTGAAACAGTAACTGTTTCAGATCAAAGTCATGCCAGAAACTTCTCTACCAAATTAATGTCATGGATGGTCATATTCAAACACTTGGACTCAGGCCCTGGCACTGTCCAGGTTAGTTATAGGTAGATAGCCTGAAGATAATGGGATACTTCAGGCAACTTGTTCCAGGAAGAGGATCTAGCTCCCACCAGAGAAGCTGAGCTGATGTTACACAGTCATTAATCTTATTTGCTATGGCTCATTACATTCAAACCATACGTTAAAACTTGAATTCTAGGTAACTATAACTTACCACTGAGGAAGTTATAAATAATAGGATTGGCTGCACTGTTTGCATATACAAGCCAGTGTGAGAACGTGAACCAGGCATATACAGTTTCTCTGTCGTCAGCATGATTAAACATCCCCAAAACCCTACAGAAAGAGAAAAGCAAACTTGAAGGATGGCAAAGTTAGAAATTATACAAAAAGATTTCACAAGCTCTAACTTATTTTATGTCTGATGACCTATTTGTGGTATCACAGAAAAGCTGATTCAATAGTACTCTCTTTCTTGAGAGAATGAGGTCCTCTCCCCAACCTGAAGCCTTCTGTCTCGGTGTTTTAGCACACCAGAGACCATCAGTGCTTTCCTTTGCAGATGCACTTTTCTGCCAAGTAACCAAAGCCATCTGGTGTCAAATAAGCCAAGAAAAGATGGGAAAGATTGCTTTTGATCTACACGTGTCATTGAAGTTCCTGGCTCTAGGCCCACTCTCCAATAAATAGGGACTCTGAAATTGAAAGGGCATGCAACTGGCTCGAACCCGGAGGCTACAGTAGCAACTTCTGTCCTCCAGACAAATCTGCATTTCCTGATTCCTCACACAACATTTTTGCCATGTAAGTGAAAATCTAACTCTGGGCCTCTCTGCTATTTGTTGAGGCAGCCTGTGTAGTTCCTCTCTTTCAGGTCATAGGTCCCTGAACCGCCTTCTGGAAATGCTTCTTTCTCTCCACATTTTCTACCAAAAGACTTGAGAATGAAAAGTACTTAAATTAGGGCCAGGAAAAGGTCAGAATGGAGTGGGATGTATTTAAGCATATAAACTATTCCTTATAGTTTTAGGGAATTTTAACTTTTCTTAAAAACTGAAACGTTCCAATAACATTCCAATTTAAAAAAAGCACCAATTATAGGCTGGTTATTTTTTAAGATATTCAAATCTTCTGCTATCTGCCATTATTTATGGGTATTCCAGAGGGCTCATGAGATGCAACTTTACCAAAGCTTGTTTGTCAGGCACTGTACAAAACCCAAGAATGTACACAATTATGTACCAAATAAACAGGAGATAAAAGGACAAAAAGGGAAAATATTGTCTATATTGAATTAGAAATCATAAAAAAAAAAAATTACAACTTCCAGCCTAATTTTATCTCTGATTACCTATTTGCAGTATCACAGAAAAAGAATTTCAGGCTAAGTGAAGGGTTAGGCCGAGGTCTCAAAATTGTACATGAGGGGCTTAGGTTTGAAGCCAACATTTCACAGTCTTCTGAGCCAAATCACAACACCATACTCTGCTGTTAACCTTCATCTGCTGCTTTAGGTAACTTCACTTCCATGGGTGTATTTACAGCAAACAAACTGTAATCCCGAGTAAATGACAAGGTTTAATGAGGAGACAGGCTAGATAATTTTCATGAGGAACACCTTGTTAATAAGGATCCCACAGTCTGGCCTTTACTTTAAGTACTGTGGATAGGTTACATGTAATATTTTCTTGCAACTGTATGCTTATTTAGCATTTCTTCATCGTGCAATAAGAAAGCTTATCCTTCAAAAGTAACTGCCAGAATAAAAGGAACCTCATAGTAGAGGACTGGTTTTGGATAGATAGCTTTACCAAATGTTTACATTTTGGGATAAACTTTACCTTTTCAAGACATTGAGGATGCTAATTGGTAGATAACAAAGTGCAAAAACCAGGAGGACAACCATTAGCATACGCGCTGTTTTTCTTCTTGCATGAATCTGTTTTATTTCAGCTGCCACAGCGCTAATCTTTGACTTTGTTGATTGTCCCAGCCCTCGGGGCTGTGCTGAGGGCTGGAGAGGTTTCCATTTTCTCTGCACAACAGAAGAAGTTCCTGGGATCTAAGAAAGACAGAATAAGGGGCATTTTGAAAAACATTTTGAAAAACTGATCTTGTACATAAATGTGACAAGAAAAATAGACATATTGGCATACACAATGTTAGCTCACAGGGATAAACAGGGGTTTTTAATTAAATTAATTAACATAGCTGCAAGAAACAAACACAATTTCAGACACACAAGGACTGCATAAAAATTGTGCTTTATACAAATACATCAGCTGATGTACTCAAATTTTCTTGACTTCCCACATATCTTGCCTTGCTTGTGTCTTCAGACTGTCACACTTACCAACCCTATTGCTGCAATTATTTTGCTATAAAGTTCTACATTAAATGCTTTATTGTATAGCAGAGAAGTTTATCCCATTAATATGCTGCTAGTATATACTAAACAGCTTTTCAGCATTGGAAAACAAGGCTTTAAAGCATGCATATCTTTAAGTGCCATAAATCTTCCACACATGCAACCTAGATGACAAAGAAATCACAGCTGAAGTGTGAATGTCCTGAAAAGTTCTTCAAAACTGAATATAGAGTATACATGTATATACATATATAGAGGGAAATCATGGAAAAGTGCTGAGACACAGGAAGAATTATGTTAGTCCAAGACATTTTGCAATAGGGAAATGTAGCACCATGCTATTAAAAAAACCAAACCAAACCAAACCAAACAAAAAAACCTCAAAAAACAAAAAAACACACACCCCCAAAACATCAAAACAAACAAACAAAACCAAAACAAACAAAACAAAGCAAAAAACAAACAAAAAAACCCCAAACATGTGCCCTCACATAAGACAAGCCAAATAAAACAATTTTGCTTCAGTTCTTCAGAATTACTTTGTGCCTGCAGCCAAGTGTGAAAGACTACAGATAGCAAAGACTTTCTCAGAGAACTCTATTAATATTACATTTATAATGCGTTCAGTGCTATACAGTGTGAAAAGCTTTTGGCTAGAAATATAGTTTTATTTCTGCATGGTGTAAATGTGTGTGGGGTGACTAGTCTCATTTCATGTTTAATATTATTTCATGTTTAAAAGTATCTACAAAATTCACACTGTAATATTTAAAAAAAAAAGAAAATTGGCTTATCCACACAAACTGACCAGAAAAAACCGAAATTTTTTATATTTATTTCAGAAAAATGAAAGTAAGCTAAAAAGCATGCACATTCAGAACTGTTGTAGAAAACTACTATGTTGGGGTTTTGGTGGGATTTTGGGGTTGTTGTTGTTGAGAGGTTGGGGGTTTTTTTTGGTTGGTTGGTTTTTTGTTTTGTTTTGTTTGTTTATTTGTTGGGGTTTTGTGTGTGAATATCTCCTTTGCACAGAAAAGGCCTCTATTCAGCATTTATGTGCACCATTAAATGTGATTTATAACTGTTGGATTGTTTTGGCAAAGTTGGCTTGTAATAACCAGGAAATCAACGAAGCAGATTGGGAGGTATGTTTTAACATGTATTTTTACTAAGGTATCTATGGACTTGAAGAGTTCAACAGAGCCCCTTGCACTTCTGCTGTGGGTTCCCAGTCATTCAGCTGAAATCAGCAGAGATCAGCTGCACGTCTGTCCTACGGCAAGGGCTTTACCCCACGTAGCTGCTGGGTTGTAGTACTGCACTGTGTTTTTGCCATGCTCTGCTGAGATTCTGATTCTGGGTTTTCAGAAATACTGTTTTACTGTTCTTCTAACTTTGAATCAGAAGCCTTTTTTCTCCTTTTTGATCACACAATAACCATATGGTAGCAAGGACTGGAGGTGAAAGCAAAGAAATTCAGCCAAAACTCTCCCTCCTGATTACAACAAAGATTCACTTGAAGAAATCAATGATCAGCTTTCATGGTATAGATAAACTTAGATGAAGACAAACATTATCTTGGCTCAAAACTCTGAGTGGCTATTTCTACAGAAAAGTTAGACATGACCCTGTACATGATTTGTACCTGTATGTGCAGGTAGAACGGTCTTTTCTGGTATTTAAGCAGTCTTTATTAGTAAGAGGTGATCAAAGCTAAGACTGTGCAATGCGCAGTCTCCCTGTACTATATATTAAATTGCTAAGCTTTCAGGAGTTTGTACTGAGAACCTTTCTAAAAGAGCCCATTTTTCCTCAGTCTTTACCTGGCATACACCTGGGATTTGCTACTGTTACACCAATAAACAAGAATTTTATCAGTACAAAAAAAACCCACAAAAAACTTATATTCACACAGATGAATCACTGACCCAGTACCACTTCCGGAGCATAACATTTTGTAAGTGTGTGTGCATGTGTATGTGTGTATATAGAAAAAATTACAAATACGTATTTATATATGTACATGTATTGCAAGTGATAGAATGAGAGGAAATGGTCTCAAGTTTTGTCAGGGGAGATTTAGATTGGCTATTAGGAAATATTTTTTCACAAAAAGCGTCAAGCACTGGAACAGACTGTTCAGGAAAGGATTCAGTCATCATCTCTAGAGTTATTTAAAAGACATGTAGATGTGGCACTTAGGGATGTGGTTGAGCGGTGGACTTGGCAGTGTTAGGTCTATGGTTGGACTCAATGATCTTGAGGGCATTTTCAAAGATAAATACCTCTATGATTATGTATGTACAAGTGTACACATGGGAGCATAATGCATACATTTCATTTTTAGTAATGGATCAGTTATAGAGATAATTGTGGAGAATTTGTGTAATTCCAATGTTTTGCTAAAAGCCTATTAGCTATATGCAAACAGGTACTAAAATTACAGCTATTTTCTTATGCACCTTTTCTCTATCCCCTCAAATATTTATCAAGGGGTTTATAACTAGGGGAAATCACTCAAATTTAATATTAACTTGCAAAGATTGAAAGGCTATAGTTCAACTACCAAAATGAAAATGGCTAAAGTTCCTAATTATTGATACAAGTAGGCTTTAGTGTCAATGCATTTGGCCATCAGTAAAGCATACTTGGAAGCTGATAATACAAACTGTGTACCAACAGCTTTATCATAAATCCTTTCAGTCCTATTTGTTTTTTCTGAAGTTACTTTTAACTTATTTAAAATCCACAAGAGAACATATCCTTCTAAGTCACTGCTTCCTTTCTAATAATTAAAATAAATTAAAATCCCTGGTATTTGTTGCATGGTTGTTCTTGTCTTTACGAAGGTGAACCATTAATTCAAATATTGTAAACCTTATATTCAAATACCTGCTTGAAATACACTATCAGAAATATTAGGAGCTATTACACAAAGTATGAAAATGACAATTCGTAAATCTATCTTACCTTTTTTCATCTGAAAATTTGCATGCATGACACACTACACTTTAAAAAAGGACCTTTAGAAAAAGGTTAAGGCATAGAAAACATCTACTGTTTGTTGTTTTTTTTTCTATCATGTACACCTGGAAAGCTTATTGTGCTTTTCAATAGGATCACTGACATTAACTGAAGTTCTGATAAACAGCGTGATTTCTTAACTGAAACTATTATCAAAGAATACATTTAGAGCACTGCATTCATTTGTGCAACATGATTGATTACAGCACACCTGCTGCACTTAGAAAAATGCCTGATGCCTGCAGCCAAGTCACAGTTGATAATAGATGTGCAGTGGTTTTAATTCCACTTACTGCAGCCTCTTATACATATTGCTATCATCTATACAAGGCAAAGAGACATTTTTAATTTGGCACCATGGATAGCACTAAGCCTTTAGTAGGATTTATCTTTTTGCCACTGAAAAAATAAAGGATCATCCTAGCCTTGTCAGCATTCAAGATGTATAAGGAGAAAAAACTTCATGAAGAAGATACAGATCAGTTAATACAACTGGGGGAGGAACAGGGCAACCCAACAAAAGACATTGGTTTTCAGTCATTCAACTTCTGCTCTGAATCAGAACCAGCATTTTCAAGCTCTCGAGCATGTTAAGAATAACTACTTTGCATTAACTTAGTTAATAAAAAACTTGAGAGAGTAGGTAGACTGTAAAGAAGTGTAGAAGAGAAGGTTAGGAAGGAATATGGTGATAAAGTCATCGAGTGATGCAGGACAGATTCAGCAAGGCAGAGCATATTAGAGCTATGTTAGACTGAACTGAATTACAAAACTAAAAAGGAAATCCTTTGTTCTGGTGAAGATCCCCTCAAATTGTAAAGACTAAATTTTACCTTCAAGCTATCTTGTTATTTAATCTTATAAATGTAAGAAATTAGAAGCAACAATAATAATTTAAAGATCACAATAAAAAGCAATTCTAGTTTAACATAATCTGATTAGAAGTGAGAATAAGTGCTGTTACAATGCACAAACAATAACAAAACACCTTGAAGTCGATTTGATATTTTCTGTACTTTACTTATTTGCAAGACATATATTCCGTCAGTATAATATTTGATTTTTACTTTTATCATATGTATATTTAGAAATCTAAAGTCTACTTGTGATTTATCTGATGGATCACTTTCAACTGGGTGGAAAATGCTACTTATGTGGCAGATACTATGCAGGACAGTTTCATATTTGGATGATATCAGATGTACTGGTGAGAGAGACAAGATTCATGCTCATATGTTGAAGGAAATATCAACCATTGTTAGAGCCATTTGAGAGGGAATATTTTGCACAGTGCCTCCAACAGGAGGAGGTTATTGTCCTTTACAGAATGACAGGGCAGCCAGTGGCAGAAGACTACAGCTATAGAGAAATCCTGGACAAAGTAGAAGACACCAGAGAACACCACAGACTGGTGCATGACAGACTATTGGTCACACCCACAAAACAATTCTTAAACATTTCTGAAAAAAAATACATAATGTTTTGCCACTAAAATTCAAATACTCTTTATGTGTTTGCATGCTTGATTTGCTTGTTTGTTGTTTAATATTCATGTTTTCTTTCCTGTAATTTTAGCTTGAAGTTTTAAAAATCCAGATGTTAACATTAGAAATCACGTAAATTATTTGTCAACACTTCACATCAAGTGTTACTGCTAACAGCCAGCTTCATATCAGGCAATTCCTGTCTCCCAGTTTTGATAGCTGGACCTTCTAGCTTAACTTTTGTTGAGATTGGACCTGCTACCAACGTAAGTAGGAAAAATAAAAACAACAAAATGAGAAGGTCAGTCTTAACTTTTGACTGCTACAGATTTCAGCAGTATAAATAAGGTCACCTAAGGTATTTCAGTAAGCATTTCAGATACAATGGGAGAGATCTTTCTTCTGCATGTAGTCAATCATTCTGTTGCCTTTTGCTCTCTTTCTCCTAAACCCTTCACAGACATGAGCAAGAAGGGGTTTACATTCAGCCTGACTGCCTTTATTTTCCAATGCACCTCAATGCCTATTCAAGGTGGCTGTAAGCCAGCAGGGATGTAAAAATCCAAGCCCTAAGTGACAACATGGAGTTTATAAAGAAGAAGGATGTACATGTGAATCTTCACAAAGTCACAACAGCAAGTAAATGGAGCCAGTCAGTGCTAAGTGACTTACCTGGCGACACCACAGCTTTCGAAATATCTGCAAATAGGCCAACACCATAAGACACAGTGGTGCCATGTATGTCATCAGGAAAAAGCACGTGTGATACATTTTGGGGTAAACCTCAGCTGGAAAGAGAATTCAAGCAGGAAAAGTGCATTTAAATACACATACATTTCAAAATCACCTTAAGACAAATTATTCATACAGATATGCATGTGTTTTCACACTTAATAGGATATAATGGAAGATGTATCCAATAATATTATGGTTGAGATTGCTTTTTAAATCACTTCTAGATACATTCTATTAGAAACATGCTTTTATCTCAAGGATCTATATAATTTTTTATTTCTTATCACATTATTAATTTAGGTATGAAATCTTAAGAAGTTTTATTTTTTATTAAAACTGTGAAAGACAAAAAGTTTGGTTATCTAATATTAGCTAACTAATTATCTAACCTACCATATTGTTGGCGCACTAAACAGGTTGTATAACTGTCTGTAGTTTTAATTCTGCCAAGTCTACTATATATCTTTCAGGAAACTGCACAGTCTCTCATCTATAAAAACTGAATACAGATTACAGCACATGGGACATTAAATCTCTTTTTGGTAACAGAATACATGTGATTAAGACTCAGTGATTAATTATTATGATTATATTTAAAATGTAGAATTAATACATTCAAGTGCCTTAAATCTAGGAAAATTTCAAGATTGTTTTTGACTCAGCTTTAACAATAACAAGTTTGCTACCATTGTGTTCCAATTTCCCATGTATCGCTCTTCAAAAGACAACTTATGAATGTTATTTGCTTCTGGACAAACATCTTACAAGTTTTGTGAATGTATTGAGTTTTAAGAATGTTGGATCATTAGCTTATAGCAGAAGCGCCTGCAAATTTGCTTTCTTTTTTTGTAATGTTAAATGCAGTTTGGTATGACCAAATGGTGATATTAATTACTATTTAACATACATGGATGGCCTCAGAATAGGAATGAATGTTACGGAGACTGACAATACATAGCAGAGGAGAAACTGTGCACCCCATGAGCAATTAAATCACATGGTAATCCTAAGCATTGCATCTTGGTGAAGAAGAAAAGTTTAGGTTACTATCCAGAATCTTCAAATGTTTCAGGGTGATAATCTGCAACTGAAACACCTTATGGATTGTAGTTTTAATTTAAACAAACGAACAAACAAAATCAAACAAAACAAAAACAAACAGTTGCACGAGATCAAAACTTTGGTGAGCCAAACTTATTTTCTGCCTCTTAGAGTGACTGAGACTTCGGACACTATCACAGAAGGGGTCCCTGTGCATGCCAGGAGAGTCTCTGGGAGTTTGATCAGATAAAGAGATACGAAGGCTCAGCCCATAACTCTCATAACAGGGAGGGAAACACCATCATGTTAACTCCAGGTTCACTCTCAAATGCAAACTCAAGTGATCTCACACTTATCATTGGACCTGAAAGTGCCAGCTGGTTCACCAGTCAGAAAAACTTCAGTATCAGGGAGATGGAAACTTCCTGTAGTAAAGTCCAGCCTGTGTTCATTCCTAGCAAAGGTAATAGAGATGTTGCCACTGACATTTGATAGTTTTGATGGATCAGGGTTCAAAAAATTCAGATGAGTAGTATTTGACTCCTTACTTGCTCTAAGATCCTGTAGCAAACCAGCTTACCAACTCTTAACTAGCAGCTGCAGCTACCAGGCCTTGTCAATGTTCCTGGGGGAGCCAGACCATTTAGGGCAGGTTTTTTATAATTGGTGATAACCTGAGATTATATATTGATTGATGATCTCAAACTTGTTTTTCCACTCCAGAAAATGCAGCCTCACGGTAGTCCTGTTAGACACAGAAATACCAACAGGCATGTTTCACAGGTGGAGAGATTAAGGAGAAACTGGAGTAATGTGACTTACTGGGATCATGGGAGGTCAGAACTCAAAGTGCATTCTTTCTGCTCGGAAGGAGGTGCCACCTGCCTCATCAATGCTCTGCAGGCAGCCAGGCCCCTTTCAGGTAGAGGGACGGTACATATTTAAAAGGCCATCTGGAGTTTATGACTTCCAATTTAGCATTCCAAGTAAAGTGAAACATTAAATGAGCCTAGCTATCTACAAAGAACTGAGGACCAGGTTGGAGGAAGATCCTAACACTTGCCTTTGAAGTTTAGCCACCTGGAAAGTGCCAGCTGCTAAACATCAAAGGAAACCTGTCCCTCCTCCATCCAAAGCAAAGCCCTTTACAGAACTTTCCCCTAAGAAGCATGACTCTGTTTAGCTTCTCAAGCCAAAGAAAAGCTTTAAAGCTGTTTGACAACCACAGCAGCAAGAAGGAGGAAGGGCTGGCTTTGGATACCATTCATTTATCAAGTTGGAGAGTTCCAGGCTACTTGAGTGAGAACATCAATCAGTCTACAGTCCTGGTGATATATCAGCTGCCTGACTGGGACTGCTGAACCTGTTACTGCCAAGCAGAAGAGGGGAAAAGTGTCTTTGCCTTTCATGGCCACTTAACGGGCTTCAGAAGAGAGGAAGATTGTTCTTAGCTTCAGTAACCATCTCTTTAAGAATAAAATAACAACTCTCATGTCACTGGCTGTTATTTTAGCAAAAAGAGAGAAGGGAACATAAAGGAAGCAAGTGGTCACGAGGGTTGGATGGGTTGAGATCAGCATTCCTAGGCAGCCTCATTCATACAGTAGGATTATCCCACCTGATAAAGGGTCAGTATGTTAAAACAGGCTTTCTTCTGTCTACTGCAGGGGTTATGAAACAAATGTTAAACTTTTCTAAAGCTTCCTTTTTGGCACTGATTTCCAGTTCCAAATTGTCATTCAATGAAGTCAGGAGGTAGTTGGAACTTCAGCTTCTGGATTTTTGCCAGAATTTTAATTTGTGTATGTATATATNCAGACTCAGAAGGTTTTACATGTCTAGCAAATGAAATTTTCCCTTAAACCATAAGTGTATAATGAAATTGGTGCTCTTGACAGCTGCTTAAAGAATAGGGAAAAACAAGACTATCAAGTTTATTGAGCAACGGTAGACAGTTCCCAGGTTCACTAGTCTCAGGGAGATACCTATAAGGCTTTGGAGTTACCTATGGAGAAGCAATGCAGCTAAAAGAGTATAATTTCAGAATAAAGCTTAATAAATAGGGATGTTAGGTGTCCATAGTAGAGAAAACTTGACCAGATAATGCAGTCATTTCCAACCTATGTTCCTATGTCAGAGTACTTTGGTTAGCTAATAATAAAATTACATGTTGAAATCTAACATATTATGCTTCAGTTATCAATTCACAATAACACCAAGCATAATTTTAGTATTAGAAATATTCTGACTTATTTCTGCATTAGAATATTCCACAAGTTTTTCACTAAATTCTGAACACTTCAATAAACAGAATGTATAAAGCTTCCTGTAATAATGCAATTTCCAGCTATTTGCTTTCCAGTATTAAGACAATGTGTTTTTTGCTATTGTATGAGTAGCCTAAGAGGAAATGGAACATAAAGTCTTCCCTTTGTTTCATTCAACCAAGTTTTGGGAAGGGATTATCTCCATATTCTTTTTATCATTTGCAAAGGGCTTGGCTAATGCACTTTGGCTAACACTCTTTTCTTGAGCAGCTCTAATAGAACAAATTTAGCTGACTTGGACACATGGTGAACTCATTTTAATATACATTTCTTTTATTTTGGCACTTTATCATTGAATTCAGCACATAGCAATTACAGACTATTATAGAAATGTGGCCAACTCTGGCTCCTTAAGTGAGCCTGAATAGGTCACATGTTGGATCCTTCTGCATTCCCAAATAAAATATTGTTATTAGACAGTACTCAAAATGAAAAACCCTCAGCCTAGAATTGGCAATGAATTTTACATTCAGGAATGCCAGAAGCAATTAAAAAGAAATTGAGCCCTGTTTTAGGCTGAACTATTGCACCATTTGCAGTCCCTGGCAGTACTCCAACAGCATGCTTGAAATCTTATTAGTCAGGGAGGTGACTATTTGTTCACCGTTAAGCAGCCCAAATGTCACAGTGCTGATCAGACCTTCTCTCCAGACACTCATCAGACTTCTATGGTCTTCAGCAGCTGGTCCTAAGTCTGGGTAGGGTACAGTGCTGTCTCCTGCTTTAGCATCTCTGACATTTTCCTGGACATGGCTTCCTGTTAGTTCTCCATAGCACCTCATGTTTTAGTCGTCCTCAGTTCCCAGAATTACAACAGACTTCCAAAACACTTTGTAGTGTCATCAGGCACCCCCTTTTTGCTGTCCCAACCTTGAAAATTCACAGTTTAACATCCTTGGGACTTATGGTATACATGATGCTCTGCAAAGATTATATCAGATGTACCCTAATTTTAGACAGCAGTAAACACACAAATACAATCCTTTTCCTTTAGATTGACTCTCCTATAGGATTTTCTCAGGGTGTCTTGTTTGTGTGCAGTATCTCTATGTCTGCTTTCTCTTTGCAAATATAGGTTATTTGTTGCAACATTAATTTCTTTCTCCTTCAACCTCCTCCTACTTTGCTGTCTTTGACCCTCAATATTCCCACAGTCAAAAAAAGGCAAATCAAAATAAAAATTAAAAAAGCAACTATTTTCTTTGAAAATATTAGCTCTTTATTTCTTCTTCTGGCTTTAAAGAAGTTTTTCAGTCTTTTCAAACTGCTGCCCAGTTACCGTATTCTTTTGTTCTTCTGTTTGGGGGCCTTCATGATTTCAAACCCTGTTTTTCAGTAGAAAACCTGCATATTCTATTCTTTGGCAGAACTCAGAATCCTTAAACATTTTCAAGAGAATGGAAACCATTTTTGCAATTGGAGTTTGTTCTCTTTAGTCTGAAAGGAATGTGTGTATATACATTATAGTTTATTGATAAAATATGGTTAACGTTCTATTTACTCCATGATTTGAGCAATCCTCTTGTAACTTAATGCATATAAAGACTCTTCTTTCAAGTTACTGTGAAAGCTATTTTTAGAATGTGGAGAGGATTATTTTTAATGGATATCTGAAATGCACCAGCAGAATAACTAGTAGTGATGGTGCATTTGTCATTAGAAGAATAATTCATTAAAAAGGCAGTAGAATAAAAATAGGATTGTTATCTTTCATTGGAGTGAAAAGCTTCCCATTTCAGAAAACTTCAATGAATTTTTAATGTAAAATTATTTTTGTGCCCTCAAAAGAAAAAAAAACATTAAAAAAAAGGAGTGTTTGCACTTCGTTTCTGAAACTGTACACAAAAAGGACTTAATTCTCTACACAAGTATTTGCCTTTGTTATACCCCTTTCTATCTCTCCAGACATCCAAGAGAAGGCTCACAGCATAACCTGATTTGGACAAATACACTCCAAAGGAGTAGAGTCTTGCAAACACGTGGCAGGGGTTTTTGTTTTCAGGGGGCAGGGAGGGAATTTGTTTTGTTGTTGTTGTTTGTTTGTTTTGTTGGCTTTGGTGGTGGTTGTTTTTATAACTGGTGCTTCAGCTCAGGTCTATCTTGTGCAACTACTTCAGCACAGCACTTAACTAGAGACACTCTTTAAAGTAGTTCTAAGGCTGCTACAGACTCTGTAGTTCAAAAGCAACACTTTCCTGTTGGGAATCAAAAAGTGACCAATACAGAGCTGGAAATTTTGAGATCATGTTCCCTGATGAAATGGTCTCTTGACTTCCTAATTAATTAACCACATCATTACCTAGGTTGATTAAAGGAATCCTTTCTGCAGAACTAACCTTGAAGTGATGAAGGCATGGTTAATTAGTTCTGCAGCCAAAATGAGCGGACAAAAATTGTACTTGGAGTGAATGCTGTGAAAGAAATAGTGACACAAATACTGCAGCATCCAGCAGCAGATGGGGATACAAAATTGTTCACAGATGAAAAAAGAACACTAGAAGTAAAGAGCAGATTTGTTCTCTCTAATGAAACAGCAATTACAATACTCACAGCTTAACAGAGGCTTCCTCTAACCTACAAAGTTTCAGCATCTTTGTCAGCAAAGACTGCCAGCGAGCTAATGGCCATCTCTGTCCCCTTGCCCTGTCCCAGAGGACTAACTGGGAGGAAGGAGATAAAGAAAAGGGAATGTGATAACCAGTGAATTCTCATTAATCCTCTGGTGGCCCTGTGAAAACCATTAGCAGGAGAGAAACTTCCATAACAGTATATGGAAGAGTTCAAACTGCTCAAGCTAATTTATCACGATAATTAAGTACAGGTGATCCAGTTGTATTTTATCATAATTGTTCACAGGATTGGAATCTTCTTCTACAGAGGCAGCTCTGGGAGAGAATTTGATTGTTTTAGTCTGACTCGAGGCTATTAAACAGGCACCTTCTAGTTATATGTTTTGGCAAACTTGGCTTTATTTTCCTGTGTGTGAATAATGGTATTAACTGATGGTCATTATATCCTGTGTCGGAGTCACAGCATGTAACTCATACACTCTATTAGCGTTGGAGCTATGCCAAGGCCCACCAGAGTCGAGCCGTACCCATTCGGGTGGGTGGCTCGCACCACTTGCTGTGAGCAGAGACAAAATAGAAGAAAAACTCCCCAACAACACTGACAGCTTCTTACAAGCTGCATTCAAATACAGAACATGTTGGATTCAAAACTAATCTGGAAGGGCAGAATTACAAATTATTGCATTCACCCAGTTATTGAAATGATCTTGTCCATGACAAGTTTCAAACTCTAAGTTAACTCCCTACCCCGTATCGATGACATCTCTGTAAACTCTGCAATGACATGCAATTTGCATTGAACTACCAGGAGATATGGGGTATCTGAAGACTAGTTAAATACAATCAATTAGGAAAAGCAATCTATCAGGTAAACAGAAATTCTGTTCTTGCATAGTTATTTCCTAAGGCTAAACACTGAAGTCTTTGTAAACCTGTGATGTCCATCAGTCACAGAATTATATAAGCACAAGCATTTAAGGGTGGGAACATTTCTACCCTCTGGGAAGCATTAACATGGTCAAGACATAAGTCAGCCTCATTCATTTAAACTTGATTCCAAATGTACTTTAAGTCTCAGCAATACAGAAGAAATTCACAGAAATTTCACAGTATTTGAAAAATGCTAGTTCTAGGAAAACTTATATAATTAAGAACATTTTGCAATATATTTATACAACTTGACTGCATATTAACATGTCCTGACATTTTTATTACTTAATAGCAGTACAAATTCAGTTTGTATGGTCAATGACACACTCACCTCCCCAGTGCTCATCACACACTGTGAACAAGGTGGTTTTATTGGCTAATCCTGGGAACACACTGCTGCACTCCATGACAATAGCCTGAGGAATCATTATGATGCAGGACACAATCCAGATAATTATAATGCTGTTCCTTGCTCGCTTGGCTGTGCTTTTAAACATCAAAGGGTGACAAATTGCATACCATCGATCCAAAGCAATGCAGCTGAGTGTTAGTACAGACACAGAGACTGAAACTGTCTAAAGGAAAGGAAATATTATGTAAATGCAGGGTTTTTTTTCAGAGCTTTAAGAATCATTTATCATATTTTTCCCCAGAGGTTTAAAAATTATTTCTATTTTCAACATAATTAGTTCTTTATCACAAATTATTAAATAGAAATTATTCCCAGAAAAAGATTACTTTTAAAATCACTTCTTACAGAATTACAGCAGATATCCTCATCTTCTGTAGTTATACTAGAATCAACAAGACACGTCAAAGATTAGGGTGGTATCTAAATTTAGTAGGAGTAGTAAAGTCAAAATTTGAAATAGAAAATTTAATCAACTGGAAAGTCACAAAACATTATCTCAAAAACTACTTTTAAAACATTAGGAAATTAATGAGATCGTCACATATATATATATATATATATACCATGATTTTGCCTTTTATTTTTCATGGAAACAATGGAAATGAAAAACAATCCTGACAACACTCAGTTTGAGGCAGACTAAGACATTTTACCTCCTGTTCAGTGTAGGAAATAGCCTATCACTTCAGTTTTATTCTTTCATTCTGTATGCTAGTGACCATTTCACTCACTCTTCAGATTTTCTTGAACTAGAATCGAAGCTTTGAAAAAAAATTTTGTGATTTTGATTGTATTGAGTAGAGGACAGCTGCTGGAAAACTGCTGCCCTTGATAATGTGGCTCATCAGCCATAGAGGTATCTGCTGAAAATATAAATTGTTCTGGAGGCATAGGGCTGATCACCTGCATACATTCCAAGTTTTGCTTAATTCTTTTGAATTATAATGAATACAAGGCCAAGCACTTGTCATTCTAGTTTGCCCAGTCAGTTCAACCAACCACCTATTCTTAGAAAAGGTATTTGTCAATCATTGTGATGCAAATTATCTCAAAACTAATTAAATCCACCTGTAAAGGAGTGGTGGCAATTATTTCTTAAGGCAGATAGTCTGATCAGCTCCCAGTGAACCTGGATACTCTATTTCTAAGGAATACTAAATCATTAAACATGTAAAAAAAGCCCAGACTGCCTTCAGAAGTTGAATTCTCTGTTATGGACACTTGTGTAGCTGATTAGATCCACATACAAAGAATATTAATAACTTTATTTCTACTTAATCCCTTCTTAATCATTAAAAAAGATCACAAAAAGAGCATCAGACAAACGTTCCAGAAAGTGCATTGCCCTAGTCTAACAATCAGATGGTCCAAAGCCAGTATTTATTAAGCATAAACATATTCAGAAGTGGGACAGTCTTTCAGACCTCAGCATGTACTCTTTGATATCTGTTTCAGTATCAGGATAGACTTCCATTGGATTATCACCATTAGGAAGATGCTACTGTTCTTTCTCATTTTTGTAACATGGGCAACGTGTACACAAACAGAGAAAAATAATACCTGTAAGTAGGGAATCACTTTGCACAGGGTCTGCCCGAAGAACCACGTTTCTGTAATGTCCACAACTAAAGTTGCTGGAAGACAAGTAATTGTGACCAGAATGTCAGCCAGAGAAAGATTCACTATGAAGTAGTTGGTAACTGTCCGCATGTGATGGTTCTTCCACACTGCAATGCAAACTGAAATTAGAAAGACAAGTTAGGGAATGCTTTAAGAGTAAAACGTTTGGCTTTGCAGAATTAAGGAAATGTTTGTGTTCTTTGTTTAACACATAATATTTGAATATGTAGTTCAGTGCAAGAACCATGTGTTTTCTTTTAGAATGGAAACAAGACAGCAAATGCAGAGGCATTCTTGGTACACAAAGAATAGCTTTCCACAGACATCAGCGTGGGGAATAATCCAATATATAAAGCAATTTATTTTTCTGCTAGTTTATCTTCACTAACTATTCATACAACTTTCTTCATGTCTCCTTAATCTGTTGGCTGTAGTCCATGGCAATACACACCTACATTTGTAAAAGTTTATCTGTTTTCTTATGATAGCTTAATTCAGATTGGTAGAACAGAGAATCTTGCAAACTGTACCAAAACAACTATAATTTTATAAAATATTTTGCTGGATTTAATATGTCTATTGCATCTACAGAGAATCTGTAACAATTTTCTGGATAACTGTGATGCGAGGTAAGTAAATGAAACTAATTTTTGCAGTATTAAATACATCACATTTTCGATGATGATCAAAAGCAGTATGTACCAAACACTTTATAAGACGTGCCTTTAAAGCTTTATGTCTCTCTTTTTTAAACTGAAAGGCTTTTAGGAATGAGACAAATCAGTCCTCTAACAACATTACACTAAGTTCATGAGCTACTAAATTAAAAATGCCAAAGTTAAGTCTGAGAAAGTAGCCTAAAAGTAAGTTTTTAAAATAATTTTGGAAGACAAACCCCTGTAGCAATCAAAAGCTTTTGAATGCTTGAGATTCAGTCACTAAAAGCTCTTTAAAAATTGTTGCACAAAGTTTTCCAGAAACACCACAGCACTTTTGGTAAGAAATCAGTACAACTCACTGTACATCAAAGAGTCTTCTCTGCAAACAATAAGGTATCCATCATGCAAATCCAGATGAAGATTCAAAGTCTCCTTAATCTGCTAGGATATAGTACTATGCTTAATTTAGATATATTAAACACACCACAGAATGTTAAAATATCAAGTTAAAAATGTCTTCAATAGGTTGCCCAAATCTAAAATGGAATCAGCTAGAGTTAAGCCATTCTCTTCTTAAACTGGCTAAAACAGCTGGAAAAAAAATGCACATACTTTAAGGCACATAAACTCTTGAGATCAGACGCTTCTTTAGATCCTAAGAAGGGTGATGTGCCTGAAAGCTTCTGTCTATCTTCCAGCTGTATCTGTTGATCTAATAAAATATATTACTTTATTCCACAAATCTTGTCTTGTTTCAATCTTTAGACCAACAGAACTACAGCAAGACTACAACTGAGCTATTGTTGGCCAGTTTACATTTTACATCTGTTATATTTAAAGATATCACTCATCTTTTAAATGTGTTCCACTGTTTTACTATCTTCCTTATTAAGAAAAAAAATCTCATGTCTAATCTACTTTTATTTTGCTGCTATTTATATTACCTTTTTTTTCTGCACACAGGCAGAAAGCAGAGTTTTTCTCAGTGGCAATGCTTCACATATTGTAAAGACTGTTGTTACACCTTTCCTCAGAACTTCAGAGCTCTTTATCTTTTATTCCCAGTCATTTCTCGAACATCTGCAACCATCCTTGTTTCTGCACTCTGGACACTCTTCAGACTGAATTGTGTCTGTCTGGTGAGAGTGCAGTGAGCAAAACTGGCAGAACACTCATTTGAGTTTTTACCAGAGCTTTGGCAGGAGCTGAGACTACACTACTTCTTCATGAGGGCTATGTTTAGGCATTTAAAGGTAATTTAGGACAAAGAGAAAGGGAGAGGCTAGGTGGCCTTCAGTATCTCTGAAACAATTTTATCAACAACCATTTAAGATACAGGCTTCCAAAATTCATCTTGTGACTGAAAATAAGTTCTTCATATCTTCTAATATGTTGCAGAGATAGTTCCAGATTCTATAGCTCATATAAATTTTATTTTTCTATATACGTATCATGATTTCACAAATATAAGTGAAAACCCCTGTACAAAGCTCTTCACTGTTCCTGTACTGCTTTTGAAGAAAATCTCCCACAGTATATATTTCCTCTACTGTTTTCTCCCTGAATATTTCAGGTTCTCTAAGCTGTGGCCTCAGATATCTGACAGGCAAGGCTTATAAGTCAGAAGCTTAAAGGAAACATCAGGTTAATTTTATTCTCTTCCCATTTAGATTATTTAAGTTACCTAGCAAAGTAATTACTGCTATAGCATTGCATGATAATTACAACATTATCATTGTCACTCAGTTACTACAGTTATAACTTGTAGTCTGACAGTGCAGAGGCAGCACCTGACAGGAAAGCAATACATTGCTGCCCCTCTGGAATGTTGTTTGCAGCTGGAAATTCAATGCTGGGGGAAAAAATTGCAAACACCATTTCATTTTCAATAATTGTAACAATTCTAAAAATTTGAAGATTTGGGCTTTTACTTACAGCTGGTTCTTTGTCTTGAGTGCAATTCATATTGAAAGTATGGTCCTGTCTTGTACTCAGGCAAAAGTTGATATTGAATGGAAATGTTTTTCTGTACTTCTTATTTCTTTTATCAGAAGGCAAAAATTAAATGGTGTTGGAAATTTCAGAGTTTGTCTAATTTTTTCTCATGCTATGGTTTCAAGAGTCCTACATTCTACGCAATTCAGAGAAGTGCATTGTATTCAGCCATGAATATCAGTGTCTAAAGGTGCAGGGCTTAAGCAGACATATATGTTCTCTGACCAGGCCTATTCTCACTCCTGTGCTGATCTACTTGGGGAAAGCAACTAAACATAAACATTATTTCTGGTAAAACAAATCTATTAAGTTGACAAATGTGCAATCAATCTCAGTGGCAACTAACTGTGTCAAAAATCAATTCATAGCCTTTTGTATGTTGGGTTCAGAGCTTTCTGTCGGTATGGGCAATACCCCGGAGAGCTAAGAAATGTTATCATTTTCATCTTCGGCACAAAGAAAGTGAAGCGCAGAACAGAAGTTGTTAAAGGCCATACAGTAAATCAGACACGCAATAAGAAACTTGGACTCCTAACTTCCAGCTCTTTACTAAACCTTACAGATCACACTGGCTTAACACGGTTGGAATTCAGATGAACTTCAGCAATTGCTGTTCCTCAGAGCAATATAAAAGACTATGTCCCTTGCTACTCAGGGTCTAGCAGTATGCAGGAAAGCCAGTGTACAGAGAGTAGCCCTGAATCCTTTTGAATTCTAATCCACAGGGGAAAAAGACACCTGAAAGGTGGAAAAATGCAATAGTTTACAGGCATAGAAATGCAATGTAACTTTATATTTCTCTGTTTATGCTTGTGTTCTTCCCCTTTTGAACTCTTTGCAGCATAAACCATTTTCTGTTCTTTTTATGGCACATAGCACAAGAACATCTTAATTAACATGATCACATAGTACCAAAATAATTAAATATCGCAGAAACTCATTCCATGAATGTATATTAAAAAAAAAGAGATGGTGAAAAAAAGCCTCTGAAGAGGAAGTATTTTAAAACCAAGTCAGCCTTCTTCCCCCTCATTGCCCTCTGCTGGTTGCAGTATTGTTTTCAACCTGCACAAGCATTGGTAGTTTTCTTTCAGTGAAAGGCTAAACAGCTGTGAGGATTTGCTATGATTTATTTGAATAAGAGAGAATGAAAGAAAGGTATAAATAGGTCCTAAATGACATAAAGTTAGTTCAGTATACTCCTTCCAGACCCAATGTTTTTCTGAATTTATGACAGTACAAGATTATTCAGTAGTCTTGGACAATAGCTTCTCTGATATACCAGTGCTTTAGCAGCTCATCAAGAAAGATTCTTTAGTCTGTGTTCAAAAACTGTTATGTTACAGGCTTGCAAAATAGTTTGACTCCACTGAATATAGCATAGTTTATTAAGTATTAGAACAAACCAAAACTATATACTCTTCCCTTGCTTGCACTGCTTTAATTACGCCTTGTCATCTCAGTTCTGTAGAGAAGTGGAGGCACTCAGCTCTCGTATAAACCCTCAAGAAATATGCTAGAGAAAGGAAGCTCTGTGGAGTAGAAATGCCACCTGCCTACCCAGAAAGAAACAGCAGAGAGCTGTGGCTTTCTCTTCCAGTCTGGAGAAGAGAAGCAAGGATGAGAAAGGTAGCAAAGATTCTGAACTTGGAGTATATCTTACCACAAAGTACTGTAAAGTCATAAAATACAAGACGAGGCCAGCAACAGCTTTCCTAAAAAACTTAAGAGACACCACAGCATTAACAGGCATCCTGTTTAGCTGGGGCACACTGTAGTGGACCAAACTGAGCTCTTCAGACATCCATTAAAAAATCTATGAAAAAGTAAAAATAATTGAATAAAACCTCAATTTAACATTATATGCAATGCTTTTATGCAGCCTTTGATGTTCCAGGCTATAAATGGGACTGAAAAAGAAAGTGGGGAAAGTGGTATTAACCAGGCATTGAAGAAAAGAGGATTAGAATTTAAAAAAAAAAAAAAAAGAAAAAAAAAGAGTAGGAGAGAAATTTAAAAAGTAATGTAGAAACGTACCCCTGCTGTGCATGCTTTTCCTGCCTGCTAGCACGCTAATGGAATCTAATTACCTGCCCAATATATTTTATTATTTTCTGCCTCCGTTTCTGCCTTTATTTTACAAAACCACTCCAAGTTACAGTTATTCCTGCAAGTGCAGACATGCCGGCCAGCTTTCACAAGGAACAGCCGTTTTCCTAATGACTGTTTGATTCTTCCCAACTCCATCTCACCGCCGGCGCTTTCCTTTACTTCCCCCAGACTCCAGCAGAACTTGAAGCACGTCGCTTGCTGTTCCCTCTTCTGCCGCACAGTGTCAGTGAAGGCTCGAAAACCAACTGGAGTCGCCAGGCTGACAGTGTTTGGGAAAGCTTGTGGAGGTGTTCCCAAAGCGAGGACAGTTCTGCGATAACGAAGCTTGTTTCGGAACCCATCTTCCAAACGTGGACGATTTCCCGCTCCCCAAAAAGCCTCCCAGGAAAGTCCCAGCAAGGACGAAACGTAAAAAGTTAAAATCAAAGTTAAAATTAATGACAAATACTATTAGAAATCCACCAAGAAAGCTTCACCTCCTATTTATGAAGAAAAAAATCCTCTCTAATACGATGATATGGTGAGTTCAGTACTTTTCGTGTACAAATTTAGTCTAGTCCCTGGTGGTTTAGTGTCCTGAGGCATTTTAATTAGAGGTTTTAATGCTGTTAAATCAATTAGCACAGCTCATTGTGTATCAAGCTGAATATGAAAACAATACAAAGGCTCCATCTGGTATAAAGCGCAGCTGCTTGCCTCTTGGAAGATTTATGCTGTCTTGAGCATATTAAACACCGTGCTGCAGTCCTTCTGCTGGTGGACTGCTGGGTAAGCTGTCAATTTATTTTCTACATGTCAACTCTAAATCATTTTCCTTACACTCCAGAAGTCTTGTCAGCCTCTTGTTCAATGGGTTATCTTTCAGTGTGACTTTCTGGCCAAAATAGAAGTGTAATCTCTATAACCAGCAGCAGCTGACATTTTCATATGTAAAGGAATGACACTATCTCATATCTTACTTTGAAAAATAATTAATCCCAGGAGAAAGTAAACAAAGAATTACCATTTTTCATACTAAACCTCACTGATTTTATTTTGCTTTGGTAATCACAAAACTATTTGACTAAAATGTAACATGATCATCCAAGCAGCTATTTGGAACTGATGCTGTGATTATAAGCACTGGTCCTCAACATCTCCAAATGCATGAGGCAGAGAGCTTCTAAAACACCTTACCCCTTCACAATATTTTTCAATCAAACAGTGATAAAAAACGTGATAAACAGATTTGAGTTGCACGTTATTTATTCTCTCCCTCCTGTCTCCTCAAAAAATTGTTTTCCCATGACAGTGAATTGGTTCTCCATATGGAATTCTTCCTGTTCTTTTTCAGTGTTATTACCTGCTGTGAATCAAGATCTGAGTGGTGGGGCATCAAGCAACACAATCATGTTGAAAGGAAGCCTGTTGATAGGCTACCAAGTGGAATTCTGGAGAGCTAGAGCCCCTGTGGAAACACTGAATCAATGCAAACTGCTGGAAGGAGAAATGCTGTCAGTAAAACTACCTTCACTATCAACTATTCCTGACTAAGGATTCTTCTGCTTTGACTTAAGAGTCTAAAAATTAGGTGCCTAAGACTAAGCTTATTTTATTTGTTTAAGGAAGGCTTCCCATAAGTCTTTCAATAACTTCACTGATGATCTTGCTTAAGGGAGAGAAGCACTTTAACTAAATTGCAGAGGATATTTAATTAGGGTTTTTTGAAACCAGCAATGAGAACAAAACATCTAACAAAAGATCTCTTCTGTGACTAGGGAGATGATATCTACTTGCTAGCCTGTCCATCTCTTACCCACTATTAAGTTCTAAACTCACACATTACTTTATTTTTACATAACTAACCTTATCTGCAAAAACGAGACCAACATGAGACCAGGTTTATGTTTACAAGTAATGGAAAGAATGACACAAAGAAAATACAGTTTTTAATACAATGTTTATTCTAAAGGAAATATTTTTTAAAGTCTCGTAACAATGACCAGCAGATAAGAAGTGTTCTTGAATATGCGAATTGATAGCTGAAAAGACAGACAACACTCTGGACAAAGGAATTACACAAGCTACCAGTGAGGTGATAGGTTCCTATCAACAGGAAACACTGGATGTGTCAACAAATGTGAAGAAATTCTTAGAAACATGACAAAAGGAGTAGGTGGGTAGGTCATGCTCCCTATATATCACACATAAAAAAGTACCCATGTGTAGGTTCCATCACACAGCTAAAATATCCAACCTGTAAAAAAAAAATAGTTGAATAAGATAGAACGTATGAAATCCCAAAGTACTTTGTTGAATATCAGCTTCACTGAAATGTACTAATGGAGAACTGTCGCCCACAAAAGACAATGAAGGTCTACATAAATAAAACAGTTATACAGCCACTAGTTTGCTTGCAGCAATATATTTTCTGAGATGTTTTCCAGCTACCAAGAGTTCTATTGTACTGAAGCTTTTAAGAGGACTTAAGAGTTGAGAGTTGTGGACTACTCATGTTCTCCAGCCTACTTCTACATTTTAGGCACTGCCTTAGTATTATGGGGCTAGAGAAGAAAACAAGAACAGAACTGAATTCTGTGCTGGAAGCTTATTTCTACAGATCACATTTGGGAGTAATAACACAACCATCTAATTAGCACAGGATTCATTTTCCAACTCAGTCACATTACATAATCTTAGGCAATTAACAATCTAATGGAAATGGGAGTTATTACCAGTAGATCAGTTATGCTATAAAAACAGACTGCCCAAAATGCCAGGTTTGGTCAGCTTTGGAAGCAAAAGGTACCATCACAGAGTTTTCCTAATCTAGCTGTATTGATTAACACAGACAGATTGGTTTTAAAATGTCCCACCACACACACAAACACACACACAACACAAATCATTACCAGTATTAAGTGGCAAAGGCAGTCATCTCTGCAGAGCTGGCTATACTGATTGACCAAGTGTTTCACAACAATAATTGATATAACTATTTTTCTATCCATAGTAACAATAAAAAAAGTCTACAAAATCCTTATACACACTTCCTGTTACAGATGGAAGAGCCATAATATAGCTGTCATACTGTACATAATTCTCTGATAAAAAGATTTCACACTTCACTGATTCCACCTGCGTGACTCATTAAAATCAAGGTGTGCTTCACAGCTGAAATGCTGTACAATTTTGAAACAGTATGCTTCAAAAAGCATCTGTCAGTCACTGTAAAATGGACTTGTATTAGGAAAGACCTTTCCATGTCCATGTCTGTTTCCAGTGTAGATATAAGAGTGACTTTTCTTTAGGATATACAAAGAAAACACAATTCACAATACTAGCTGCATGCTCCAGCAAATATCTTGTATATTATACAACTTCTGAGTCTGTATCATGAATCCTCACTGTCAATATAATATTGCACAAACTGGGCTAAAATCCTTGTAGTCTTACTGTGCTAAGAACCAGCAGACAGAGAGCAGTTCTGTCAGGGCTGAGAGCACGCCCATGCTCTGCAATCCCAGGGATTAGTCATCTATGCTGTAGGCTAGCTCTGGTACAGGGCAGCATGCAAGCTGGGGTCAGGCTGCTGGGAACACAGCTTTGGGTGCACTCCTTTGTGGGTCACCTCTTTGCCTTGGAGCTCTCACGCTTAGCTCAGGCAAAGACCGTGTTGCAAGTGTACTTGTGCCTTGCTGAATTTGATTGCAATCCTCATTTACCGACTTGACTTTCTGGTTTAACCTCAGACCTGCTTCATCACTACGGATTTATCTGGTGATTGTTGGGAGGTGACTGAAACCTAGTAAACATCACCAGACACACCAAGCTCTTGGACACTGTGGGACTGTACTAGTGAGTACACTGCCCTGCCAATCTTGCTGCTGCCCTCAGCTTCTAGTTCTCCTTCTGCTGGGGAGCAGTCCATCATAGTTCTTTGATAAATCCCTCGTGTGAGACAGACAGAAAGTCAGCTGCTAATGTCCAAAAAAAACATGAAGAAGGTTTCATTCGACATGCAACAAAGAAAATAAACAATGCCAAACCCTTCTTTAAAAAAAAAAAAAAAAAGGTGAGTAATCCCCATATTATGCAAGCAGCAGTGTACTTCAGCTGATATTCTAACTCTTACATAAACTGAACTCAGTCTCTCTGTATCTTTGGTAGATAAAATGTATACATATTGTATCATTTCCTTTGTGATATCTTTCTAACAACGAAAAAGCCATTCTGGTTATTACTCATCCAACAGATAAAGGTGACTCTCATGCTGATACTAGAAACATAAAGTCCTTTCAGTGACAGACCCTCTAAGTAATTTGGACAAAATGGAATGTAATAATTTAAATGTGATTAAATATGCCTCATCTACAGCAATGAAATAGGATTCATGAAGATCATTTAAGAGAATACATGACTCATCCAATTCTACCAACACATGCATGTATGCCTAGACCTCAGTATTCACCAGATACCTTTAAAATGATAACAGAGCAGCATTTGACAGTTGTCTATTAATAGGCATTGACTAGGACTCTGGTGTTAGAGCTATATACAAGTCTTTTCTTCTGCAGCACTAAAAAAAATCAGACTACAATGAATAAAAATCAAATGGATGCTGTTGAACTCTGTGAATCAGCCTATGAACTCTTTGAAGAAAGAACCACAGCTGGTTCTGTATGGATCTCACACAACTAGCAGTTTACTGTAAAACAGATAATAAATAATACAGCTATCCAGGGAAGAGAAATTCTCTGTCAGGTAATTTTGGGTTCATTCTGAGTTTGAAAGAAAAACAAGGATCATCAAACTGTGTGAGTAAAGAAAGTTTCTGAAATTTCTCACTGATGTCCTGCATGGTCTCTTAGCCTTGGAAGCCAGCAGTGCTGACAACTTTCAAGCTGGCACTGCCAGGCTATATGTGCTAAAGATTTCATCTCCTGCCAGCTCTGGGAAGGGCTGCCAAGAGGCCCAGCAGCCCAGCTGGTGGGATGCCACATGATTGCTTTTTCTGCCTACAGTCTTTGACCAAACCAAGTGATCTCTGCTGTACCTTTTCATTTTGATAAATGCATGTTCTATAAGAAAAGCCATTTCGTTAGAAAAATTCTGACCATGTGAATGAATAACTTCAACAAAGACCATTCCCTTTCTTCTTTCTCGTGTATAAATGTATAAATGGAGTTGTATATTACCTATTAATCCCTTGTGGTCTTACTCCAGTTATTAACTGCTGCAATTGGTCAGTGTGGAATGATATCAGCAACCTGAGACCTCCATACACCCTAAAAATACCTTTCCTTCTTTAATTATCCAGTTTTCTATTTTGAAACAATGTTTTCAATGCAATGTTTTCAAATAAAGAAGAAGAAGGTTTTTACAGTCAACATATATTCTCCATGAAGAAGTCCTGTGCTTTGCAGTAGTTGTGCAAAGAAGTTGCAAGAGGTTGTTTGCTCTGCAGTGGTAAAGAAATTTTCTGGTCTTATGTACAAAACAGAAAGTCCTTACCCTCAACACCTATTCTGGGTCTAGAGATAAACAGTGACTGAGTGAAGAAGAAAATAGGACAAATCATACTGATGTTATCATCTGGATGTCATATTCTCTGAATATTCATATGAATATGTCTTAAAACCATCTTAAAATCTGCTGCTTCTCAGTGGCTTACACTGAAATCCCTGGTCAGCAGCCAACATGGGCACACAAGAGAATCATTGACATGAAGCACTTGAATGCAATACTGATACTTGCATTTAAATACAGAGACTTGCTAATGGTTTTTACTTTAGGTGGTTTGTGCAGCAGCTCAGACAGTGTGTGTCAACTCTCCTAATTAAATTGAAAGCTAAATAGCAATGCAGACCTTGTTATATGCTACTATAAGTAGGATTCCTGTTGTGCATCTCACTCAAGAGCCCAGTAGACATCAATCAAAGTTCAAGCTTCTGATTCTACCCTTGGTTGTTAATTAACTGTCAGAATGCTTCCATCCAGTTTATTAGTATATCTGAGGGATGTGCTGTGCCTTCCACTTGCACAGATGTTATTTCTGGGACATTCTTAAATCCATGTGAGTGCAAAAACCAAAATAAGATGCAGAAGTGTAATTTTCAGTACCACATAGGGAAAGGAAGGGTCTTTCCTGATTGCTTAAGTGCTATTTGAATAGGATATAGATAAAGTAGAATCAAAGCATTCATTTCACATGCCACATGAGTCCTGCAACACTGGTCAAACATGAGCAAAGGAACACAATGCATCATTAAGGATGATATAAAGGAATATTAGCCACTAGAACTGTCTTTAGAAACACTTCTGCTCTACTTCAATAAGGATCATGACTAAGTCCCAGATTAACTTTGAATATGCAGGAGAAATCAGCCTCTCAGAGACATCAACATGTGTGCTGTTCTACATCACATTTCACTGGTAGTAAGAGCATTTCACAAAAATGTCTTTGGAAAGAACACTAGACCACATCAATTTCTCTCCTCAGAATCACCTGAGCTTGCAATCAGTGCAGTGTGAGCTCTCTTGAATAAAGATGAGACTGTTCAGCTAACAAGCACCTGCACCTGCAGATCCCACAAACAACTTGCCCATAAACAAAACCAGCAGTTTTATGTAGGTAAGGTCTGTGTCATGAATAAAGGCAGTTTAAAGAGCAAACAGCTTGAGAAGAATCATAAAATCATTTAGGTTGGAAAATACCTTTAAGATCATTGAGTCCAACTATAAAGCTGAATGATCTATTGTAGGATTTACTGTGATTAAGAGTAGATAGAAAGGCATTCTCTGTCCATTTAAAAATAACTGCCATATTTGCTACCACGTATCACAACTTGGAGAGAGAGATTTCAGAGAACGAAAAGTAGAAATTCCAGTAAAAGGAATGGTGGGTGAACAGCCAGATGCCAGTTTCTCTTGCAAGCAAAGAGGTAGCATACACAAATGCTAGGGAAGAAGAGCTGCACATCAGCATCAATATTGTCTCTATTTGTCTCTGCACAGAGAGGAAAGCTTTTTCTCCCGGTAGCTTCGGGGGAAGGGGCGGGGGGGGAGGGAAGTGTAAATACGGTGAAACCACCTACAGCTGAAGATTTGGCCTTGAATCTTTATAGGTGAGAGGACAGCTTGTTTACAGAACGGGTGGAGGCAAACAGGTAAGCACAGGTAGTTCTAAAACAGTCTTTGCTCAAAATGAGAAGGATAGTTTTCCCCCTAGTTAATACAGTGTATTTGCCAGGGCTGTTGTCTTTAGGCTGCCCGTCAAGCTCGCTGCCAAGCAATGGACCGAGCAAACGTGCGCGGTAGATGTTTACAGGCACTTTGCACACCGTGCCGGGGGGTTGGGGGGGCGGGGAAGAAAAAAAAAAAAAAAAAGGAAAGAAAAAAAAAAAAAAGAAAAGCAGCACCAGTCCAGAAAAGAAAAAAGCCTTTCAAAATGTTGTCTTTGGCTGCAATCTTATTTACATCCCGCCTCGGGAAGCTTGCAGTGACAGCCCTTTCACGCACAAATGCTTCTGAAAAATATGAATGAAAGACCCGTATGGTGGGGCGGGGCGGGGCCCAGCGCACTCCGTTCATGGCAATTTCGGGGACGGACACGGGGACTGCCAATGGCCGGGAATGCAGCCACACCGAGTCCATTCATGAGCGCGGAGCGGCTGAGGAGCAGTGCCTGCCCCGCTCTCCCGGCAGCCTGGGAGGGCACGGCTGCGGGAGGACAGGACGCGCTCCCCTCTACCAGCACAGCGACCCCGGCGCGGGGACAGCGGATGAGAGTCGGGGAGCGGAGGAGAGTCTCCCGTCCGCAGACTCCCCGCTGCCGCTTCCCCACACTCCCTCGCCCGCCCCCGCTGCTCGCCGCCCCAGCCCATCCGTGCCCTCGCTGTGCCCCTCGCCCCGGCTCTCCCTCTCGCTCCCTGCGGGGCGGCCACCGAGCACCCTCCGCGCCCACGTCGGCTCCTCCAAGGATGAATGGGAGAGGGTGGAGGCGGGCTCCGAGCGATGCGCCGCCCCGCCTCGCTCCCTCAATTGGCACCCGGGAGGGGCCGCCGCGCCCCCGCCCCACGTCCCCGCCGGAGCCGAGGCACGGGATGCGCGTCCTGCGCTGCCGGCAGCGGAGCGGGCACCGCCGATCCCCGTCATGGGCCGGGCCCCTCATCCCCTGCGCCGCGCCCGTCTCTGTCCCGCGGAAACACCCGGCGCTCTCTGCCCCGGCTGTGCGAGGGAGCAGCATCCTGCCGGGCGGGCGGAGCGGCGGGGTTCAGCACCCCGGTCCGGCGGACAGGGACAGGGACGGGGACAGGGACAGGGGGCGGCACTGCCCCCCGGGGCGCTGCCCCTTGCCCGGCCCCGCTCCCCATGCCCGGCTCCGGCAGCGAGCGGCGGCCGCAGCCCCTCGGCAGCGCAGGGGGAGCGGACTGTAGGGCCCCTTCCGCGCAGCCTGAACTTTCCCCCGCGTTTCCAGCGGGGAATGAGAAACCCACCCCAGTTTCCAGCCAACGTCCATACAAAACCCATCTCGGGAAGGGGGAACGGGAAGTTTGGGGGAGCTCGACTCACCCAGGACGTTCCCGACCAGAGCCACGATGAAAACGACGATGTAGCCAGCGATCAGGGCCCATTCGTATTCCTTGGGATGCAAATATTCCTTCCAGAGGTATCGCAGGAACTCCTCATCATCGTAGTCGGAGGAAGGGGTTAAAAGAACCTCCCGCGTTTCGTTTAGTTCCGATCCGCTCGTCCAATTCCTGCACGGAGGGGAACCATCCTTGGGTTGAATTCCGGACATCCCTGGTGGTTTTTCCCGGGGCTGGGGGGAAAACCCCAACAAACCCAAACCCAGACCCTCTCAGAGCATCCGAGCTTTCTCCCGCCCGTCCATCGAGGCTTGTGGTTGCCAGTGAGAAAAGCGGGGTGTGGGGAGAAAAATGACGCGGGAACTTACGGGAACCAATGCGGGAACAGGCTGGGGATCCGCGTCGGTCCGAAACCCGCCCTGACCAGCTTTTTCCCCATCGGGCCGGGGGTGCAGCCTCCGCGGAGGACGTTGCACCCCCTGCCCAGTCGGGGAAAAGGCTGGTCAGAGTAGGCTTACATACCTCAGGTACCAGAGTACACCTGACCCGGTTGGAAAAGTCACGTCCGTTTCAGACGCCGCCGATGTTTGTTCCGTAAACCATACACATGCACCCTCCCCCACACCCCCGAATCTCTGCAAGCAACACCCCTCCACACACACACACACCCCAACCCATCCCCAGTCCCGTATCCCCCCCTCCCCTTAACCCTGCTCCCAGCTTATCCATCCTCTTCTGAATCCTTCCCCTCCGTTTCTCACCATCTCTCGCAGAAGCGAGATGTAGACCTTTCTACATTAGATTCCAGATGTATGCAAGGTATTTGTAAATCAAAGGCTGTGAAAGGCTGTCGTGAAAGGAAACACAGGGTTAAAGGAGCCCTTAATAAACAGTGGCTAATGAGGCTGTCTCTGTGCCACTTTGAAAGCTGGGCTTGGTATGGGGCTAAAACAGGAATTAACCCTGGTGGGAAAATCCCTAGGAGTGCTAACAAACAAGCTTGGGGTTTCATTCGATTCATTGGATTGTGAGAGCTGTAGGCTTGATTTTAGCATGTGTGGTCACCGCACTGAGGTTGTTTCAAACGTCCAGTTTGGGACCTAAATACAGCAACTGTGTTTCAGCTATTCTGAGGTGGGCTGGGCTGGCAAAGAGCAGTTCAAGAGAATCCAGAAGTGCTAGTTAAATTGTGTGATAGGATTCCTGGATTCTGGTCATTGCTTCTTGAATTATTTTCATACTTTGCCCAGTGTACAGTTCCTGAAAGAGAAGGGATGGGTCTGTGCTTGTCCCTCCGTGACTGATAAAATCCCCTCCTATTCAGGTAATCTGTTCACTTGCAATCTGAATAATTTAAGGAGTCTGATACAAGCACCATTTCTATTGTGAAATGGTACACCTTGCTCAGTTAAGCATTTCAGTGCAGGGTCTGCACTTCCATAGGAATAGAGGAACTATTATAATGTGACTCTATTTCCAACACATAAAAATTATAGAGAGGCAGCTATCCATTGGCACTGTCCTTAGAATGCTTAGCTCTAGACAGTACTTTGGGTTCCTCAGTTGTTCTTTATTGGTGTGCAGCCTTCTCTTCTGCCTTCCAAGTTCAGTGTGGCATACCTACACCCGGAATACCTGCTCCTTTTTCTATAGACCTGCTCTCTTTGATGTAGTTCACTATAAAACAAAGAAAAAATTTCTTTCTTTTTCCACAGGTAGTTTGAATGAACCTTTTAGTCTAAATGTTAGAGTGAGGTATATTTGGATATACAAGTAGGATCAGCATCTGTCTTACATAAATTACAAAGGCAGAGTTTGAAAACATCATAAACAAAGGTTAAATAAACAAATCTAAGGTTATATTAATTGAGATATGTATTTTGAGACGTGGTTTAAACTCTCCTGACAATGTGGGAATGCAGGTCTACCTGGTACACAAAGAAAGATCTATTTAAGGAGCTTGCCATGGTCTTTGTTAGTGGTGAAGAGGCTTAGAGAATGACAGTTTAGTAATCAGTAAGAGACAACCCCACTCATGCTTCACCTTGATATGCTAAAATGTTTGTGATTCCAGTGTTTGCTCTCAAGCTGCCACAAAGTCTGAAACAAGTAATGTCTTTTTTGACATAGAATACTTTTTTCTTTCTCCCTCACCATTATAACCCCACTTGAAGTTCTACATCCAGCTCTGGGATCCCCAGCACAGGAAGGACATCGACCTGTTGCAGCAAGTCCAGAGGAGGGCCACCAAGATCATTAGAGGGATGGAGCACCTTTCACGTGAGAAAAGGCTGAGAGAATTGGGATTGGTCAGCCTGCAAAAGAGATGGCTTATGGGTGACCTAATTGATAAAGACATAAATAACTGATTGTGCAGATTAATAAAATGCATAAATTTGATATTCCTAGAGTACTGTAAGACATTTCCTTTGATTGATACAGCACATTCTGATGAGGGAACAAGCTGGTAAAAAAATCAATATAGCACACATTATAGAGATTAAAAATGGGCTAGCTAACAGATCTCAGAAGGAAATGGTACACAAAGAATCATCATTGAGCCTGTGCATTCCTACTGTCAGGTCTTGGTTCTGTTACACTCATCATTCAATGACCTTGAAGAAGCTGGCAAGTCATCCAAAGATCAGATGTAATCAGCTGAACACACATGCTCATCACGAATCTGTAGCCAGAAACCTTTGTGTGACCCTTGATCATATAAATAAGTATACCTGTGAAGACAGATTAAGTTTTAAACAAAGACTGAATCTTGACTTAGTGAAAATATTCACCATATACAAAACTGCTACTGAGGAAATGCTTTTCAAATGGAACCATTTTAGCTTTACATATTAAAATCAAGATCAAATACCTGTCTAGAAGATAAGTGCTAGGTGAAATGAGAATTAATTCAGAAAAGTCACATGACATGATATGCAAGAGGTCAGACTAGATAATTATAGTAGTCCCCTCTGGCTTTCTAATTTCTGAAAGTATGTTAGAAAAATTGATTCACGTGATGAGTTTTAGTCCTGATTTGTCTTTTCTTTTAATTATCCTACTTGCATCAAGCATAGTGCAACAATTTAAAGCTGTTTTCTTTCATATGCAAGTGTCCAGTTAATGTTTCAAAGTGTGTAAATCTTATTTTGTTAACTCCTTTTTTTTTTTTTTTTTCCTGGTTCAAAGCCTGCTTAACATGGTTTTACAAGCTTCTACAAACAAAGAATATATTACCTACACAGCACTTAAAAGAAGCTTAAATTCAAGGTTTTATCTATCAACCTCCCTATCTTGGGAGAATACTTTCTGGTACTTTATTTAGCTAAAAGGTTCACGTACATTGATATCTCTTCTAATCCGTAACTTTCCATCACTAATCCAAAAATACTGAAATTAAATTACTAGCCCTAGAAGATATGTCTTGTGGCTTTCAATGCCACTTGTTATATGATATTAGACCACATGAACATAAATCAAACAGAATTTTATGTTTTGTTGCATCTGATAGCTCACAGGAACTGAAATTCATAGGGAAATATCAACCTGACTTCAGCATCCAAGTTTATCACTTTGTCAAACATATTTGCCCCTCCATAACAATAATTCTACTGAAGTCTTATATTTTTTATTAATCACACAAATAGGTGGCATTTTTTTCTTCTCTTAGAGACTAGCCCTTTCATTTTAAAATCTATTTGATTCAGAGGATTAGCTCTATACTAGTCAAATAGCATGTTAAATTAGGAGCCTTTTATCAAAGGAGAATGAACTTAAAATTTTTTTAAAACTTGTGTTAAGAGGCAGTTGAGCTGGGGAGTTTCTTTTCTGCCTTTGCTGAACATTTTAGCAAGTGATTTTGTTCTTGGGAAGGAAACCGCAAGAGCACAGCCACTGATGAGAAACAGACTGCTGTCCTGACAGTAGAGACAGACTGTGTGAATGCATCCTTCCTTCTGTCTTCCTTTCACTGTTCTCATTGAACTGGTTTTCTCTGTCCACTTATTTCTCTTATGGAATATGCCACATGACAGTTCAATAGAAAACCACCAGCTTTACTGTTTATTTGCTTGAGTCATCCTGGTCAGTCAAGTTCCAGATTTTGCCTATGAAGCCCTCTGGTATCTTTCCTCCTTTAATGGTATTTCAAGGTGGAAATGCTGTTCTCTGGTAACAGCACTAAGTAGTTCCTGAGAAGCAGATGGGCTATTATCAACTAGTGAAGATGATAACTGAGCAAGTAGAGACAAGTTAAGAGCAAAAGAGGAAGACTCAAAGAAAAAGCCAACAATAAACTTCATTGGGATGGTAAAAATAGTACCTACCAGGCAGTAATGTGTAAAGGGTCACAAAATAAAAATGTATACTGTATTTTTTGGGGAAAATAATGAATTTATCAGCAAACCTTATAAATTAACGTAATGATGCTCCATCGCAAAATGAACTTGCAGGACCACATTTCATTTTGGTCTGTTCTTGTCTTATCATCAATTCAGTAATGAATTGTAGGTTAAAGTTTCAAAACTCATTTTAATTTGAGAGAAATTATTCAAACCTGCTGCTTCATTTTCTGAACTTCTGGTGATATGAGAAGCATCCAGCAATAACCCATCTTTAGGCAACTTCAGGCATTTAGAAAGCAAGATCCTGTTAAGCAGGATCCTGTTTTAAACAATGCAAAAGCTTGCTGAAGTACCATTACCCAAATACAGCAAGAATATCAGCAATGCTGTATTGATTTATTAGCTCACTAGAACCATTAAAATAAGACAAAGCTAAGATAACTGGCTCTATTTCTAGCAGTGTTCAGGTAAGAAAGATTAGCAGCTGGTTAGTTCATGCTGTCTTCATTATTAATACCCACCAATGCAGAACATATTCTGATTCTAGCCTCATTCACTGTACTGTAAATGAGAAGTAACCTCATTCATGTCAGTAGAATTATGCTGCTGTAATACAAATTGAAATAATCGACTGCATAGTTGTGGAAATTCAGATGAACTGAAAGCAATATGAGAATCTGAGTCTTGGTGAAAGCTGTTGTGCAACTGGGAATAGAATTATCCGACATCATTCCTATATATTATGCATATAATTTCCAAGATGGTTAATACTACTACTACTACTACTACACAGTGCTCCACCATGATTTTCTTGGACCATTTGCTTATTGACAGCCAAGTACTAAAACTTTAGGGAAAAAAATGGTTTTGATATATGAAAATGAGTATGTTCCATCTGCAGCATTCTCTCCTCCACCAAGTCTACAAATATTTAAAAGCAAACACATTTAATGATCAGGGCATAAATCCAACCTGGATAGAACAACATTACGAAAAAAACACTTTTTCTGAAAGGTCTCTGAACTGTATATGGAAGCTGAGAGAGAGATGTCTATTTATTTTTTTTTAATAAGACACAGCACATCCAATGATAATTTCAGTCAGCCAGTTGCAATTAGTAAGAGATAAAAAGCAAGCTCTTCTTAACTTCATGTTTTTGTGAGCAATGGAACTCGTTGTAGAAGCCAAGATGAATTTATTACAAGTCCATCAAAGCTGTTAAATGAAGCAGTTTGAATGCAACATTGCACTCAAGACCTCTGAAGCCAGAGAAAATATAACTCCAAATACAAAATGTTTCTTAAAATTAATTTTCCTAGCATCTGCTTCTGACCCACTTGGAAATAGCAGAGGCTCTTTCGTGTGATCTGAGACAAGATAGATGTTTTCATATTAAGTATTTTGAGGATTAAGAAGGAAGAGGCAAGCAGCGCTTTTTTTTTAATAATTTGGTTTTTTTAAAGGAAATAAAAGCCTTTCAAATAAATTTAGCACAAAACATTTTATGATTTAAACTAGAGGGTTTCATGGTGATTAGAACACTGGATCTACCCTGTACAACATGCTGCAAGGAGCAGTCGCTATTCCGCAGAATGTACATTTTAAGTAGACAAGGTAGATTCAGAATGGGGAGCAAAACAATGACAAAGATGGCCTCAAGGGATGCATCACTTTCAGTATTATCAAAGCTAAATGACACCAACATATATTACAGGCCTAGGACCTGTATTTATTCAGGTTCACTGACCTACTGGCAGAAAAACAGAATAAAAGTACTATACTGTGCTATTGCTTTCATCGAACTGGTTCTTACTTTCTTCTCTAACCCTCCATATGGCATGAGGCTAATGATCCCTCTAATCAGTGTTACATCTCTGACAGTCACCAGGAATAGATGAGTGGAGGAGAACATAAGGGTAAGGCAAGTTGCAGTGATACTCTCCATCATTACAACTTCCCATGTTTGGGCAAGCTGCAAGCTAGAAGCTTCCAGAGGCAAGTCATTATGTCTGGCTAATGAATAGGTCTTTATGTGCTTTCCCCAACAATTTTGCATCATTGTTTTCTGAGCCTCTGAATTCCACTGTAACTAGAAGCAATAATTTCCATGTTTTCTGACAGTGTTCCTCCTTTGCTACATAGAAAAGTGTTCCTGGATAATTTGGTTTCTTCCTCATACATTGTAAAAAAATAGAGTATTTCCCTTTCCACTTTCTTCATACCATTTGTGATGCTATTTTCCTCAGTCAAGTCCTTCTTGATACTATCTCCATTTCAGCAATGATTTTATCTTTGTTACTCAACTTAGCATCAACAGAAAAAACTTAGTTACCTTTTATATTGATACCCTAAATCATCTGTGATCTGTTTAAATGAGGCCCTATTAATTCAGTCTTTGTTTTATTTTTTCTGTCCCTTGTTTGAATCTTGTTTGGTTTGCCCTATATTCTGTCTTCGGTTTGAGTACAACATTCTGTAATTTCACTACGAGCTGAATCATCTCAAATGGGGCACTTTTCAGCACATTGGCTTTCAGATCATTAATTTAAAAATGTGCCCATTTTTATTTTAACTTTCATCAATAGATTTCTTTTCCCTTGGATAGACATGACGTCCCTCATGTCAGTTTCATTTCTCCTTAAAGTTTCACATGTTCTTAATTAACTGGCTCTGCTCTTTATGCCGTTTTTCAAACACATACTGACACTCTGCAGTCTCTCTAGGCCTGTGTATGGTACTAAGAATATTTCCCAAAGGTTTTGTATAATCTGTTGCTGCTATTCTATAATGTGAGATTTCCATTTTAATGTTAAGTTTTCAGAGAGCAAAAGAGAAGTATTTAGTCATGAGGATAGTTCACAAAGCATCAAAATATTTTGTTTCCATACCATTGTCCACACTTCAGTTTCTTAAGGTGCGATTTCATATTCTGTTTAGGTGTGAATATTTTCACGCTGCCTTTTTTTTTCTCTTCTTTTTTTTTTTTTTCTTTGTCTAAGTAAAATGTTTCCTTTAGGTAACAGGGAAGAACTTACTTTCCTCCTGTTTTTAATGAACTGCTGCACGAATTTTTTTTCTCACTTATTCAATTAAATGCTAACAAGACCTTTTAGGTGGCTATACATTACTTTGCACTGTAATATGCAGAACTTTGCAGTAATTTTCCTGACTGTTACAAGGCTTCTTGTGATAGAAAAACATGGTTTTTATGTCAGGAATTGTAGATATAATGGTGTTCAATTTCTGAAGTAAACAAAGAATTTCTTATACATTTTGTCTTAGAATTACAGAATTGTTAAGGTTTGAAAATACCTAGAAGATCTTAAAGTCCAATTATTAACACTGTCAAGTCCACCATTTAAACCATGTCCCTAAGCATCACATCTACACATTTTTTTGAACATTTCCAGGGATAGTGATACACCACTTCCCTGAGCTACCTGTTCCAATGGTTTCTCACCATTTCAGTAAAGAATTTTGTTCCTAACATCCAATCTAAACCTCTCCTGGTGCAAATTGAGGCCACTTCCTCTTGTTCTGTTGCCTGTTACCTGGGAGAAGAGTCTGATCCCCACCTGTCTACAATGTCTTTTCAGGTAGTTTTAGAGAGCAGTAACACCCCCACCGAACATCCTTTCCTCTAGACTAACCAACCCCAGTTCCCTCAGCTGCTCCTCATGACACTTGTGCTCCAAAATCTCTCAGTCTATCTGGTGAAAATGCACTGTTTTGCCAGCATAGAATGCACTGATCTGTTTTTATCCTGCAGTTTGCTACTGCATCTATAAAATGTATATTTACTGGGGATATTGTTAGAGGGAAGTCTGAAACTCAACACCAAATCAGAGTGAAGAACTTAATTGTTCATGCTATAAGATGAAGCTGGGTCAAAAATAAATAAAGAACAGAAGTTGTCACTGCTACAGAGTTACTAAAACTAGAACCCTTAATGGTCTTCTCCATTTCCCCAGATATTGGATATTGCTCTCTGTGTTCATCTCTTACTGTCACTTGCATATTTCAGTAAGTCTTACCTTGACTGGCTGTACATTAAAGGCTCTTATCAGTACTATTCATTATTCATTATCCATTGTCCTATTAGACAGTGGCTGGCTCAGATAAACACCATAAACTAATAATTCAAGTTGCAAAAAGAAGAAAATATAATAATATAAAATGCCTAAAAATGACAAAAAGAAACAGAAATGTTAAAAAGTCTAAACACAGACCAACATTACACTACAGAAATTAGCCTAGCCTTAATATCAGATGAGCCTTTTAGTGAATTAAACTGATATTTTTTTTTAACTCAATCAAGTCACCTTTCATTTTAGGAGTCAAACCTAGCTTCAGTTCTCATGTCTGAGAATACCAGTCATTATTATGGGCAGAGTTTTCTCCTCCCTTTGCCACTTGACAACTTTGAGCCGTAGATAATTATATTTCTGTCAACTTTTAAAATCTTTTTGTATCTATGGCTTAAAGACGTGTGTGCACTTTTCAGGAAGAGTCTATTATCTCTGGGACGGTGAAGGAAGGAGTCGTTTAAGGATTATCTTTGCTAATGGTAAAGACAATTGTGGAAGGCTCAGACCTCTGACCAAGCATATATAGACTTACCCCCCTGTTGTGCAGCACCTCTCTGGGGTTGGCAGGGGCCTGAATGAGCTCATATGTGTAGCAATGCAGATATCACTGCTGGTTTGGACCATTGGACTAGAAAACCACCAGCACAGAAACCTGCTTTGCTTTTCTTTTTTTATAAGCAAGTTGCAAGCTGTCATATCTGTAAACAGATTATTATAATCTCTCACATTATGGTTAAATTTTAGGGTGCCAGCATGGAAAATGACACTTATTTTCCTGTGAAGTTAAAAGTGTGAGGCAGTGCTTAAATATGCATTGAGTGATGAGTATGAACCTGGAGACTGTGGCAAACCTGCAACCTTAGGAGTCTTTCAGTAAGTCTTAAGTGGGGATATCCCAGTCTGTGCAATTCTTCCAGTGATTGGGAAGATAAATAATTCACTTTTGCAGGACTTCAGGCTATAAACAAAACTTTCAGTTTGTGATACAGTTAATTCTTTCCTCCTCTAAAATGTAATTATACTGGCTGCACATTTTTCATTTGCTGTTACAGAACAGATTGCAAACAAGACAGCCTTGTCTCAGTTTAAGTTCAAATGGATGATGATTAACCAAGATCTTCAACTAAAATTCTAAATATCTCATGGCAAAGCATAAACAGAACTTGAGAAAATATTTTTTGAAAAAGCATTCTTCACTTTTTTCCTTCCAAGTTTCCTACCTCTTTAAATGCTTGAATCTCCTCAAATGTTCCTCTCTGTTTCTTTAGGGATTTTTTCTTCTGGATTTCAAAACCTTGATCTAAAGACCACTTCTTGTGAAGCACAGCTGATCTCTTAGCATTTTCACTACAGGCAGGACTATATTTAATGAGGTTTCTGTGTGTTTATACATTTCATAGTCAATTGGTTGCTATCACTTATAGAAAACTCTGTCATCACTTAACCCCAACTTCTAGTTACTCATCTGCAAATTGAGTTCACAGAACTTCCTTACTATGAATGTCTGTAAAAACAAAAAATTAAGGTGTTAGAAATGAAGGAGGTGAAGGATGGTAAGTTGAACACCTAGATTTATATGAGTGACATAAATCCTGGCACTGGTGCAGTCTGAAGTCCAGATTATCTGCACTAAGTCCAAACTAAATGTCAGAACTTGAAAAATCTGTTTTGTGTCCTTTCTGTACGTTTGCTTAATCATTCATTTTGTGTAAAAATAGCCACAAATTATTCTGGCTTCAGCATATCTACTCACATCTACAAATACCTAAACAGAGTTGATTTATAACCTGTGTAAAGATATATGCATTTTATTACATGATTGATAAACTCTTCCTTCATTTTCGATTGTTCTTGAGAAAGAAAAAGTGAGTTGGACCATGAGATGGAGAATCTACACTGAAAAACCAGCTGTTATAAGTGTACCCCAAATTATTAGTTACTTTGCTGTCAAAGTTCATCAAAGGTCTCTAATTAATGTGTATGAGCAAGGAGAAAGGACAGTTTGGAGAATAATGCAAGGATATAGTCCCATTAAGTAGATCAGTGGTGGTGTTTCATCAGTAATCCTGTTAGAAATGCTCGTGAATCTATCACTCAGAAAGAACACTGAAGGTTTTGAAGATCTTTGTAAAAAGGTGATGAGAATGATAAACACAGTGAGAATGTCTTTGAAAAATTAGAATATTTTACACAGGAAACAAATCAGAAAAAATGTAAGTAAAAGTGTGTCAAAAAATGAACAGCCAGAGGAAGGCAAACTACATGTTTCTGCTTTAACTTATGACACAAGAGGGAATCACTGAATGAAACTAGTAGTGGGAAATAAAGCTTTTCTTTCAAGAGGCTAAAAATAGACTGTAGAACTAATTAAAGCAAAAAAAAAAAAAAAATTAGCTACCTCTTAGAAGGTCTCATCATGAATAGAGACTACAAGAATATCCAGGCTTTTCACTGCTTATTATAACTAAAGATTTGACTTGGCTTTCTTGTGTTAAAAATTAGGTGAGATTTCTGAAGTTTCCCAAGAAAATCCTCTTGCCCATAAGTTAACATACTACAAAATCACTTAATGAAGTAATAAGACACACTTTGAAATGACCTAAATTTCTTTTCTCTGCGAATCCATCTTACTGTAAGTAAACGAATTGTATTCAAATAAAATGTACATCTCCTGTTGACACAAAATAACAGCAAAGATCAACGATTACAGTTGAAATGAGGGGTTTTCAAGTTTCATTATCATCTTCAAAACAATTTAAGGAAAGTATATTCCTTCTTGAATATAGCACTGTAACCTCTGTGATAATTAAGAAAACAGGTTTCACCTTCTGCTGAATCATCAGTGCAAAAGATGAGTAAATGTACACGTAACATGAAAATTCCAACTCAGATATACAGATTAACACCCCNTGGTGTATGCAGGCAAGATAACCTCATAGGCTTCTAGTAATACCTGCATTCTTAAAGTCTGTACTTGGGTCTCACTCAGCTCTCCTTTTACAGAGAATACGAGGGGCTAGCAAAGTAAACGGGAAACTGGCCTAAATTGTTCTTCTGTAATTCAAGGCATTTGCATAGAAACAGGTTTCCTACTTCCAGATCCATTAACTGCACTTGTTATTGTTGGATGAGAGCACACTGGATGGCAAGAAATGCTCAGAGAAGAGAGCTCACACTGCCTCCTGTACACCAATCCATCTCCTAGGAAACTGGTATTTAATTCATTGTCCAGAAACTGTTCCCTCACAATGCCATTGCAAGCAGTACTACAGTGTTGGGTTGTACTGTATTACTGTAGTACTGTACTGTATTTCATAACTTTTTCTTTCAGCCTGTAGTTGAAGATGTGCATTTTCTACATAAATGGTTTGTTGATTATTTGTTTTCTTCAAATATTGCCATTTGCCATGCCCGAAGAAGCACAGCTTCTTTGCTGGTTTATGAGCTGCAGCATTTTCTGTTATATACTATGTTATTGTACTACAACTCTCCTGTTGACCAGTTTTTGAACCTAAATTTCAGATTTGCTCTGTGTATAATGTTTTGCTAAACAGTCATTCATAGCAACTTAAAAATAACATTTAAAAAGAATATTTGCATTTAAGCAAAAATATTAAACTTGAATGTTGTGAAAGTTTTATTTTGTACCAGAATTTATATAAATTTGGAAAAACATTTGGAACATTGGAAAAACATTTGGAATTTTCTCTACTGACTTGTGTTGTACTTTTATTGTAAGACAAACATATATTAAGCAGTAACAGAGTTTTCAGGACACCAATCATTTTCCAGGAAAAGAATTTAACTCTGCTGGCATGAGCCATGCCATGTCAACTGGTGTCATCATAGGGAAGTTCCTGGCTTGTGCATTTGTCCCTGGATCCTCCTTGCTGCACCTCTTGAAGATGGATGTGACATTTTTCATTTTTGCAGTCAGCAGAAATCTTCCCTGATTGTCATGACTTTTTAAAGATGACATTGAAATGAAATTAGTCAGTCAATGTCAATGAAATTAGCTGGTTCCTTTTGCATCACTGGATTCATCCCATCCCAAATAACTGAATTTGTTTAAGAATTCCTTACTATAAGTGCTGTCATTCTCACACTCTCTGCTACTAGACACTAGAGACCTGAGAGCAGACCTTGTCAGAAAAGACTAAGAGAAAAACGTCATTTTGCTTTTTCTGTGTCCTTTGCTATTAGGGGAGTACACTGAGCAGCAAACCCATGTATTTCTCACTTTTTCTTCTGTTCCTGCTGTGTATTAAGAAACTGTTATTTCGATTCATGGACCTCACCAGTTTCAGCTCCAGCTAACCTTTGACTTTGCTAATGCCACCCCTAAATGCTTAGACAATATCTCTGTAGTCCCCCAGGTAGTCCATCCCCACTTCCACCTTCTCTGTATTTCCTTCCTATTTGGCTCAACACGATGGCAAATCTGCTTTCAGGACTGGACAAGATAAAAATGGTCATAGTCACCTGATGTGAAAGCCTCAACCCATACAAACACTGCTAGTTCAAATGTGCTCATAATTTTTTGAAGAGTTTTTAAGCTAGGTCAGGAATCATCAATTTTTCAGAGCTAGCATAAAACTTTAATAAATAACCCACTACACTGTATTACAGGATAATCAGAACTACATTCATGCATTCATATCCTAATTTTTCATCTGGGTGACCCAGCAGTACTCAGATCTTGGGCTGATAATTGTTGAGCCATGGCCTACAAGCAGCTGAGAAGTAAGCACAGAACTGTAGGTTACCTCTCCTGTGGATTCCAGCTGCAGGTCCTGTCATCCATATACAGGTTGCTGTGTCAATATTTATTTCCTGCTGGAACACACACTGTTTACTTACTTAGGATAGATTTTACTAGGAAGAGAAGTGCCTTTGATGTTTTCTGTGACAAGTACTGTATGCATTATGTTTGGACTGAATTTTCAGTTAAAAGAAATTAGGCAGTGCAGGTAATAAATCATAGCCCTTGAAAATTAGAACAAAATGCCTTGTTCTTAGTCCAAAATGCAGCTCTTAAAAGAAAACCGCAGTAGCCTAGAAAACACAAACAGAATTAAAAGAAAACTGGTAATCTCTGAAGAAGTTACTGTGGGAACAGACACAAAAGCAAAATGTGGGAGGGCAAACAGGAAAATAGAGATGTGCAGACCTTTCTAATGACCCAAGGAAAATAATTCACACTGCTGTAAATCAAGCTCATTTCTCCTGATTTCAAACCTTATGTCTTATACACTGGACCTTGGCACCTCAGAACTACAGGACTGTGACCAGTGTGGCAGTGTGGCCCACTAAAAAAAGAGGTATCTGCAAGCCTGAGCAATTTAATTTATTCTTTGCATCTGACATTCTTTATATCTGAAAGGATATTCTTTCCTTGAAGCAGTGGATCACAGTAGAGCTATGACTGTGCTGTGTTATTTCAGCTGTTAATCAAAGCCTTCATTCCCCGTACTGGGTACCTGTTGAGGGTTACACACGGGACACTGCTGGAAAGGCTTGAGCAGATGCTGCTCTTAATCAACACCTATTAAGTTTTCTCCCATGTTCAGTTTTGGAACATGGAGGAGTCACTTAGCTGTGTCTAGGTCAGGTGCTCACAGGGGTGATGTTTAAATGTAACACATCATAAGTGCTGGTACAGAAAACCACTGTGCTTCAAGGCAGGCAGCCAAGGACCATTGCCAACAGCTCACAGCCCTTCGTGGGAGCTTCCATCTGAGTAAACAAGTGGTATTTATCATGAAAGTGAGGCTATGTCTATACTAATAAATTAGTATTCCAGACACAATTCTCCAGCAATTGCATAGATACTACTTAACTATTTTACTATTTAATCAGGACACCCATGTCCAGACTGCATTTCAATTACCTAATACAAACCCAGGTGCCGGCGACTGTGGCCGTGTGGGTAAAGCCGCCGCCCCTGGATCCGTGCTCCTTCTCGGAAGGACGCCGGTTCGAGTCCTGCGGGTCTTGCTCTCTGCCAACTTCGTCCGGGCTTGCCCCGGCCAAGGCTTAGAGTGTCCCAGGGCTAAAGGGGGTGGGGCCAGTTCCGCGCACGCTGAGCTCCACGTAATAAGTCCATTCGCGCAGGCATAAAAAGCATCGTCGTTCGCGACGGCTAGCCACACACACACACAAACCCAGGTATAGTTTGACTGTGTACAGCTCCTGTCAGTTAGAGGTCTCTGGAAGTTTGATGTCACTCTTAATGAAATACAAAGAATTGTGTCTGAACAAAGGTATGCGGTGCAGCATCACAGGAATATTTGCATGGATGCATGAGCATGACTAGACAGAATAACTACTACAACTCAAGGGTTTCTTGTAGAGTAGTCCACCAATGTTCTTAAAACAAGAGATAACTTAGGGCCATTCTAAATTCTTCCACTTGCTCATAGCCTCAAGTCCTGTTCAAAGCCAGAAACTGGAATTGCAGGAATGTGTCAGTGGGTCTAGTTAAGGACAAAGAATTGCCTTTTCTTAAAATGTTTCTTAAAAAATCAGGAAACCTTCTCAATGTCTTGAGTTAAAGACAATTGGTTTAGGTTCCTAACCAAGCATTCCAGAACTTTTTCTTCAGTGACACATGAGATGGCACAAAGTTTCTAGGGAGCAACTTGAAAAATATTAGTTTGTCAGTAGTTTCAACTGTAAGTAACGAGTACTATAATCTGTGTGATAACCCACATATTTTTGCATTTATATTGCTCCCAGGAAACAAGAGACTATTGATAAACTGTTATCAAATTAGTTGAAGGATTCTAGTTCTTACAAAGATGTGAGCTAAATATGTCAACCACGGGAGATATCATGTTATCAAGCATTGGCACAGATGTTGATTCCAGTAATGTAGTTCTTTCTGGGATATAAAAATTTAGGTGATAAAATCGCTGGGGAATGCCGTAAGTGTAATAAAAAGGAAAAAAAAAAAAAAAAGAAAAAAAAAAAGGAAAAAAAAAAGAAAAGGATCAGAAAAGAAAAATTGCTCAATTTTAGATTTATTTAAACTACTAAAAGATTTATTTCCCCCAATAGTTCTTCACTTCTGGAAAGTCATCAGAGTTAACAGTCACATCTTCAACATAAAGCAGATAGCTCTAGGCACTGGGAGGATGTACATACTACATTTAGCATGCTTAGATTGACTCCCCCTCACCTCACCTTAAGGACAAGCCTACAGAGCCTGAAGAATGAGCATACTTGCAAGGGTGCTTAGACTATATGGAGTGAATAATAAAGCAAACCCTCTGTGTTTATTTTATGAGCGATAATTTATAAAAGATGCAACAAAGGGGGGTTTTTTTTAAAAGGAAAGGAATTCAAACTGATTATATATTAAGCTGACAGGAAAAATTCACAACCCGCAGAGCTTCTGTGTTAAGCAATAATATACCTCCCTGGATTATAGATGCTTGAATAGAGTACAGACAAAAATTTAAGGAAGTTCCATCAACTCATGAGAAGCTTATAATGTGTTTCTATTTGAGAAGAATTCCAGCAAGCTGATGGCAGGCACATTACTGCATTTCATTTGAAAATAAAAGCTCTTCCATACATTAGGATACAGGCTTAGAACAGCAAACTATTGCTTACAAAATTAAAGAAAGTTCCCACCTAAACTCTCTGTGACAAAAACTATTCAAATTGTCATCAGTGCCAATGCCTGAGACCAGGCTCTGAAACTCAAATGACCAGATTACAAAGTGGTAAAAACTGTTCTTGACCTGGTTTTTACTATATAATTCCTCCACTAAACAATTCTGGGCAATAGTTCAGTAGGTAGCATAGACAAAGAAATATTCCAAATAGAGTCTAAGAATAAAGAATCTTCCTGTCTTGGAGTCAGTTTAACTATACAGATGTAGCCAAATCATGCCACTTCTGCTTGGGACTAGAAAATGAATCTGGACATTGTTACTTTGCCAACACAGATGTAACCTGACAAGATTTTGAGCATATCCCCAACATAGAATTCTTTTAAATTTTTCTGTCTAGAAACTGGCCTTATCTTCCATGTGTACTGGCATACAGAAAAATTACTTTTCAGATCCTCTGTCAATATGTAAGTAGCATCTGAAAATAGTAGTTAAAGTAGTTTATAGTTAAGATTATTCTGTTGGAGGAAAAAAGATCTTCTGATCTAAAGGAATATAGTTTTATAATTAAGCTAATGTCATTTAACTATGATAAAAAAATGACCCCTGTAATTCTGCCACTTGCAGCAGAATTGTATTTCAAAAAGAAGATTCAAGCTGTAGCATGTCTGCTAGTATGTGCTAAATAATTTCCTTTCTCCACTGACTGACAATTACATATTTTTACTGAATTATTTCCTAGACAGCCTAGTAAGAGCTCTGTGATTTCCATTATTCATTACCTTTTTTAGCTAATAGTCAGTAGACAGGAACTCCCATGGCTGTCTTCATTTTGAGAATAAATGAATGATAAAAATGGGAGTTTTCTTTGTCCTACACAGGACAAAGCCAGTATTCTCTGAACACAAGAGGAAAAGGACCTTGCTTTTAGTTTCTCTGGTCATCTCAGTTAGTTTTGCACTGAGAAAGACCTTTTCTTACAACCATGTGCATGACTGTTTTTCATCCTGTCTTTTTCTCCTCATGGGTGTGCATTTTTCCAAAGAGTCTTAATCTCTCTTCAGTTGCAATCAATGAAAGGGAAACCTCTCACAAAGTGTAGCCCATCTCTGTCCTGGCTCTCATATTTGACTACATTTTTTAGGAGTTGTCTTGTTAATTTTTATAGCTGTCAGTCTGTGAGAGAGTTTTACTTGCTGCATGTATTTAAGACAGAAGAAGGCTGAACTAGGCATGTTTTGTTTAAACTGAGTTTGTGATTGTCTGATCAAAGACCCATTCACCTTTTTGTACACGAAATATCTATATGCCTCTCATTTTTTCCTGTGGTTGGTCATGATGCAAGCAAATGTAAAAGACTCCAAGTCTTGAGCTATGACCTCACCAAAGGAGTTTTACTCTAAAAATATACAGGGCTCTGAAAAATTCACCTCCCAAATTATTTAGAAGAGGCTTTGGTTCTTTTAACACCTTAAGAGAGAGCACATAGGAGAAAAGCCACATGCGTTTTCTTGCAGGGCACTTTTACTGGTGAACTCTAAAAAATAAGAGAACTTGGCAGAAGTTGAAAGGGTAACATTCAACCAAAATAAAGTGTTCCACAAAGCCATGACTTAGCACATGCTAATCCATGCAATCTAGCAAAATAAAACACATTCAGTCCCAAGTCACCCAAAACATTAAGAAAGGAGACTAAGAAAAGAAAAAGAAGTAAAGAAAGAGAGAGAAAAGGAGAAATATAGCATCCCTCCTAACCTGACCCAAACTTGAAAACACCATCATTTCATGGTTACTATGTCCACAGATGATTGGCTATGAAACAGCCTCACAAGCTCTCAGCAGACAGACCCTGGGAAACCTGTCTGACCCTAGCTTTTATTTATCGAATATTTCATCAACAAATTTAATTACTACAAAAGAAATGTCAGTTGAGCAAACTTAAGTGCAAAATTACTCAGAACTAATACAGGAGAGAACAGAAGTGAGTAAGTGAGTATTCATATCTCATGGGTTTTCATCTCTTTTTTTTTTTTTTTTT